>CM053753.1:88550514-88603052 GCA_028658305.1 Pachyuromys duprasi | reverse complement strand
TGGAAGAGAAGAAGAAAATAAAACTTCAAACAATGGAGGAAGTCTAGGTAAAAAAATGAGGGCCATTTCATGGACAATGAAGAAAAAAGTGGGAAAAAAATACATCAAAGCCCTTTCTGAGGAAAAAGTAAGTATATTTTGGCATCTGTGTTCATATATAAATAGTTGAAAAGTACTCAGTAGGCCCTTCCTCTAGATGTAGACTATTTGGTGTTTTATGAAGCACTCAGACATATTTTTCCTTCATTTGTTATACCCAGAAGTTCTGTATTTTTTTTCACCAAACCTACTTTACTTAGGGTTTTTTTTATTATAGGCTTTTTATTTTTTATTTATTACAATTTATTCACTTTGTCTCCCAGCTGTAGACCCCTCCTCCATTTCCTCCCACTCTCCCTCCCTCTTTCTCCCCTATGCCTCTTCCCTAGTCCACAGATAGGGAAAGTCCTCCTCCCCTACTGTCTGACCCTACTCTATCAGGTCCAATCAGGACTGCCTGGATCCTCTTCCTCTGTGGGCTGGCTAGGTCGCCCCACCAGGGAGAAGTGATCAAGAAGCAGACAATCGAGTTCATGTCAGAGACTGCCTCTTCTCCCCTTACTAGAAGACTCACATGGAGACTGAGCTGTCTATTTGCTACATCTGAGCAGGGGGTCTTGGTTGATGCATCAATTTCTGCAGTCCCCCCCTGGGTTGGACTGGTTCTTATATTGGACATATTATAAACATTTGATTTTTTTGGATGAAGAACTTTTTTCTTTCCTTTTGATATATGGTAATTCTACACCTAATATTTTGAGAAGCTGGGAAGTACTTTTTCAAAACTCTGCACAGTTTTCCATACCCAATATCAATGAATAAGTGCCTCCAATGCTTCTGTGTCATTTCAGCCCGTGGTATTTTTAAGTATCAGCCATTATTAAATATGAAGTCGATTCACACTGTTATTTCTATTTCCATTTTCTTATAATAGAATATACTGATATCTTTTAATGTGCTTGTTGGTTATACTATTTATGTTCAGTAACATATCTATTTAAATATTTTGTCTGTTTTTGAATATTCAGTTATCACAATTTATTAAACTTTAAATGTTTATATAATTTCAGAATGAGTCTTTTCATATATGACTTCTAAATATATATTCTATCACTCTGAGTTTTATTTTCATTTTTATAGTATTATTTGTAACCCAAATGTTTATAATTTTATAATAGTACAATTTTTCTGTCCTTCTTGTTATTTGGCTTTTGTCACCATACTTTAAGTATTGTTTAACATAACATGATGATTACTTCTGCATTTTCTCCTAATGGCTTTATAATTTTAGCTCTGAAATTTTAGTGTATGATCCATTTGGGGTTAGTTATCCTATGTTGTTTTCAGAAGAGTAAAACTTCCTTTTTTCTCTTGTAAATGTCTAGTTGACTCAACTTCATTTGTTGAAAACTCTTTCCATTGTATTGTCCTTATAACAATGTTTAAAGTCAGCTCACCATTATACACAATAGTATTACGAATATATAAATCATAAATATAAAGCTTTATGTACATGCTTTCAGTTCTATATTATTAATTTGTATGTCTCTTGCTCGTTTTTTCTTTCAACCCTCTTCTGTTTGAATTCTGTCCCCAATATTCTATCACAACAGTAGTAACCTCTGTGTTGTCTGACACAATGTCACTTTACTTTAGCTCTAGATACAGTGGTGACATGAAAATGCTTACACTGAAAATGTTCTCTTGGTTTCTTTGTACATTCTTTAGACTTTTCTTTTTCACAGAGTTTTTCTTTGCTTTTGTTGCTGTCTCCCTAAATAATACATCTTACTGAGTTGGGGCAGCTATAGCTGCTTCTCCCTCCTGTTTTTTCTTTTCTTTTTCTTCCTTCCTTTCTTTCTTCCTTCCTTTCTTTCTTTTTAGATGAAGTTTCTCTGTAGCCCTATCTTTTCTGGAACTCACAATATAGATCAGGTTAGCCTTGAACCCAAAGATCCCCCTGCCTCTGCCTCCTACATGCTAGGATTAAAGGCATGGGCCACCATCACCCAGGCTCCAAGGCTTCTTAAAGTCCTGGATGCTCTCTCAACTATACCCTGCTCTCTCCCATGCTCTTAAACAGACTGATAACATTGTTTTCCAATGTGTCTGTAGAAAGAACTAATTCCCTTGAGTGCTATATTCAATCAACTCTATATTTGATGCTATCACAGAAATGTCCAATAGATACCACAACTTATGAATTTATCAAAAATAAAATTCTCAGCTCTTCTACCCAAACACAATTATTTCTTATCCATTACTTACTTTTCTGTTCAAACTGTCCCTGATTTAGACTAAGTCACTAGCCTCTCCTGCTTGCATTACCACATCAGCCACGTAAGCTGTTTTTATTGTCACTCTGATAAAATCCATTCACAAGAAAGCCTGAAAAGATCAGTGAGGAGCAGGAACAGGGCAAACCAGGCCTCAGATTAAAACTTCAGAATGTTTCTTTCTGGAACAGACCTCCAAGAAATGAGAGAAACACCAAGGACTTACTAGAGGGCAATGCCTGTGAACTCCAAAGAAGGACACCTGCAGAGGGCAAGCCTTGCAATAGCAGTGCAAGTGTGACATCTATAAAGGGAGAGGGAGAAGAGATAAGATTCAGAGTTTATATTTCAGCCTACTTCTGATAACATTTTGACAGATGTATGGGGAATTCTTGAATCGAATCTTCCCAAAAGAAGAGCTCCGATTTTCACCAGAAAAGGTGCAAATGTTACTTATATGTATTCAGGCACTGAAGTCATACAGTCTGTGTGAACACACTGGTGGAAACAAAGGGGGATGGCTAGTGTGTTCGTCATATTTCTGTGCTAATGACATAATGCAGCAGACTGGTTATTCAGAAAGAGCCTTATTTTGGGTCATAGTTATGGTCCGCATCCCGTACTAGCTTGTTTCGTGGCGGGGTGACAGTAGAGAAGAGGTGATCATGCAGGGACAAATACCGTATATGTGTAGATGATTTTAGAGTCTATATCTTTGCTAATAAAGCCACCAATCAGTCATGGATGCTCTGTTCTGATGACCTCATCCAGTCACCCTTCAACGGCCCTGCCTCTACACACCAAAGGCAGGTTAAGTTTCCCTTATATGATACTGCACAGTGAAAAATCTCATGCACATGTGAGTTTTTTTGAAAAAAAAAAAAAAGAAATCATAACCTTTGGTCTCCAACCTCCAAGGCTCATGTGCTTCTCACAAGACAACATTATAGTCAATAAGGTGGAGTCCGTGGCAAGAGGTCTAGGTGTCACATGCCCATGGCCACCACAGTGGTCTATGATGTTCCTCATGAGCTGGCTATTATTCACTGCTTTTTTTCACTACATTGGCCTGTATACATGAGGCTAGTTGTGAGTTCTGTTTTGTTCTTATCTTTCCTTTTGCTTATAAAAATATCTTTGGAAGAAAATATAAGTTCTATTGTCTCATAATTCAGTTCTACATATTATAAAAGTATATCTTTATACTTTTTCAGGTAGATTCTGGGCATTTGTTACCACACAGTTGAAGTCTTTGGAAGTGCTTTTGCCTAAATCAACTACCTACCTCCATCCTTGCCTGATCTAATTCTCTCACATTATATAGCCTATCTCCTTCACAGTATTTATAATTATTATGCTAATATGTTCATGTACATATGTCCAATTACTTAAAGACATACAAATGCATAGCTTATACAGTATACATAGCACATTCAAACTACAACATAATTTGTTAGCGCCAAAACAATTTTGCTCCGTTATCTTGCTTATTACAGTATTCACACATTTTAGAAAGGTGGCAAGTACCTAGGCTGTGCTTTATAAACCTTGCCTGAATGACTGAATATAGATGAAAGCAAACTAAGTCTATGTGTATTATAAAGTTTTATCAATGCTCAGTAATGCTCAAAAATAAGACTATTGAATTATATTGTGATGGATATTAAGAAATTCATAGGCTTTACCCAAAAGTTCTAAAAATGGAAAACATTTGATATGTTTTCAAGGAAATGTAATTTGCTTTGAAATTGTCAGTCTTTTCTAATTTTATGCAAGATCTGCTTTTCACTTGACTAGGTGGCAAGCACAGTATGAGATTTGTAAAGCTCCTTAGATAAGGCTTGCTTTAGAATTGCAAAGTGAACATGTTTTATTCATATCTAGTGATCTGGTAGCATGCAAATAACTGACATGAAACAAATGTGCAGAGTTTAAACCTGTAGTATCAGATCTCAAAGGATTAGTAATGGTGGCAAACAGATAAAGAGAACATGAAGAAGTAACTGCACTTTAGCAAAAAAAAGCATTGATGCCAATACATCTAACATTTCTGATTAAATATTCTTGATATGATATTCATCTTTATTTGCAAAAATAGAGCATTATAATTGCAGTTGAATTCCACAATATGCAATGTCTTATCTAGGGAATTTTTCCAAGTATACTCTAAACTGTTTTCCTAGAAAATGAACTGAAGATTAATGACTCTCATATTTTATGCTGATGTATTCATGAGTGTTTTATTGTTTAAATGTGTCTTGCTTGTTGAGTCAATGCACACAATGAACATCTCCATGGAATCTGATCTGCACACTTGATCTCTGATATGTTTTCTTCTGAAGGAGGAGGAAAGTGGAGAGGAAGCCCTCCCATATCGAAACAGTGATCCCATGATTGGAACACATACAGAGAAGGGCTCCCTCAAAGCCAGTGACTCTATGGACAGTCTCTACAGTGGGCAGAGCTCATCAAGTAAGGCTAATGAGTAAGGCGTGGTGCTGTACTAATGAAACCAGGGTTAAACTAATTAAAAAACAAGGAATGATCACCCTGAGGTTCTTTATCAGATTAGAACCAAAGATAATGGAGAAGTTAAAAAGGCTATATACATTGAACATACATTGATTATATGTGGACTTATTATTGATTGTGATACAAAGCATAGATCAACATTTTTTTTGATGCTATAGCCTGCAGGGCTCTTGTGAATATGCCTCAAAAAAGTAGTGTTAAGAAATAAAATCTGCTAGGTAGAGTCTTTCAGAGTCCCTCTGCAGTCGGCTCCTGTCCTGATACTGTTTTCTCCTACTTCCAATGTCCATCCCATTTGTCTTTCTAAGTGAGGATTGATCATCTTACCCCGGGTCCTCTTTCTTGTTTATCTTCTCTAGGTGTACAGATTTTAGTATGTTTATCCTATCTTATAGGTCTAAGTACCCACTTATAAGTGAGTATATACTGTGTGTGTCTTTCTGCTCCTGGGATAAATCACTCAGGATGATTTTTTCTAGATCATCTAGATCTTTTCTAGATCCCACCATTTGCCTGAAAATTTCATGATTTCCTTGTTTTTAATTGCTAAGTAGTATTCCATTGTGTAAATTGTGTAAACCACAATTTCTGTATTCATTCCTCCCGTTGATAGACATCTGGTTTGTTTTCAGGTTCCGGCTATTATGAATAAAGCTGCTACTAACATTGTTGAACAAATGTCCTTGTTGTGTACTTGAGTATCTTTTGGATATATGCCTAGGAGTGGTATAGCTGGATCTTGAGGAAGCACTATTCCTAATTGTCTGAGAAAGTGCCAAACCTTCAGCAGAGTACAGGGAATCATATGAAAGAAGGGGAGTTAGTATGACCTGGAGAGGACAGGAGCTCCACAAGGACCAACTATATCAGGGCATAGGGGTCTTTTATGAGACTGTTTCTCCAATCAAGGACCATGTATGGATATAACCTAGAACCCCTGCTCAGATGTAGCCCATGGTAGCTCAGTATCCAAGTGGGTTGTCCTAAGAAGGGGAACAGGGACTGTTTCTGACATGAACTCAATGGCTGGTTCTTTGACCTCCCCACCACCCTAAGGGAAGAGCAGCCTTGCTAGGCCACAGAGGAGGACATTGCAGCCATTCCTGAAGATACCTGATAAGCTAGGATCAGTTGAAAGGGAGGAGGACCTCCTCTATCAGTGGACTTGGAAAGGAGCAGGGAGGAGATGAGGAAGGGACGGTGGGATTGGGAGGGAGTGAGGGAGGGGGCTATGGCTGGGATACAAAGTGAATAAGCTGTAATTAATACAAAAAATAAAAATTAAATTAAAGAAAAAAGAAAAATTAAAATCTGATAGCAAAATTGTATGCTCTGGAAACCTAGTGTTATCTTGATTCGAAAGACAAAATTATTTGAAATAAAGAAGTAAAATTTTGTTATTTTTATTATTCTCTGATGGTCCTTCTTTGATTTTTTTTGTCCCTTCTTCTTTCCATCTTTCATTCCTCTACCCCTCCTCTTCTTTCCCTCCCTCTCTCCCTCTCTCATTTCGTCCCTTCTTCCCTTTCTCTTTCCTTCCCTCCCTTCCTCCCTCTTTCTGTTCCTCTCTCTCTCTCTCTGCCTCCCTCCCTCCCTTCTTTCCTTCCCTTCTTTCTTTTGTAATTTCCTGATTTTTCAAAGTGCAGGACATTTGGTTCAATTCTGTCATTTACACTTACTGTTAGTAAGGAGAGACTGAAGCAATGAATAATACTACATGATAGATATGTCACCATTGTGTGAGAAAGGGGATTAGCAGAAACTGTAAGGACTGCCGAATCAAAACTGATATTTGTCTAAGAAGGACATTACTCAAGATCAGTTACATTTTCTGCTACAATAGTTGCAAGAAAGTACTGACAGAGCTGGTGCCTTTTATATTCTATCTGCAAACTTCTCTTTCCTGCAGTCTCTTCAGGACTTTTAAATGTCACTTCAAAATTTAATTTTTCAATTTCCTTTTAAATCGACTATTTCTGTCATTTGAAGATGGCTCACACAGGGCAGATGTTTTGAATCTCCTCAATTTTATTCTTATTAGCTACAGAGTAGTTATTTTGTGGTAAAAAAAAATTTGAAGGATGATATGTGTGTGTGTCCTATTCAGATTTCATAAGTATCCAGGTCTGCTGTAAGTTTTCAAATTCAAGGTGTGATACTGAATGTGGGAAGAATTTAATTCCTCCAACATGCCATGCAAAGCCTGCACCTACACATTCATCCAGAAGGGAGGCATGGGCAGACAGTGGTCTATTTAAATGCTTTATTTCCCTTCATACCCAATATGAAGATTACAGAATTTTGCCTTATTTCACAATGCATGGCAGTGAAACTGCAGCCTCTTTGAGCAGCCAAAGGAGGAAGTGAGGAGACTGGGGGTGTACTAGAAACAACATGGCTCTTCCACTGTTAAAAGACCTGACATTACAAAGAGAAAGCAAAATGGAATGCTTCTCTCTCTTTGTCTTGCTCTTATTTGTTTTGATTTACCAGGAATTAAAGATCAGAAAGGAAAGGAACCATAAAACATGCATCCGGGCAGTTTAGGATAGTTTGGAGGTTCACACATTTCTGCAATTGACCTCTCCACTTCTCTGACAAACAGAAGCATTGCCATTTATAAGCAGAGATGTTTCTCTTACGTGGCCTTTGGCACACAGTAAGAATTCTGGGGATGACTTGTTTTTAAAATTAATTTATTTATTCACTTTATATCTCCATGGTAGCCCCTTCCTCCTTTCTCCCTCTTCTACCCTTCTTTCTCCTCCCCTCCCCCAGCTCATCAATTCATCTTCTTCCTCATGGCCTAGTAATGGAATCTCATCAGTGGGAAGTGATCAAAAAGCAGGCAACAGAGTCCATATCAGAGGCAGCCCCTGTTCCCCTTACTAGTAAACCCATGTGAAGCCTGAGCTGCCCATCGGCTACATATAAGTAGAGGACCTAGATCCAGCCCATGCATGGTCCTTGGTTGGTGCATCAGCATTCAAAAGGTCCTCTGGGCTCTGGTTAGTTGACCCTGTTGGTCTTCTTGTGGAGCTCCTGTCACCTCTAGATCCTTTTATTCTTCCCCCCTCTTTTCCAGTAGACTCCCTATGCTTTGCCCAATGTTTGCTGTGAGTCTAAGCATCAAACCGTTGCTGGGTGGAGTCTTTCAGATGACAACCTGTCTGAAAGTCTCCTGTCTGAAAGTTTAGCAGAGTATCTTAACAGTGTCACAGCTTGGCTCTCTTCCATAGGATGATTCTTGCGTTGGGCCAGGAATTGGTTGGACATTCCCTCAATCACTCCTCTGTTTATTCTATCATAGCCCTGCAGGCAGGATAAGTTTTGGATTGGAGTTCTTGTGAGTAGGTTGGTGTTCTCCTCCCTCCACTAGGGTTGTGTCTAGTCCAGTCTACTAGAATCTCAGCTAGAGTCCCCCTCATATCCTCCCAGACAGAGGTCTCCAGCTTATCACAAAGATGCCCCCACCTACAGCTTCTCTTTTCTCTGCAGGCCTTCAGTCCTCCCACCCCAACTCTCCCCAGGTTTGATCTCTACCATTAGCTCTCTCTGCGCTCCCTCTCCTACCTTGTTCCCATTCTTCAACTGATACCTCTGTCTATTCTATTTCCCCTTCTGAGTGGGATTTAAGCATCCTCCCTTGGGTCCTCCTTGTTACTTATCTTCTTGGGGTCTGTGCATTATAGTACGTCTATCCTGTAGCACATGGCTAAAATCTGCTTAGAAGTGAGTACATACCATGTGCATCTTTCTGGGTCTGTGTTACCTCACTGAGGATGATCTTTTTTAGTTCCATCAACTTGCCATCAAATTTCATGATTTCCTTGTTTGTAATGACTGAGTAGTATTCCATGGTGTAAATGTACCACATTTTCTGTATCCATTCTTTGGTTGAGGGATGTCTAGGTTGTTTCCAGATTTTGGCTATTACAAATAAAGCTGCTCTGAACATTGTTGAGCAAATGTACTTGTATGGTAGAGCATCTTCTGGGTATATGCCCAGAAGTGGTATAACTGGGTCTTGAGGGAGGGCTATTCCCAGTTTTCTGCAAAAGTGCCAAATTGATTTCCAAAGTGGTTGTAAAAGTTTGTACTCCCACCAGCAATGGAGGAGTGTTATCCTTTCTTCACATCCTCACCAGCATGTGCTATCACTTGAGTTTTTTACTTTTATTATAATTATGTAAGTTATAGGAAACCCCGAAATGTCATGTGTTGACCATTTATGATCAATAATAACAAATAATTATGAAATGGTTTCTATTGAATTATTTTTTTAGTTTTCATCTATACAATTATCTGTCTAGCTAAAGGTTTGAACCTATACCTTGCTCCAACTTAGCAAGTAGGCATTGTTGAATGCCCTCTAAGACAGATCAGATCATAGTGTCCAAATGAGGCCTTATTGTAATAAGGATTGAGGAGAGTATTTAGATTGGCAGGGGAAGTGTCAAAACTACCTCAGAATGGAGTCTCTGCAGGAGTATAACTAGGAGCTACGTAAGACTGCCATCCATTGTTCCAGTACTAGGTGCGGGAGTCAAAGAACCTTGAGTAAGAACTGTTAACCCTTCCTTTATCAGGTGGAATAACAAGCTGTTCAGATGGAACAAGTAATCGAGACAGCTTTCGACTGGATGATGACAGCCTCTACTCAGGGCCATTCTGTGGCAGAGCCAGAGTTCACACAGACTTCACACCAAGTCCCTATGACAGTGACTCCCTCAAAATCAAGGTGGGCCAACATTACATATGCTTCCTGGTTTGTCAAACACTAGTTGCATGATATACTTTAGGGTCTGAAGGAAGCTGGAAGTCAGGATGTACGTTTTTCCTATACAGTAAGATGGACTGGCTCCCAGGGGAGAGTTTGAACTTAGCATAAGGTAGGGTGCATGCGATCAGTCTACTGTGCCCATTAGCCACAATAATACAAGTTCAGAGACTGGGAGAGAGATGAACTGGCTGCATTCTTCTAAACTCTATAATCTTCAGCAGTGGCCAGCTAGATATTCCCACTGGATACATGGCAAAGTAAAAATAACAGAACAAAAGAGAGGAAAGGAAGATAGAACTATCAGACAGGAACCCAGCAAAGCAAAGGCGTGGGGAACCAGATTTGGCTGAACGGCTCCAGTTCTTTTCTAAGTGGGTTGCCATGAGTTACCACAACTCTTTTTTTTTCTAATGAAAACCCCACCCCAAATTCTTCTTACAACAAATTACCCTCAGCTCTAAGGCTTCAAATAACACATATTTATTTAATCACAAGTTTTGCAGGTCATAAACCTAGGTATGGCTCAGCTGTTTACTGAACAAGGATATCCCTGGGTTAAATCAGGCTTCCAGCCATGCTGTGATCTGTTGAGACTTCAAGCTCCCATTGGTAGAAGACAGTTTTTCATGCTCTCTGGTCTATGGGCCACCAACATGATCCTTTGGGGCTCTCATACAAAACAACAAAGAACCCACAGTTACCACTGAGGAAGTACATTGACTGAGCCTTTTTTTTTTTTTTTTTTTTTGGCCTGGGTCACATGTCAGCTTTGCTGAAATGAGCAAGTTCATTTTTTTAAATTTATTTATTTTTATCTCAATCACAGGTTAGGTACTTTGAATCCTAGGCGTAGCCCCCTCCCTCAGTCCCTCCTACCCTCCCACTCCCTCCCTCATCTCCCTCCTCCCCGCCCCCTCCAAGTCCACCAACAGGGGAGGACCTCCTAATGAGCAAGTTTAAAAGATATAAGTACAAGACATAAAATTTAAAATATAATAGGAAAGTCCTGGTAATAAAAAGTACCACACCTAGAAACTCATCAGCACTTTGTGGAGTTTACTGATCTCATTGTTGGATGGCATCTGGATTGCCAATTCATTCTCTCAAATGAAAAGTGGAAATGCCAAGACCCACACCTAGATAGACACACATACTATTCCAAATCAAAGAGATCGTATCTTTCAATCACATTCAATTGTATAACAAATACAATTGTGTTTCACATCAATCACATTCACGGACCAGCAGGAAGATGCAAACTTAAGCATAGCTGAAAGGAGCAAATATTTAAATCCAGCAAATATTGGGATCCATCACATCTTTTGAGGATCTAAAGCTGTATCTCAAAGGAGCACATATGACTCTTACAAACAGGCATCATTTGCCCAGAAATCAATTTTCTTTATAAATAATTAGCACCAGGAGAATTTTTACTCTTGCTAGTAACTGCAGCCTATAGGCAAATGTAGTCTTAGATGTGACTGTACAAAAATGCTAGCTGGTTTGGCCACATCAGTCTGCCTAGTTCATGCTTCTAAGAAAACTTCATTGTGGTTTTTCGGTCTACGTAATATCTCCTCTTGATGTTATCAGAAATTTTGGGGAATCCCAGTGAGGTTACCACGTTACCTGGGAAATCAGAGTTCCTATGTGGAGTTCTTAGTCTCCTTAATAAAAGAATTTAAAAATGGATTCAAAAAGTCGAGGAAATTTTGATCATAATTAAAAAAAAAAAAACAGGGTAGTAAGCTGTAAGTCTTAGCAGCTACAGGGAAGAGGAAGCAGAAGAAGAGGAACAGAGAAAGACACGCCCTGTGAATTAGTTCTGTATAGAGGTCACCCACATGGCAGACAAGCAGCCAAATGGTAGAGATCAGCATCAGAGTTTGAATGAAGCCAAGTTGTTAGGGAAGGTACACTTAGAGAAAAGGTAGAAAGATGGAAGGAGAAAGTTATGCTTTTCTGAGTCACTCAGACAGAGTCGGGAGACTGTCTGCAGCCCTGTACGAGGCGTGCCAATTTGGGGAATTTGAAGCACTGTCCCTTCAACATGGCTTAAGGTGCCAATGCTGATTTAGGAAGAGGAATGAAAAATCTGACCCCATCCTTACCCTTGTTTAGGCTCCTGAGAAATCACTTAATATTGCTGTTTCTTTTCCTGTAATACTTAAATAAATTATCTGATGCCACACATTATTTACCCAATACATATGCAGTGGGTTCAAGATAATAGTATATTTAATTTATCATGCATATTGTTCTACAAATGTAAGTCAGTGAGTTGATACAAGGACAAGAAAAGTATCATGCAGCGTGTTGGCATTTTCTTCACTACACAGTGAAAACTTTCAAAGAAGTGAAGTCCCATCGATTTCTGTACTCTTCAAACACCTTGAGCATATTACTCTCATTTCTAAATTCCCAACAGCTCCTTTCTTTTTACATATTACTACTGCATGATGGTGCTTTGGAATTTGATTTGCATTTATCTTCGTCCTTAGAAAGGAGACGTCATAGACATTATCTGCAAAACACCAATGGGAACGTGGACAGGGATGCTGAACAATAAAGTAGGAAACTTCAAGTTTATTTATGTGGACGTTATCTCCGAAGAGGAAGCAGCTCCTAAGAAAGTTAAAGCACACAGAAGCAGCAAGAGAGAGGACACCAAGACCCTGCAGGAGTTCCTAGAGATGATTCACCTTCAGGTTAGCAAACTTTTGCTACTTTTGGTTTGTTGAAAAATGGATAGAATACTTGAGAGTGGATTAGTATTGATGTAGAGTTGTTAAAAATATAAGATTTACAGCAAAGGAAAATCTGTTTTCCTAGAACAGCTCTTATTTTGCCTTTATTACTCTTATTATGCAAGGATAGGTCTTAATTTAACACTCTTTGGAATAAACCCTAATGGTACTTAGCAGCCAGTGACAAGACGGATAAATGAAGAAAGTAAAAAAGGAAAATGAAAAATTAAAAAAATATATCTAGGAAAATAGAAGACCATGGAAATATTTAAGTGAGAATGATAAAGGGGAAGGGAAGAATACAGTAAAATCTGAGGGACTGAGGGGAAAAATGACAAGATGCTTGAAATTTTATAGTAGAGAGAGCAAAACGAAGAGCAAAGAAAATGGCTGAAAATAAGCATCTCCAAGGTCATTCAAGAAACAGTGACTATTACTGTTCCCGTGGTTATTTCAAAGAAAAGTTTGTTTTATTAGCACTTCAGTTGAACCCGTCGTACCACTGGCACTCCAACTATCTATTTTATAACCTTATTTACTTCTATTACTACATTTTAAAAGAAAGAATTCTCGATAAATGGTATAATATACCATACAGTAGAGTATACACTATAGTCTCATTCCAGTCACAGTTTTGCATTCCATTTGTAAAAATGAACTCAGCAGTACTTTGATAATGTATGTAATTCATCCGACAACAGAAATTACATTTTTCTTAATTGGTATTTCTGCGCTACTAAATTACTCTCCTGTCTGTCAACACACTGTTTAAGTTTTCTTATAATAACACTGATACAGTGATATTTCTGGGTGGAAACATGTTTGAATCAGAAGGAAAAACACCTGTGGGTGTTAAATGTTGTACGCAAGAAGTCACAGATAGTTGTGCAAGAATAGACACTTCGGTTTTCTTTGTTCTTCTAAAATGCATTATTTTTTTTATGAATCATCATTCTTCTTCCCCTGTTTTGGTTAAAATGTGGTTTGTAAGAAGTTTTTCCTGATTACTTAAAACTTTCTGGCATCATTCAGTTTTCATAACTGAAACAAAAATATTCAAACTATGATCAAGTAAAATGGGAGGAATTTTTGAGGAGGCTTAAAAATTTAACTTCACTTTGCATATTCAGTCGGTTAGAATAGGAGTTATAGAAATAACATAGCTACTTTATTATCCAAGGTCTATGCATTTTAAACTAATATATGCTGATGCAAATTATAGACAAAATATCACTACTGAGGAAAGGAAACAATATTTTCTTCAACCGTGAGCCTTTCATGTATAATTAAAATTTTAACTTAAAAATTAAATAGCAATTCTGTGATTCATTAGATTTATACTTTTCAATCAGTCAAAATGATAAACTCATTTTGTATACACAATTGTGTCTGTGTTATGATTATTTCTATATTTTGCATTTAATTATGCATTTAGAGTGTGTGTGTGTGTGTGTGGTATGCATATGCCACACTGTGAATATGGAGGTCAGAGGAAAGTTGCAAGAGTGACTCTCTTCTGTGTTTTTCAGAATCATTTTGTACTCTGGGATCCAATTTAGATTACCAGTCTATGCACAAGCATACCTACCAATCCATCTTACTGGAGCTCAAGTTTATCTTTAAGCTACACTAAGAAAATAATGAGAGAAGATGTTTTCATGACCAAGCGATCAAAAAGAGGGATTGGTTCAGAAATATTTCTTTAACTTCATCTATTAGATATATTCTATTGAAAAAATTAAAAAATGCTGTCTGTGTCACGTTATCTAGGTATGAAGTAAAAATGCCAAATGGGTTGAATGACTCATGATTTTCCACTATTATAGTTTCAAGTGACTATTTCTTCTCTATGTTTATCTTTCTGAAGGTTAAGAATTTACAGTTTTTTTTCTATCAAATGCTCTAGAGTTTGTTTGTAGGAGGCTAGTATATATAAAATGGGCTTAAGCAAGATTTCCATTGGTGTTTTGATTATCATAGGCATTTCTATACTTACTTCCAATGTAGTAGAGAAAACATAATATTTGAGCCCTACTAGTTTACAGATAATATATACTTCCCTCCACCTATAGGAATACACTCCAACACTTCTGCTCAATGGTTATGAAACACTGGATGACTTGAAGGATATCAAAGAAAGTCATCTCATTGAATTAAACATTACCAACCCAGAAGACAGAATGAGGCTATTGTCTGCTACTGAGCGTCTCCTGGATGAAGAAAGTAAGTGTACACATCCATTCTTCTCCTGCTTGCTCATCATGCCTTAATGTAAATAGTGAAATCATTAAAAGCTCAACTGTCTTTTACTAAGAATTCTATAAAGCATTATTTTCTTTAACATGAGGATTTTTTTACATAATATTGGATAAAACAAACGCTGGCCAAAATATATAATCAAGGAAAAGGTTTTTACTATATTCTTAGGAAAGGAAAATATTTCTTTGGGTCTCTTGTTTTGATTCTACCAAGCTATTAATTTATATACAATTGGATGCCTGAATTCTCAAAGACCAAGGGACTTACAGACAAATATTCTAGTGCCAGCATGAGCCATTAGTAAGTAATGCCACACATGTCTTCTCTAGCACAACACAGAGCCTGGCTGTATGCTAATGAGCCTTCCCTGCCACACAGGAAAATTCATTTCATTACCACATAGTCACATCTTGTGTGTGTGTGTTTATAGTCTCTTTGTAAATGTTATAATAGCTTGTAAAAATATTCAGCACTCACTTTTATTATTGGAGATGGCTCTCTGTATTTGTAAATATAAACTGAAAATAATAAATGCACATTCATTTATGGTTGAGTACAAGTTACACCAGCAGGGCATATAAAAGTGAAAAAGCTTTTATTTTTATAGTTGTCCATCCAGAACACCATTTCTACTGAATCTAGTTAAGCCTCCAAACCCTGAGTTTAGGATGGACATAGTACTGTAGAGTATTTTGTAATGGCAAGAAAGGAAAAGAGCCTCACTCTACAAAAATGCAAATAACAGAAAAACTAATTAGACTCCATAGCTATATATGTATACTTTTTGGTGTGTGCTTGTGAACACAGTTATAGATGGGACGCTAGGGAAACATGGTGGGAGTTTGGAGGAGGAAGAGAATAGGTAGAAATAATGTCATTACAATGTATTCATGTGTGGAATTCTCAAAGAATTTTTAAGAGAAATAAAAGAGAGAGAAACAGAAAAAAAGAGGGAGAGAGAGAAGAGGGAGAAAAATAGCCAGAGACAGAGAGACACACACACACAGACAGAGAGAATAAAATAAAAATCGGTATTTCTGAAAAGTGGCAAGAGCATCTCATCATCCTCTGAGAGGGAAGAAGTTACTGCAGCTGTCTTGCAGCAAGGTTTGTGAAATGAAGGGCATCGATGCAGCAAGCAGTGCTGTCAAGGGCAAACAGTATTCAGCAGGAGCCAACAAAGGGAAGGCAGAGTCACTTATGTTCACTTCACCTCTTCGTCTGTATCTCAAATTACCAGTCTACGCCCTATCTTAGCCAAAGAAGAATGACTTACTGAGATAACAATCTAAGAACTGGATGCAATTTTACCAACTTCCAACCTCAAATATTAGCTTGCAAGGTAGAAAAACTAAAACATGAATAGCTAAGTGGATTTTTCAAACCCATATATCTGGGACTTAGTGTCCTGCTCCTCTGAGATTGCATGTTATAGTCTTCCTTGTCTCTGAAAACAAAATCCAATTGTTAGACATACAGAAAGGACAAATCCCAAGAAATCCCTTATACAAGAACTTACTTCCTTGTATAAGGCTTTGGAATGTGTTACTTGAAAGTCAAGAGATGCTGATTACTCAGTAAGAACCTCTTCTGTATAGGCATACATGCAGAGACTCTGGTTAGGAGACAAACAATAGAAATAATGCAGATTTGACTTGTGTCACTTTTAACACACAACCCTGAGATTACTCTCATTTTAACCTCATAGTATAAAGTAGTGTTAGAATATACATGCCAAAAAGATGCATTTTGTGTGTTAGGCTATCTGACTGAAAGCGATTTATCTTACATGAAACTGCTTCGCTTAAGAAATAAAGAAGAATGACTTCCATTTGTTGATAAGATTTCTGAATTCTGATGATGCGGCACCATTCTGCTGCAGGCTTATTTTTATCTATCCTACCTTGTGAATCGTATCTTCTACAACCAAGCTAAGATTAAATGCACAACCTTCGTGTTCCTGGAATGATAAAGACCTTGAATATATGGTTATATAAAAGTGCAACATTATTTAAAAAACAAAAACAAGTGCATGTCACAATCAGACTAAAAATAGCTCTGTGAAAAGAATAGGGCACATAAGTTAGCTTCATTTTATGTCTGTAACTTTATTACTATCACCAAAAAGAGCAGCCCAGGAATGTTAGCAAAGTCCTACTTCGTTTTTCCATTGTTAGGTTGAACATTTGCAGAGGTTTGGCTTTTCCAGTCATTCAATATAAAAAAATAGCTAACTGGGCATGAGTCTTGAGTGTTAAAAACTTTGTGATAATGCAGGAAAGCTCAGAAGCTTGTGACTCTAATGAATCTAGAGCCTTGGATAGGAGGATAGGACGACAAAAGGATAGGAAATAGAGCAAGTGGTGGGAACAAGAACTGAAGATTTAGAAAAAAATTAGGCGCAATTTTAATTTTCTCTTGGCCCAGAAGTAGATAGCACTGTTCTCACTTTGACTTTTAAAATGTAAACTGGATTCAACATTTTAGGCCACTGCTTGACAGGAGACAAGATTCTTCTCCAACTGGCTGATAGAAGGAGAATTGAGAGGTGTTTCAGCTGATCACAGGATTACTGCAGGAGGCCAATGCTGACTTTGGGCATTATGATGTCCCAGATGGAAAATTAGAGATGTTCAGAACTCACTGCCATGTTGCATGATCACGGAGCAGAGAAGGGTCACTGGCCCTTTCAATTGGGAATGGAGATAAAGAATGAGACAAAAAAGGCAGGGCTGCTACCTAGTTTTTGAAGAACAAAAAAGCAGGGTCTGTTTACTTTGTACATAGAAGGGTTCCTGTATTCATGACAGGACGTTAAAATTGGTCTCTGCATTGAGAGGAAATGTTCTTGAAGAGAACTCTGTGTGTGTGTCTGTGGGTGCATGTGTGAGTGTGTATGTCTGTGTGTATATATATGTATGTGTCTCTGTGTATTTTTTATAGAGGTGTTCTACAAATAAAACTTTTAAAGCCCGATTATCTTATTCAGAAATGCTTCCTTTGAATAAAATAGTTAAGTGCTATTTGTAGTATATAGTTTCCATTTCTTCTGCACAGTTTCTCTCTGTACATTTGGAATTATGTTGATGTGTCCTAGAATGTGTCTACCGAAATATATACTGCTGTCCTTGGGGCAAAGGAGTGATGGAAAAGTCTTCCTTTCTTAACATTCAGAGCTAATTAAATTTTAAATTGAAAAATAATGATAACTAAATAAGCAAACTTCATAGAATTGCTACTCTGGATATTTTAGGTACTTGCAAATTCTGATTTCAGTGCCAAGAGGGGAGGAAGGGGGAAGAGTGGGTCGTGTGCCAGGTCATTGGCACCGGCTGTGGTCACAGCAGCTCCGCATTGCTCTACCATCCTCACTTGTGCCTTCCTGCCGGCCCAAGTTGATGCAGAGCAAATGGGAGGGCCCTGTCAGGAGCTGGAACATGAGCCGCCAGAGGAGAACTCTGTAGTGATGCCAGGCAGTAGTCCAGCAGCTGGTCCAGCAGCGTGCCAGTCTAGCCTGGTGTCTAGCCCCTGACATGTGTACCTGGGCTTTCCAACCCACCTGGCATATGATTTGAACCTAGATTTTAAAAGGTACTCATTTTAGAAAAGATACAATAACCTCTCACAAAAACAAGTAGAAAAGATAGGCAGGTGTTTTATTGGTGTTTGCTTACACATGCATGTGCACACGCACTCATATACACACCACATACACAATTTAATATATTTTCAATTGTAGCTGTTTTGGCTCTATGATTTTGTTTGTCCAGATTTATTTTTGTTGTTACTATCTGAGATTTCAGTTATGACAAACAGCATATTCTATATAACAAAGAATAAATTGAAATCAAAACATTTTTACCCTTTGTTTAGAGAGTAATTTCTAATGAGACTTTGCACATCAGTCACTTAAAGATTAGTGTAATGAGTGTGTGTGGGCACTATTGTACTTGAAATTTTCCAAAATATGTCCATTTCTGAAGATTCCAGTCCTGCTCCTCATCCGGTAGGAGTCTAACAAAGACTCAAAGGAATCTTATAGATACTGAGTGAGGATTTGTAGCACAGAGATTTACAAATAATGAGGAAGTCTTTCACCTGATGGTGTAAAGTGATGTGACCTGCAGTACAAGTTATATACTGTATGTCTGAGTTCTGCAAACGGCAGAAGGAAAGTTTGGTATGTGGTCAAGATTTATTTCATAAACACGCCAGGGATGTATGTATGGTGTGCAAGTGTAAATAATTTTTGGAAAGCAACTGTGTATAAAATTGAAAGTTTAAAATATGAGTAACTAAAATAAATAGTAATTCAAGATCTAGGATTTTTCCATTAAATTTACCAAGAAAAATAGTAGCTCAAACACTAGGAGGTCTAGTTAACAACTTAAATTTCTACCGATTAATTTGTTAAGTGAATTAAGACATACCTTAAAAAGTACAATATCATCAAGATACTAAGAGCCTGATATTGGTCTCTGTGCTGATATGAACACATGTACATGGCATTAAATAATATATTCAGTGTTTTTATTGTTGTAGTGGTTTAGTAACTTACGTGAGAAAACTTAAGGGAAAGGGTTTTGTTTTTGTTTTTTCTCACAGTTTCAGAATGTAGAATTGCTGGGTTTCAGTGTTAGAGACTCAGGCAGAGCTCAAACATAAGGAGGTCTGTGGCTGTGCTAAATGTGTTTGCCTGCATCTCTTCTCTAGTGATTGTGCACAGCCCCAGGAAGAAAGGTTCATGAAGCCAAGCAGTGCCATCACGACTTTCAATGTTCGTAAAATTTCCTTTGGTCACCTTTAGTTTCTATTTAACTAGTCTAAATATTATTTTGATCCCGTAAGCCCACTGTCCATTAATAGTTCCTTTGGCCAGGAGCTTCCTTTTGCCTCGCACCTTATGCTATTTTACATGTTTGGGGTCACAGAAACAGGGACTTTTTTACATCTAAAGCAAACAAAATAATAAAGATTAATTCTGTAAAATTTTGGGTTAAAAAACCTGGAAGGTCAAGCAAAAAGGGAAATTCTTGCCTTCACTGAACCTTAAATCTTAAACTGAAACAGAAAATTGTTTTTTTATTATTATTATTGTTTTAAATCACAACTGTAGTTTCCCTCCCTTAGTTCCTCCCAGTTCCTCTCCCCTCCTTCCTCTTTGCACAACCCCCAACCCCCCTCCCTTTTATTTTCAGAAAAGGACTGGGGGCTTCCATGGATATCCACCAAACATGGCATATCAAGTTGCAGCAAGTCCTAGCTACCTCCCCTCATATTAAGTTTAGACATGACAAGCCAGTATGAGGAAAGGGATCCCAAAAACCTGCAAAAGAGTCAGAGACAGCCCCTGCTCTACTGTTAAGATTCACAAGAAGACTAAGCAACACAACTCTAACATGTGTGTTAAGGGCTTTCGTCAGACCCTTCCGGGCTTCCTGGCCGTTCTTTCAGTCACTGAGTCCCTCTGAGCCCAGATTGGTTGATTCTAGTTTTCTGGTGGTGTCCCTGACACCTCCAGCCCCCCTCTCCCTCCTCGTCTGCAGGATTCCTCAAACTTTGCCTGATGTTTGGCTGTGGGTATCTGCATCTGTTTGCATCAGAACCCGAAACTTTGGAATGTGTAAGAACTGGGCTTTCCTTAAAGACTGCTTTCCTTAAAGACTGAGAAGTTTGTCCCAGGAAAAGGATCTAGCTTAAAGTCTTTAAAGTGTTCTTCATTTTTAGTAGAAGTGAGACTGCCTTAATTAATGAAATGTCACAACTCCAATATAATTATTTTATGAATAATTATATTAGCTGTCTTATGTTTAATCACCATGCCATTTTCAATATTGACGACAACCTTAAATCTCTGAGTTTTGATTCATGGACTTTGTATAATTCTCTAAAATTTTTAGTTGGAAATAAAATAATTTTAAATAATATTTTCTTAATATGTTAATTAATAGTTTCCTTATGTAGCATATAGAATGAGTTACTAAAATTTTACTCTGGATGATATTCATTGCTTGCAATAAGAGATATCAGTAATTACTAATAATTTTTCATACACACATTTGAAAACACATAGCCTTTGGTAAATTTGCATACCATTTTGTGGCTCTATTGGATAAAATATACTCTTTTAACCTTTCCACTATCTAAAAATAAATATAAAATATTATAGATAACTAAGAATTAAACAGAAAATCTATCTACCACATGAGTACTTACCTTTATTAATTATACGAACATATTCATTTTAATTAAATTTGTATTTTTTATATTAATTGCAGTTTATTCACTTTGTATCCCAGCTGTAGCTCCCTCCATCATTCTTTCCCAATCCCACCATCCCTCTCTCATCTCCTCCCATGCCCCTCTCCATGCTCTTATATAATTTGAGTGACATAGTATAGAAAAATGTTATTTTGTTGTTGTTTTGGGGATTTTTAGCATATCAACAGAAATGTTTTAGTGTGTAAAGATGCACTCAGAATTCCTCTGGGAAGTCCATACTTTTAGCAGTAAACTGTTTATTTTGATAATATGGTATTTGCCTGCTTAACTGAGATGATTGGACCACAGGACAGAGCTGATGTCAGCTAAAGTTTCAATTTCTAGGTAGACCAGTTAGCCTTGCTCAGTTTCACTTACAAACTCAGGGTCTAACTGACTGAGAAAGAAAATGAGAATGCATTACTGTGAGTCAATTCTCTCTGGAGGCAAGAAGAAAACCCAAACAAATAAAACAACAAGAAAAGCTTAAGAGCAAAGTTCTTACCAATCCCTGACATTAGTGTTGGGATAAAAAGACACAAGAGGAAATCTGACCCTCTCCATACACAGCCTGGGTGCTAAGGAGCTGTGTTCTCCACAATGCTGTATAATGACCTCCCTTTTCTTTTTATAGTTACAGTTGAGGAGTTCCAGCTGATAACCTGCCTGAAATTATTGCAGGCCTGGTGGGAAGCATCTGAAGAGAACAGTCATGTTTTCACTTGACGAGGAAGCCATTAGCAAATCACTGCTGTTCTGTAAATTACTGTGCTGCTTAACGTTCAGACAGAGACCTTACTTTCTTTCTTCATAAAAATTGCAGATGAAAGGGCTCTCACAGTAAAGACCCTGTATTTAAAACAAGGCAATTCCTAGAATTCAGAGACTGTGAAACAGAAGTTCTCAGGTGAAAACAAAACAAATGCTTTTTCATTACTAAAACAATGTCCATACTCTAGTAAAGTCAGCTTTTTATTGACTGTTTTGTGACCATTTGTGGTGAATTGGTAGATGCTTCTGAGGATGAAAACAGAAGCTAAGTTGTCTTTGTTGTTTGTTTGGTTGGTTGATTTCTAAAGAAAAAAAGGAAGATAATTTTGGAAATCAGAAGCTTTTGAGCCTAAGTTTTCTATCTTCAGAATTGTTCCACAAATTCTACTCAACCTGAATAGGACACAGGGTCAGGAGCAAATGATTCTTATGATTCCAAATATTGCTTAGAATGTCATTCTGAACAGATGTAGCTAAGGACTTTACGTTTTATATTGAGATAACAGACCCACACTTAATCCGAGAAAGTGTGGCCTTTTGTCCACCGGCACGTTGAAAGGGATGATGCTCTGAATAAGGCAGTTCCTGCTGTGGGACAGTGTATACAAAAGAACTAGTCTAACTAGCCCTCTCCAAAAGTGCCGGGATAATGGGACATAGAACTGACTCATTTCTTTTCAGTAGCAATAAGATGAAGAGGCAGAGGCAGAACAAAAATAACTTCTTAGAAAGTGAGGTCCACACCCAGCTGCCTGTCCATAAAAGGGGGGCTTAGAAACACAAGTGACCAACCCTGATCAAGGCCACTTACTAAGCTCCTACAGCTTCAGGGCCTTTGCTAATCAACAGCAAGTGCTTCAAGGCAGCTATTTTGTTGTTGCTGTTGTTCAAACTATAAACATCACCAGACTTCAAAGGCCAGATACCAGGGTACTTGAAAGTTGTAGCAAATATTTATCAGGAGATTATTATTTATATATCATACTACATATGTTAATATTATATATAAAGAATAATATATTCAGGAAAATGGGATAAATGTGGTTTGAAAGTGCAATCCTCCAGGAAAGGGTTAAAGGAACAGGTGTGTTTCATTTTAAAGACAAGTAGACTAGGAAGTGTTTTTTGACATTTTTTCCCAGCCTTTCTGAATAAGTACTTATCATGTAACTATGGAACCAGAAAATATTTTAAGCATCTGTTTTCCCAACTCATCTAAGTGCCATGCATAACTAGTCCCATTCTGATCCATGAAGGGGAAGTTAGTTCGCTACATAGAGGCATACGTGAAATCACCCGGGCTCAATTCTCATGTCCGTCAGAGATTAGTGAGGATTGATTGAGTAGATAGCAGAGTACAAACCAACATTGGCAAGACAGAACCTCAAAACTGCTCTTGAAGAACAGAGTATGACATGTGAGATAAAGACTGATTCCTAAAAATAACTCATTTAGCATTATATGAGTCGATGAAAACATTTTTTAGATTTTGACACTTTTTAATTTCTGTTTAATTTCTTTTTAATTTCTGTTTTAATTTCTTCTAACTGGAATTGAGTAAGTATGGGACAATGCAATTAAGAATTTAAGGCACAGTTTTAACCTCAACCTCAAACCTATGTGCACGGCTGTCCCAGGGTAGGAGAAGTGACAAGCAAAGTGAAGAATCCATGCTGTTAGATTAAAAACAGAGGATGGGCTAGTGTTGTAAGAGCTAAGTGACGACAGCCAGAGATTCATTTTCTGTCTGAAGAACTTGGCTCATGATGCAGAGAAATGCCTATCTCTGGCATCCAAGAGGACAAAGAAACTTCGCATTGACAAAGAGAGGATGATAACAAAGGAGCCCTGAAAGGAGTTCCAGTATACAAGTTTGCTTAGGTTCTGTAGAGGTACCATTTGTTCACATTCTGATATTCTTCATTCTAAATGATAATACTTTTGTATATAAGAGTACTTCAGTGAGTCATTCACGAAATAAACTATTGTTAGTCAGAATTACAAAGATGGGTGAGGCACACCAAAGTTTCATAAAGTAGTTCGGGAAATTCTGAATTTTATACTCAAAAAGCTGTCTCTTTTCCTTATGTCTACTTTTATAGTAAATGCAGATATAGCAAAATTTTGTATAATTCAAACAGTAATAGTATTAGTTTTTGAAGACCTGCTGTATAGTTGTTCACAGCAAGTGTTCTTTTAGTTTCTTATCCATATAGTCATAATTCCAGAAACGTTCATCAAGATCACTCGGATTACATTTCAAACTACACATGACTTTTCCTAATGATCCTTTAAAGAATATTTGGACCAGGCATCTGTCATACTGTGGATACAATCTGCTTTCTTTGGCAACTTATTATTAATGTAAAGTGAGAGTCCATATTGGAATTTGCTCATGTAGGCAGTTCACATGAATGACCTGAAACTAAAAGTGAACAGGAATGATCAGTTGCTGACTTCCAAGAGTTTGAATATCTGATTGTACATGTTTCATTTATATTTTACTCACGTGTATATTTTACTCACAGGCGTTTCTGTTGTATTAAAGTCAGGTTTGGAGTACTTGAAATAGGATAGTGTTTGAGGCTGATAATCATGTAAAGCTTGTCTTGGCTCTCCCTAACCACTGCACTTTTTCCATTTACAGCCACTGCCGAGCAAGAAACTGAAGCAGTACCTCTGTCTGCACGCCCAGACATCTTAAGTAAATCACAGCTAGACGACTGCCCAAGGGACTCTGGCTGTTACATCTCATCAGAGAACTCAGATAATGGCAAAGAGGATCTGGAGACAGAAAATCTGCCTGGCATGGTTCAGAAGATTGCCATCACAGCGCCCGGTGACTGAACCTACACTCACATGGCCACACACACAGCTGAATTCTATTTGAAATCTTTGTCTCTCCTACAGGATCAATTGGAAGGGTTCCAATGGCATTCTAAAGTGCAAGCTGTTTAAGTCTGAATGATTGTACATGTGAATTTATACCTCTAAATTTCTAGTGAGTGTGCGTAAGATGCACGTTTATTAAATACTATGTGTTAAAGTTCACCTGCCTGTATTAGAAAAAAAGGTAAAATGCAAGCCCATGTGTGCTATATTTACCTTTATTTCCTAAGTGTAAAAGATATAGTTATGGAAACTATGTACTTAAATATATGTATATATTATTGAATAAGTTATAGAAGTTTCAGTTGAACTAATTTCTTCAAGTAGCACATACACTCATTCTTTTTAATTATTGGAAAAATGAAGGCTGACATTGACTTTGTTCTATTCAAAGGCAGAATTTCAGTAACAATTTTCTGTTTAGTTCTTCACTGTTATCTGGTATACAGACAGAGTTAACAATATACTGTCTTGGTTTAGTAAAAGTAATTGTAGAGATGTTTTATCTTTATATGTAAATATTTAAAATTTTTTCTATACCCTAATAATAATAAAACAAACTTTGTACATAGTGTATTTGCTAGACTGAAGTTACTTAAAGTATTTAATATTATACTTTATAGAAAGTTTCTAGCAACTGGATCAGGGGCTGTCTCTGACTCTGTTGCCTGCCTCTGGATCCTTCTGCCCTAGCTGGGCTGCTCTGTCTGCCCTGAGTGGGAGAAGATGAGCTTAGTCTTAGACTTAATGTCCTGGATGGACTGGTAACCATGGGGGTGAGGAGGCTCCCTTTCTTTGAGGGCGGGAATTGAAAAGTGTAGCTCGAGGGTAGTAAGGGGAGGAGAGAAGAAAGGGGTCTTCCATCAGGATGTGAAATGAGTAAATAAATAAACTGATGAAAAAGACCTCCTCCCACAAAAAAAATGAAAAAAAAAAGTTTCTATTGGACCATGTTGTCAGTCCTTGGTTAAGACTACATAATGATTACCAAACCATCTTCTAGCCCCAGATCTATGCTACTGAACTTCCTCAGTACTTCAGATTTCAGCTTGATATGCCCAAGTCCTTTCATTTCCATTATAAAATTGTCTCTTGTTTTTTTTTCTACCCCACTTTTTTTCTGAAACCAAGAGCTAGTTACTGAAATAGGAAGTTACTTTGTTCTTTGCTCTACTTGTATCTTCCTCATAAAAAGTCACTAATGAAGTCCTGTGGATCCGACCTCCACCATCCCATTCATACCCAGGGCTGCTATCAAGTTTTGGACTCTTGTGTGAGATGTTGTAATGACTTTACAATCAATATTCCACCTTCAAATCCCTCCCCATATAGTCTCTAGAAAAATCTTTATGACTCAGATAAAATCATTCTCTTCGCTTGAAGCATTTGATGGCCTCTCATTAATTTTAGCATAACATGTAAACACATGTAGGTTCTTTGCCAAGGACTTCTACCTTACTTTGTGTGTCATGTCTCTGCCCTCACCTTTCAGTGCATGACCCAACCCTATGAATATACCCACAGTCTTCCCAATTTACTAATGCCTCTGTGATTCTCAATGGGGTGGGTATTTTTCCACAGCTTATCCTGATTTTTTCTGTTGCATTTTCCCTTTATTCTATTCCCAAACTACCACAAAAGTGTTGTTTGGTATGTGAGCTTTGTAAGCCACTTTTGTGCAGTCTCTCTTGTGTTTTGACACCCCTTGATATATTGCTGATGGCAGAAATTCTCCACTTATTTACATGATAGCTGCTTTTCTATAAGACTGTGCTCTCTTCGTGGCAGAATATATTTGCTCAAGCTCTTAAATACACAGTATCTAGCAAAATCTAGCACAGGTGAAACATTTAGAAAATAGTTGCTGGGATATAGTGAGCATGGCAAATATTTCCCATATTGAACTGGTACATATTGTTTTATATAAGTTGGTAAGTAATTCTTAGGTGAATACCTCCAAATTATCTAAACGTTTTAAAGGAAGATGTGGAGTTGGTGGGATGGCTCAGGGTTTAAGAGTGCTTGCTCCTCAAATCATGAAATCTGGAGACTGGGTTACAAAACCAAGTGGGGTGGCACACAAACAGTTGTAATTCTAGCTCTAAGAGGCCAATACCCTATTCTGGCCTCCGTGGACACACACACACACACACACACACACACGTTCATACAGTTAAACACACACACAAATAAATCCTAAAACTGAGATAAATAAAAGTTAATAAAGATAACCCAGGCAAGATAAAATATTGTGAATGCTGAGGACAGCAAATAGCTTTAACCTCTGACATATTTACCAGATCTAATTTCACAAGCAGGGCCACCCCAGGTGCAGTGCACGCGGTTACCTCTACTTGCTCCTCAGCCAAGAGTGCTCTTCCCTGACAGTGGTGACCACTCTTAATAGACAGTCTAGAAGTTGCTTTTGGGCAACTGACATCACCTTTTGTTTTAAACTGTGCTAACTCTACTCCCTCAGTTTGTTCAAGAGAGTGTAACATTTTCACAGTGATGCAAAACGATTGTGGAATAATAAAACAGTGCTAATCTCTTAATGAGCTAAACTCTTTCACAATTTCTATCCCTTGAAAATGAGAGTTTTATGCCACTTGAGGATTTGGGGATGACCTATGGAGGCTTAGATGAGACAATAGCAAAGAAAGTCTGAGCTCTTACAAAAGGGAGAAGAGAAGTAGAAAAAACAAGAAGCTTAAGTGGTGAGGAGAAACGGCTGCACACACAGACCTGCTCTGATGAGGACATCTCTAGAGGAATATATCCCCTCCCAGAATGCTGGGGCATTTTCTTTCCCTATTTAGTCCCTGGAGACCTGGCATCAGTCTGATCCATGCCAAGGAGGTCAAGATCAGCGGAATGAAAGCAGATTCTCATCTATCACCCTCATAGAAGAATGAACAGAGCGAGGCAGAAAAGCAAGAAAGAGCTCACCCGAAGGCAGTGAGCCATGGGAACTGCATCTTCTGCTGTTTTTACTAGAAGAGAGTTGTTCTCAGACCTTTAAAAGCAGATGAGAAGATAATTGGAAAGCCATGAAGCTAATATGTACAGGATATTCTTATTGGCTCATAGGTTTTAAGCTGGCAAGATGCCCAATTATATACATTATTTAGTCTTGGTCAGTAAATGCCTTTTGGACCCAATAGTGTGTATTTGAAGACAACAGAATCTACCTGTTTGACCCAGCAGTTCACAGGTACTTTTATACAGCTGTAAAGCCTCTCTAGTACATAGTACTTAACTGATCTCAGAGGTTTTCTGTATTTGCATAATTAGCTGTAACAGTAGATAAGGTTAAAGAAATGTTATCCCCAATAAATGAATAAAAACAGCAGTATTCAATACTTGGGATTGGATCCTGTGCTCTGTACATGTAAGGAAAGAACTGCATCACTCACTCATTTCCTCTCTCTCTCACTCTCTTACTCACTGTGATCCTCTTATCCCAGCCTCCTCAGTAACTGGGATTATTTTGTCTTGTTTTGTTTTTTATTTTGTTTTAATAAATAGAAAGTTTAGAGCATTTTTAGTTCTGGTTTCTATTTATTCTACAACTGATATTTTTGAGCCTCAAAATTTCTTTAACTAAAAGTGTGGTATTAGTGACTTTTTAGTTCAAAATAAGATTGCTAAGAGAGATAGATGGAAAAAACCTTAAAAAGAAAACGATCAGCAGTTGATAATTAGGTTTCAGACAACTTCCAATTCACTGAGGTTAAAGCCACATGTTTTGCAACTTCCTGAGTGTGGCAAAATTGATGACATTTAGTGTTGAGAAATTTCCGTTGCAAGCATAAGTTCTGAGAACGATATATGATGAAAGTTTAGATATTCCCTCCTCTTACACACAAGTACTATTCCATACTGCCCCCAAAAGACTTCCTATCTAATTACCATTGAGGCTTCAAATGCTCTTGATAAAGTTAGAAGCAATGCTAAATTTATGAAAAGGGTCAGAGAGAAGTAAATAAAATCTACACAGAGGTTAAAAATAATAGTAGCTTCTAACTTTGATAAAGTTTTTGAGTCGTGGGAATAAAATAGAAGTAAGCCTGCTTTTATTCTACCTCCGTTTACAACCGAATTCCTGAGCATTCTTTGTGATACATAGACCTACAAGCTAAACGTTACAGAGTGGAATCATCTGCTTTCAAGAACTGTGTGATGCACTCGAGCATTTGTCATCAGAAGGTGATTGTTTTTCATCTAAAAATGCTATAAATTACAGTACATGTAGTGAGGCACCCAACACAGTGTATGTAGTGATTGTGTAAAAGCCACTAAATTTTTATATCCACGATTCCATTTGTCCCTACTTCACTCTAGCTATGAGATGGAAACAGTACTCAGTGTGCGAACCCACAGGTATGTATAGTACATTTTCAAACATATATGGCTTGGGGTCTGCAGAATAACTGTGTTGGCCAGAAGCAATGAACGAGGGTCAGCTGGTGGTGGAGAACTCAGTTCATCGCCAGTTTTTACATGACACATTATTTCTTTGTTTGCGCTTGATGGGTGCAAAACAAGAGGCAGACCTGCACATAGCCTTGGTTCTATACTCTCGGACATGAGAGCAGTAATTATTTTTCCTGATGAACTATTATATATAAATGATTGTTCACTTTAATGGGTGAAGAAATAAAATTGGGATTGTTATTGCCATGGGCCCAGGTTTCTCATAAATTACCGAGTCTCAGCTGATTGAGCTCCAGCCGACAGAGAAGGCCTTAGGAAGGCACCCTAAGTGTAAGTATTTACACAAATATGAAGCCTATGCACATTTAGGCAGAAGATTGCCACAGGACATCAAAGAGCTAACAGGTTACAAGAAATATATATGTGCTTTCCGTTTATTCCCTTTCCATATCTGTATTATGAAAACCTCTCACATCTTCCATCACTTAGTTTTATTTTGTGCTGTATTTTACAAATTTAATAACCATAAGGAAAAAAAAAGAACTGGCTTTAATATATTTGGTGATGTCCCTGACCTTCCAGGATCCCATGTGAGCCTAAGTGCAGAAAACTGTTTCCTCACAGGGCAGGGGAAGATTCCTCACAGATTCATGAGGAAGATAGTTTTCTCTTTAAGTTCATGGGCACCCGGCCAATAAAATGGGCAGGAACCCTGCCATTTGCAGAGGAAAATGGGGTGAAAAGCACTTCTGGCATACTTTGTCCGTATAAATTATACTTGTTTGCAATTCATCAACTCATTCTCCCTGTTATATCCATATGTAATGTAAGTGATCATCTTTCGCTGAAGCTCAGTAATGATGCACAACTCCAAATGTGATAGAATCAGCTAAAAGAAAGCAGATGGGAGGCTTTTCCCTGATATGCATATTCATAAAAATATAGAGAACTCAACAAAAGGAGATACAGAAGAGCTCATACCCGGAGGCTACAGGGACTTATGCACAGCAGTAACTTTGTTTTCTGCAACTGTTTATTCTTCAAACCTTTACTTATTTCTTCTTGAAGCATTCACGGAAAATGCCCCGAGGAAAAAAATCTGCCTCTCTCTACAGAAAGAAACATATTCCCCTTTGAATTTTTATTGTACCTTAAAATCCAAGATTCAGGAAGTGATGTTTAAGTATTTTACGAGAGACTATAATTAGAAGGCAAACTACACACCAACATGAAATCTTAAGGGTTGCTTTAGCTATATAAACTACAGATGTTTCAATCATACTATTGTGGTCCTGCCAAAAAAAAAACTGGTAGTGGACTGTCTTGATCATATTTGTCTGTTTTTTTAAATGTGTGATTAATTAGAGATGAATGCAGATCATTAAGTATACTGCAGAAGTAGCAACATGAAACTTTGTTAAGATAAATAGGCACAAAGGAAACCCTGCGAACATAGACTGTGGTTAAACAAAAGTCTGGAAAAAAGTAAAAAAACAATCAAACACATTTAAACAATAGCTGGTACCATAAGTGAGGATGTAAAATTCATGCCACATCACATGTGTCTGACTCTTTGTATCTCTGTCCAGTTCACCTCACCCAAGACTATTAATCTCGAGACACATTTTTGGCAAATATGATCCCCAGAGAACTTAGTATAATATGTTCTGGAATAAATACCTGCACTGTTAGCATGGTGCAGGTTTCCTGACATGGACAGTACCATGTGACAAAGCCCATTATTCACTCAGAGCTCATCTTTGTGGTCAGCATCCTGAGTCTGTGCATTTGAGACACCTCTGGGGCTTAGTGGCTGGGCAGCTCCATTAGGAGAGACAGAGGGGAATGTGAGCCCCATAAAATCGCTTTGGGCTAGGTGTCCTCCTAAATAAAAAGTCACCTGTCAGTCCTCACCAAATAACTATACACAGGATTCTTTTTAGAGTCTAGCAATGTCTCATTCCCTCATCACTTAAGGCTGTATGCTCATTTTCTCCTGGCCATTTTTGGTTCATTTCTCAACTCTGCTCATGCTTTTGTACTTATTTTCCTTATACATAAGAATCCCTTAAATTATCTTTGCTTGACTGTGCCATCTGCTTCCTATTGGAATTATGGTGGGTCATTCATCCTTTATCCCTGTGACCACTAGTTACATGGGTCATTTGTGAAACCAATGAGAACTGCTCTATGTCTCTACTACAATTACATTTAACTTGCCTCAGGTAATTTACTTCTGTCTCACTGCCATATTCTGTCCCAGGTGACAGTCAAGTAACTCCTAGAAAAAAAAAATAAAAAGAGAAAAAGTGTTTTTACTCATACCACCTAAACATATGCTGGGTAAAATTTCAACATCGTATCTGTTTCATGAGCCCGCAAATACAATTCTTTTTCCAAGAAGCTAAGAGTGATTGAAACTGTGGCAACTGGCAGGGTATAATAAGATAGCACAATGCTGTCCAAGCCAATCTAGCTACCAGAAACACCCTTTTAGCAATAAGCACACCCACATTTGCTTTATATGAAATGTAGGGTCATTTCAATTAGGACAATGGACATCTACCAACATTAATATTCACACATTAACTATGCACTAAAGTAGAATGATACAAGAGCATGTTTTAACTGATTAGCACTGAATCAGAAATGTCTGACATTAATTCCTGTTTCAGAGTTTGTATAAAATTGCTATTAGACACAAACTAGGATTATATTAGCAACTTTTCTTACCTAAAATGCTTTAATTCAAAGTTATATTTTATATACAGTAACACTCACTAACATTGGTCTCTCATCTACAAAACCCTAGGATTCTAATTCTTGAAGGAATTTCAAAATATGGATGCCCAGATAATTTGCATGGTTAATGGAAATACACTGTCAAATATTAAGCATTTAAGATGTTAGCATTTAGTAGGCTTTTTGACAGAACTTAAAGGACTATTAGAATGACTGATGAATTGCTACAGTACATTAGCCCTCAGAACATGGGAAGAGCTAGAGGACATTTATGCAATTTTGAGTATTCTTGTTTTTCCTCATCCTACCCTCTCCCAGCTAAACTGTCCTTTGTGTGACTTTGGTTATAGTAAATTGGTATGCAGGGATTTGTTATCTTGAGGAATTTGCAAATTCCATAGAAAATTACAAGTGTAAGGGCAAAGACAGAAGCTGTATTAGGGTGTTGTACATAATATCTGTCACATAGTAGGAGATAAATTAAAACTACACTGTAGGGAAAAGCGCATTTCTTTCATGGTTAGAATAGTATTACTAAGCAATCAAAATAAAATAAAATACATTTGAAGATTCATCCTAGATCAGCAGTAAGGTTACTCTCAGTTTAGCTGTTCTTATCTAGGGAACGATAAAACTCATTCTTCCTATTTACTAGGAATTGTGGTTCCAAATGATACCGGAAATCATCCTAAAGACTTTTTGTCTTTGATTGCTACAGAGCTTATTGTAGCCTAATTGATCATGTTTCCCTCCTCTTAGAGCTGAACTACACTGAAATGAATCCACCAGGAGGAGTTTATGTCTCATATGAGTAACAAGTAAATACAGGGCCAAAGGGAGACCAAAATAAATTCTTAAGATGGGGCAATCAACTGCATAATGACTTGCTTTGGGCTAGTCAACATTTGTTCGGGTGAGTGTCTTAAAGTGATGACTAGATCCTAGCACATGCCAAAGCCAACTCTATAAGCAGCATTGCTTTTCTGGTGTTGTTCAGTGTATAATTCTCCAGAACAAATTATACCTGTGTCAATGACCATGAGAAAAAAAAAGTACTATTCTATATCATCTAGCAGCTCACTGCTTGGTCAATAATGAAAAGTAGGTGGGGCAAATGTAGTAGGCTGAACTATTGCTACAATGACAGCAAACACGATATTAGGAAATCCTGTGATGCTACTTTAATTGAGTAAAGGGTCTTTGTAAGTATAATTAAGGATCTTGAGAAAGGAATAGTGTGCAGGAGTGTATGCATCCCTAGATAGCATCATAATTGTCAATATAAGAAATAGAGGCAGGAGCCTTGTGAGGTTACAGAGCCAGCATGAAGACTGGAATTCAGATACCCTTAACCTAATCCAGCAGGGTCCACATCTGTAACCTCAGCACAAGGGCTGAGGATGGTTGAATCTTGGAAGCTCACTGACTAGCCACAGAGAAAAGTCACCAGACATGGATGCCTGGTACAAACACACACACACACAAACACACACACACACACACGCTCATGTACAGGCATTTCCAGTAGGAAAAATAAAAGTCTAACATATTACATCGGAAACATTCCTTACTCCTTATTTTTATGCCCAAATATTTTGGAGACCACAGACAAAATCTTAATCAAGGTCATGAAGCAACTTCCAATTCTTTCTAACAGAACTAGAGAATTAAGGTAGCTTTTCCTCATAGTTTCAAAAGCAACTACATGTACAATAAAGGTTGCTTAATTAAAATCTATCCAACTGAAACGCCATTTATCTGAAACAAATGTTTGTGCTACTGATATCAACCAACTCTACACATGAGTAGCTAACAATAAACAATGGAATGAAGCCCAGTGAATATCAATTAAAACAAACTGTTTTAAATAAAGGTTGTCCTGAAAATACACATTTCTACGTGGGCACATACCAAACTTTGTGTACATATGTCCGCACACAAAACTTCTTTACTAAACTATGAAAAGTGGAGTCACATGATTTTATAGTCCATTTATTACGGAAGCACTAGTTTTAGCCACTGATGAAACATGTAAGTCAGAAAAGGAGTAAATGATGAGAGGTACTCAGAACGTTCAGTCTCGTGACTCGGTGCCAAAGAAAATGTGGGGATTTTTGTTCAGAATTGTTAAGTGTTTTAAGTTAGAATAGCATAGATTTAAGCCAAATGTTAGCCCTTGTAAGAGCTCAGGCCTGAGTGAATAAAATACAAATCTAAAATAAAATCTAAACCTAAGATATGCTTGTGGTTTCAAGCATTCCTTAGCAAGAGTACCAATTTGAATTTTCCCAAGAAGCTTACTGTACATGGGGAAAACAGAAATAGCATACCTTACAGGTTAGGCTCATGCATTCTTTACACAAGCTTATATTAACTATAAAGGAATTCTGGTACCCATTAAAATTGTTATGATCGAAGTTTTTCATGCTTGCTTGATTTTGCTTTTCCCGTTCGAAAGAGCCTCACTCATGTAAGTTATGAGGCAGAGAAAATGATCTGTGTTCACCAAAGTGTGTTTATTAGGCTCCGGGGCATACCTCAGTTCTTCCATTCATTTGAGACGATGTGATGAGTTCTGGTCGAAGACAGTGAGTGAACCATAAAACCCTGTTTTCAGATTCCTTTCCTTACTGTTTGATCGACTCCTTTCACTTCTTCACCTATATGGGTAACAGACAAGGACTATGAATCCAGCTAAGGAAAGAAACAGAAGCCCTGGGCCATTTCTGAGCAGAGTCACTTATGAGAGATATGGATCCAGGCCACGGTGCCATATAAAATTAACCTAATTTCTTAAGCGACTTATAATATGCCAGTTCTCCATGTTAGAGAGTATGATTGCACAGTGAAAGAAGATAAGACCTCTGGAAATAACCAGCTTGTTGAATAACCCTGTCACATGTAAGACTCAAATTACCTTTCCAGAAAATACTAAAGTTGCCTTTTCAGTGGGTGATTAAACAACGTCCTAGTCAATAGCCACGATCTATGTTCTCATAATAAAATTATTTATAGTCATCTTTAAATGTATACACATATTTTGTATGTAATTCTAGAGGGTTCTGGAGCATGGTGAAATCTTCAAAGTTGCTTATAAAGGTTAAAACATCCAATCAAAAAAATGATACACTGTCAAAGACATCTTCAAATCTCACATATCAGCAGCCTTCTGTTTGTAAGAGTCACAGACCTCACAAAATTCAAATTATTTAAGGACATATCTGATAAAAACTCTGAGATTTGGCTGACTTCAAGTATCTCGGGACAATGATCTTAAGAAACCCAGAACCTGATATTATCAAGAGAGACATGGGGAGATGGCCAGAGTGCACAGGATAATGGCGAATGTTCTTTTCCCTTTGGCTTCGGAATGTCAGCACTTATGGGAAAAACTCGATCAAGTACTTACTGGATCTGCTTAATCAAGCATAATTGTCACCATGTGACTGGCAGTTATTGGAAGCTCCTATATGACACAGTGCCAGAGCCAGTGTGCAAAGAGCTCCCTAAATTATAGACAGCAAAAGTTAAAAGAGTTTTTCCCTAGCATTACATAAGGAATGAACATCGGTGGTAGAATTTGAGAGGTTTGTCACTATCTTCAAGTTCTTTTTTTTTTTATTATTCACATCCTGGTTGCAGCCCTATCTGTCCTCCCCTTTCAGCCCACCCTCCCTCCACTCCCCCTCACCAATTCCTCAGAAAATGGGAGCTCCCGTTTCCATCCACCCCAGCTCATCCGAAGATCCACTTTATTCAGATGTAAAAGTCATGCTGGTGTCTACATTGTAATGTTCATATAGAGCTTGAACAATGAAGGCCTAAGGAGAAATTTCCTCTGTCAAGTTCATGATTTACATGGTGTCATCATCACTAATAACAATATCTAAAAGAATCAAGAATGAAGAGGGTCCTTCAAGTTTATGCTCAGAAGGATCCTCTTTAACATCTTTCTTCCCTCTATAAGATTTAGGAATTCTATTGCTCTGAGTTTTTCCAAGGTACACTCACAGTGACAGGTACCCATATGGTCCATTTCTATGCACAGCAGACATATGTACATATATTACAATGTTTCAATTGTCTAGTTCTAAGTTGTAAGAAATAACAACTCATTAAACATTTATAAAATACTTAACCATCATTTTCATATAAATGAAGTATAATGAGAGAAATTATTTTCTCATTTTGAAGATTAAATGTTAACGTAGGCACCCAGGTTTACATAGATTTTCTAGAGTGTTCTTAGGTTCCACATCCTTATGAGTATTTTAGTTATTATGCTTTAAGAGTCCTAGAGTAGTTTTCTTCTGAACAAAGACTCTAAAATTCAAACCTAATTAAAGATATAAATTTAAGAATAATTTATATCTTTGAGATATTATTCAGACATCATGAATATTGTTATGAATTAAATTCTACCATTCCCCCAATAAGCTCAAAACTGTCTCATGCTTTAATGTTTCTATACAGTTTTATAATTAATTTAGTAAATCTGTTATTTTACATAAGTAGGATATTTATCAGTATTGGAATATCATACACCTACATGTATGATGTATTCAGAGAGACTAAACTCTCAGAATATGCACAAAAGAAGAAAAAATATTTTAAAACTTTATTTATGGGCTGAAAAGAGGTCTGTAGGAAATACCTATTATTGCTGAGTTCATCAAGCGTAGCTACATCCTGGGACTCACACAATGGAAAAAAGAATGTTCTTGAATTTTCTTCTCACCTCCACATGCATGCGGTGGTGAGCTCACATACACTCACATACACATGAATATACACAGAGAGACAGAGACACAGACACAGAATAAAATAGCATTTATTCTCCTTGCCTACTTATCATGGTGGTGAGGAGTTGTATATGCTAAGCAAGCATGTGGAAATCAGAGCACAACTCTATAGAGTCATTTCTCTCCTTGCACGTATATGGGAGTGCTTTGAAAATCTAACTCATGGCACCAGGCTCGAATAGCAAATGCCTTTATCTGCTGGGCCACCTTAGCAGCCCAACAACTTCTACTCCCAGAATCCAAGTTTAAAAGAGCAGGCATGGTAGCAAGTACATGTAACTTCACTGCTAAAGAGGTGGGGAGTCAGGCTAAGTGAGTCATATCTAGGACTCACTGGCCAGCCAGCCAACCATGTCTACTAGACTTATTCAGGTCCCACTGAGATGTCTTATCTTAAAAAAGAAAAAAGGATTGTACCTGAGGAAGGATACCTTCTGATATGTACACATATATACATACACACACACACACAAGCACACTCCACAGTCTGCACTCTAAATATCAATGGTGTTAGGTAATAGAATAAAAAACAAAAAATACATAGTATTCTATTAAGTAATAGGATAAAAATACTTGACTTTATAATCATTGAGTGTGCTATCCATTCTAGAGTAAGAATATTTACTCTCACAAATCATTCACAGCTTTCTATGAAATATGGGATTTATGCCAGCAAACTTAAAGAAAAGTGAAGCTTCTTCTAAGGCATCTTGAGGACACTCTGTCAGAGCCTTGTGAAACAACATTTTTATGGGGAAAGGGAATTTCAAAATTATTGGCAAAAGGTTATGTTTCATTCTTTTACACACCAAGACTAATTAGTTGAAAAGATGTTACCAAGAAGATTAATTTTACATGGTATATTTTGAGTAGGCTTATGGAGCCTCAAATTTAAGATCCACACTTTTCTAGGGACTCATCATTGCCTGATGATAATTACAAAGGTATGGTAATAGAGTGCCTTAAATCAAACCTGCATGGTAGATCTGCTATCACTGCAAGAACCATCTCCATGCAAGCTGGCAGGGAAGGATGTGCTTGCCTTTCAATTGGCAAGGCATTCTCCTTGGCTGGCATAGCAACCAGCACTGCCTTAAATCTTCCTCAGCTATGCCCTGTTAGAGTAATTTGGTTAATTGAAAATGTCTGTCTGTGAAGAAATCTTTCATGGTGTCAGTGTCATTTGCAGGTTGCTAACAAAGATCTCCATGGCAGTAGTGCTGCCTGGCTGCCTTCAAATCCCCAACTGATCAATAGCAGCAGCCAAAGTCATAGTAGACACATAAACAAGGGACCATGCAATGGCAGGCCAGCCACTGTCTCTTGCCAGATAGTATACATGAGCAAATCAGCTTTGGGAGAATAGAATGCCTTCCAGATGCTGCCAATACAGGTAGGGGATTCAAGCATGCCTTGAACAGATTACTCAAGAAGTAGAGTAGTATTAGAATATCCCCAAACAATATAGACTGACCATCTCTAATTTAAAAAATAAATCCACGTTATAGACCATGTGATAGGAACAAGAAGAGAAGAACAGAGAATCATAATTGGTATACTTTTCCAATCAAAATGGGGTATCAGTTGTAATATCATGCTAAACATTATATGAGAAGCAGACTTCCATAAAAGTACAAAGAATGAGATGCTGTTTCTCCCTGCTACTTCCTAATCATTTCATTTTAAGTGACAGTTAGGTAAGTATGGTGGTGCACGCCTGAAACCTTAACACTAACGCGGTGATGACAGGAGAACAGTGAGTTAGTCCAGGCTACGGAGCAAGCACAAGCCTTGATGAGCATTTAACCAAGACGTTCTGAGGTAAAACTGAATTAGAGACATGGACTGTTCCATTTATGCAACCCAAGGCCTGGGAGGCTGACAGGAGGATTGTAGGTTTGGGGACAACTTGCCATAGCATGGCCTCGAGGCTAGCTCCAGCTACCTAGCCAAGTACATGTTCCAATCATTTCGGGAGCAACAAGGGGTTAAAAAACACACTGTCTACCCCACCCAAACACATTAGTGAATTCAGAAAAATAAAACCAAAACAACGATCACTAACAAGACATGGTGTTACTCTTGTGGGAAAAAGAACTCCACCTCTAAGAAGATGAACCCTCTCCCTTCTGTTCTTTCTGGACTGGCCAGCTCAGACTGGACTCCCTTTGTCTGCCTCACTGACTCCCTTAGCTAGGCATCCAGCCCAGGGTCTGTCTCATCGCACTCTGTTTCCAACCCACCTGTATTTTATGCAGTTGTGCCTCGTACTTCTCCCTTGGGCACGCTAGGGATTCGGTTTTGCCCTTTTTGCTTTTGGAGCTTACTGTTCCCGTCTCCCCATTCACCACAAACGAGCAGTTAAAAACTTTCAGAGATTTGAAGACCGTCAATCAGTCCTGAAAAACACTGTTCCATTTTTTTAACGTCTGGCACTAGGCCAGTTGTGCCTCTTGTCTGTTTTGAAAAGATTTTTAATCTTCAGTGAGTACCCTCCCATACGTCCTGGAAATAGGTCCATCTATTTGAAAGGCCTCTCCAGTTAGCCAGAGATGTCTTCTAAAGTGTACTTGTATGTTGGCTCCTTGAAATATTTTTCTCCATATTTTTTTTATTCTTCTCTCGTATGTTACATCCTGACCACAGTTTACCTCCCCTCCCTTTCCCTCAGTGTCTTCCTCAACTTTTCCTCTCTCTCAGCTCCACCCCCACACTACCTCCCCTCAAAAAGGAGTAAGCCTCCCAGTGATATCAACCAAATACTGCTAGCAAACTGCAATACATCCCATCATATCATGATGTTACAACCCACTAGAAGAGAAACGGTCCCAAAGTTGGCAAAAGAGTCAGGAATAGCCCTTGTTCCCATTGTCATGCTCCTTGAAATTTTAAATGCCGTTTCTTATGGAAACTACCATATACAGAGTGGTTTAACCCAAGCAATTTCTAAAAATACATCAGCCCAGAAAGGATATGACAAGTCATGTTGAACTAAAAAAAAAAAAATCAGAGGCCCACTAGTTAGATCTGGAAGAGAATGGGGTGATTACACACTCTTTAAAAATTGTATATGACAAAATAGACAAAATAAGCCAAAGTCCATTTTCACACAATGGAAGAGGCAGTCTGAGGAGTCTTTGTTGCAAAACCCAACAGCACCTCAAGTCACCTTTCTAATAATCTTGAATTACAACTGTGCTCCATATGGCAAAAGTGAGGCCAAGGCAGCTCAAGGAAGTTGGAAGAAGCAGTATAGGCAGTAGCAGGGAGATAGTGCTGAATTTCACTATGCATAACATACATTAAAGAGATTATTATGTCCCTGATGGTTATTCCCAGGGTATCTGTCAAAACCCAACTGATCATAAATGCATGGGTTTATTTCTGGATTTTCTATCCTGTCCCATTTTTAAAATGTCCATTTTATTTTAGTTCCATTCTTTTATTATAATAGCACTATTAAAAACTTTTTTGACATTCATCTGAATAAAAAAATATTTATTACCAAGTAAAAAAGAATATAGCTCTTATTTTTTCTTACCTCTACTGAGATTACAGTGGATATATATCTCTTTTTTGAATTAAATTTTTATTTTTTATATACTAATTACAGTTTATTCATTTTGTAAAATAAGAGAGTATAATGTTTCCAGCTTTGTGCTTTTTGGGTAAGATTACCTTAACTATTCAGTAACCTTCCCACTTCTATACAGTTTTAATTATATTTCCTATTTATGTAAAATTATTTAATTGGGATATTACTAGAAATTTCATTGGATGTGTGAATTGCTCCAGGAGGTATGTACAATAATTTTAACTATTCTAATTCATGATTATGGGACAGCTTTCCATATATTTGACTCTTCAAGATATTTCTCTGATGTTTTATAATATCGATTGTATAGATCATTAATCTCTTAAAATTTACATATTGTCAGTGTGTATGTGTGTGAGTGAGTGAGATGGACATGTGAACTTGTACATCATAGTATTAGTGTGAATGTTAGAAACAACTTTCTGGAATTGGCTTTCTCTTTCCACCTTTATGTGCAGTCTGAGTATTGAAGGCTTCACATTTACACAACAAATTCCTTGATCCACTGAGGCATATTGCTGGCTCTTCATTTCCTTATTATTTTGTCTTTTATAAAATTAATTCTGTAAAAATTTATGTGCATGAGTGTTTTGCTTGCATGCATGTCTATTCCCCACATGTGTGGCTGGTGACTACACAGTCTAGAAAATAGTGTCAGATACTCTAGAACTAAAGTTACAAATGGTTGTGAGCAGCTACATGGGTGATGGGAATTCATCAAATCCTCTGGAAGAGCAGCCAGTGCTTTCAACAGCTGAGCCACCTTTCCAGATTCTTAATTAATTATTTTTCTTTTTTTCATTATTTATTATTATTATTTACAATTTATTCACTTTGTATCCCAGCTAGAGCCCTCTCCATTTCTTCCTGGTCCTATCCTCTCTCTGTCTTTTTTCCCTATGTCCCTCCCCTAGTCCACTGATTGGGGAGGTCCTCCTCTACTCTCTGACCCTAGCCTATCAGGTCTCATCAGGACTGTTTGGATCCTCTTTCTCTGTGGCTTGGTAAGGCCACCTCACCAGGGGCAGGTGATCAAAGAGCAAGCAATGAAGTTCATGTCAGTGACTGCCCCTGCTCCACTTACTAGGGAACCTCACGAAGACTGAGCTGCTCATGGGCAACATCTGAGCAGGGGGTCTAGGTCTTCTCCACTCTATGAGGACACAGTCACCTTGATACTTAATTTCTTAAAGTACTGTATCTCTTGTGAGTAAAGGGGGTAAAATGGGATTTCAGGTATCCAAACTTGCATTAAATGCATTCATTTTCTTGAGAACCAGTCTGCTCCAAAAGAAGAGCATTGGCTGTTTCTTAGTGGGCTGTTCCATCACTCACCCACCTTCCACAAGGCCAACCACCTAAGAGTTTTTTCCATATCAACACTGCCTCACTGAGGACCAAGTTTCTAGAGCATTAATTTTGGGGAGACAGTCAAATCAACAGATGGAGAAAGAAAGTATGTTGCTCCAAGGGAAGAAAATCTCAGACAAGAGCAAAAGTTCTGTGTTATAGGGTGCTACATTGACCAAAATTAACTGGAATGAACTGAATATTTCAAAATGACTGAAACAGTAGATTTCAACATAAAAATGTTGAGGAGCTGATGAATATGTCAATTAGTCTGTAATATATGCACAGAGCAGAGCATTACATATTATGTACGCATAGAGACTTTCTATTTTTCAATTAAAATTATAAATAAAACAGTTTAATGAATTAATATTTATAAAGCACTATGGATAGGTTTATAATAAATAAAAGTATAACTGAATGATATTACTATAAAGATAGGAAGGGGAATAGATTCAGTCAACAGAAGTAAAAATATAACATATACTACTTAAATTAAGTTGTTAGTAATCTGAACAATATTTTACAGTTAAGATATTAATTATAATTGTCAAAGCAATCATTAAAAAATAACTATAAAAACAAACAAATATATAAAAAACTCAAAGTGATGTTATGTGACTTTTTCCTGAGGAGACATGAATAAACTTCTGCTTTACCAAGATAGGGAATCAATGGCAGGCCAAAGTAATAATTCCACCTTAGTAAGTCTAGTTTGGAGAACCAACGTTTGCATTGTGATTACATACAGGAGTATAGGTAATGTCCTGGTTATTTTTGTGTCAATTTGACACAAGCTAGAGTTGTCAGAGAGAAGGGAGCCTCAGTTGAGAAAATGTCTTTATAAGAGTAGTCTTTGGTTTTACCCTAGGTCCACAGGCTGTCTTGTCTTTGGTTTTGGTCACACAAGAAGTGTTGGGTATGGGTTTCAACTCATGGAGTAGGTCTTAAGCCATATCAGTTACTGGTTGGTTACTCCAATAAGCTTTGTGTCATCATGGCCAGAGCATATCTTGCAAGCAGGACACAAAGGTAGAGCAATGGATTTGTAGCAGGTTTGGTATTTCTGTTTTTGTACCATGCAAAATAACTTCCTATACTAAAGACTCTAGAGCTGAAGGTAAAGACTCTGTGTAGGCACCAGCTCAACTTTATATTCAACAAGTTGTGTAGGTGATTCCTTCAGCAACAGTACCTTGCTGTCACTTTACAGAGAGCAACCTATTGTTCTGACAATAGTCTGGATTGTTTAGGGATTCCCATAATAGCCCTTTGGACAACAATTCAATAAGTTATAACCCAATCCTGGTACTGGAAACTTCATTTGGTGATAAGGGATGTCCAGTGTGGGCTCTGTCTCCCAACTTGACACAATGGATTTTTTTGTTTGTCTATATATTTATTTATTTAGACTTCGTTGATCTCCTTTTTAAAAAATAATTCTTATTTTTTGTATTAATTAAGGGTCATTAACTTTGAATGTCAGCTGTAGCCCCCTTCCTCCTTCCCTCCCAATCCCACCCTCATTCCCTCATCTCCTCCTGCCCTTCTCTAAGTCCACTGATAGGGGAGGTCCTCCTCCCCTTCCATCTGACCTGAATTTATTAGGTCTGATCAAGGACAGACACAATGGATTTTTAAATGTTGCTCCGTCAGATGTTGTCTACATCTAACACCCTTGGAATGCACATACGCAGGCAGGTTAAGGAAACATATAGAGAACAGTTTAAAAAACAGTCCAGAAATTTTCTTTCTTTGTTGGGTCTTTGTGAGGTTTAGGTATCAAGGTGACTGTGGCCTCATAAAATGAGTTTGGAAATATTCCTTCTGTTTCTATTTTGTGGAATAGTTTGAAGAATATTGGTGTTAGTTCCTCTTTGAAGGTCTGGTAGAATTCTGCCTTGAAACCATCTGGCCCTGGCCTTTTTTTTTTTTTTTTTTTGATTGGATACTTTTGGTTACAGCTTCTCTTTCCTTAGGGGATATAGGACTATTTAATTTATTTACCTGGTCTTGATTCAGCTTCAGTAAGTGGTATAGATCAAGAAAATTGTCCATTTCATTTAGATTTTCAAATGTTGTGGCATAAAGGCTTTTGAAGTAATAAATGATTGGATTTCCTCAGTGTCTGTTGTTATGTCCTCCTTTTCATTTCTGATTTTGTTGATTTGGATAGTGTCTTTCTACCTTTTAGTTAGTTTGGCTAAGGATTTATCTATGTTGTTGATTTTCTCAAAGAACCAGCTCTTGGTTTCATTGATTCTTTGAATTGTTTTATTTGTTTATAATTTATTGATTTCAGCCCTAAGTTTGATGATTTCCAGCTGTCTACTCCTTTTTGGTGTGTCTGTTTCTTAGGGCTTTCAGGTGAGCCATTAAGTATGAGATATTTCCAGTTTCTTCTTGAAGGCACTTAGTGCTATGAAATTTCCTCTTAGCACTGCTTTCATTGTGTCCCATAAGTTTGGGTATGTTGTGCCTTCATTTTCATTGAATTCTAGGAAGACTTTAATTTCTTTCTTTATTTCTGCCCTGACCCAGCTGCCATTTAGTAGTGAGTTTTTCAGTTTCCATGTGTGTGTAGGCTTTTTGCTACTCCTGTTGTTTTTGAGGTCCAGCTTTAGTCCATGGTGGTCAGATAAGATACAAGGGATTATTTCAGTCTTCTTGTATCTGTTGAGGCTTGCTTTGTGACCAACTCTATGGTCTATTTTGGAGAAGGTTCCATGAGGTGCTGAGAAGAAGGTATATTCTTTTATGTTTAGGTGAAAAGTTCTGTAGATGGCTGTTAGGTTCGTTTGATTCATGATCTCTATTCGAGTCATTGTTTCTTTGTTTAATTTCTGTCTTGTTGACCTGTCCTTTGTTGAGAGTAGAGTGTTGAAGTCTCCCACTATTAGTGTGTGGGGATCGATGTGTTGTTTAAGATTTATTAATGTTTCTTTTACAAATGTGGGTGCCCTTGTATTTGGGGCATAGATGTTCAGAATTGTGATGTCTTCTTGGTGGAATTTTCCTTTGATGAGTATGAAGTGACTTTCCCATCCCTTTTGATTAATTTTGGTTGAAAGTCTATTTTGTTAGGAATAAGAATGGCTATTCCAAAAAGTAAAACAAAACAAAACATAACAAAATAGAAATCACATTCCGAAGCTAAAATAGCGTTAACATTAGAAAACTTTATTGATTTTTGCTAATATTTATAAAAGGCTTGTAGAATTCTTCGATGTTTCAAAGTTTTCAAAAACAGACTGTATAGACTATTTTCCTTTTTATGCTGTTATTATGCAACAATTATTTGAAATGTAATCCTTTGACAATTTTTGTATGCTTCACAACATGTATTTGTAAACTCATGCTGACATTTATTTTGGTGCAATAGCATAAGTTGAGACAAATGTGTCTCTCTTTGTGAGCAAGGGAGATCTGGCCTGCCCTCACTGGGAGAGCATTGTAGAGCACACCCCTAGTGGCACAGGTGTGGGGTATCTGGCCCTGTTCCTAGCATCCTGGCTGGCTGCAGCACTCGGAAGATTGGCTGGAGGCCATGAGGTAGAGCCGTGCCTGTGGCATGGGATCAGGAGAGCTGGCCCTGGGGACTTGAGAGCAGGAGAGCTGATTTGCACTAGGGTGACCTCCATTTGCTGGAGCAGACCCAGAAAGCTGGCTCTGATGGTATGAACTGGGCTGATCAACTCAGACACCACCAAGGTCCAAATCCAGGGCTATAAGATGGCCCACCCCAACATCTACCCCATCTCTGAACTGCTGGAGCAGGTGAAGGAGCTGGTCTTTCGGAATCAAAGGTGCAGAATCGCTATGACACAGGGCAACAATGGGATATCTTAGAAGAATCCAGATGAGGGTCCAGTATTGCTAGTGTAGCAGAAGTCAGAGGCCTAAACCAGACCGATGACTCACAGCAATAAACATTTTTGCAAATAAAGCTGTTTGGGCAAAAGGGCATTCTCGGTGACACACTGCAGCTTCCACGGCAAGATGGTTCTTATTTCTTATTTTTATTTTTTGTTTTCTTCTGGAGAGAAGGTTGCAAGGGTGGAAAATGGATATGGAGGGATGAGAAGAGTGGTATTGGGTTGCATGATGTGAAATTCACAAAGAATCAATACAAAGTTTTCTTTTAAAAAAAATGAAAATGAAAAACAGTCCACCCTACAGAGAAATAGAATATTTTAATAACAAGCCAACTAGTTATAACACAAAAAAGGCAATTAGAGGGGGAAATCTACATTGAATATTAGCAGGAACATATAAACATTTGATAACAGTAAATACAGTAAATAAGCACAAGGATACCTAACAGATCTCAAGAAGACACTACAATAACAGAAAGTTTATCAATTCCTCCAAAAGAGCAGAGTTACAAAATGAGTCAGCAATTCCAATACCAGGTATTACCTAAAATAACTGAAAAAGAAAGTTCCACGACAGCTCTGACACAAAATTCTTAGTAACATCATTCAGCATCATCAAAATGAAGAAGTAACCCAAATCCCCATCCACCGATAAATAGGCAAAAATCTTGCAATGGAAAATTACATAGCCTTTCAATGAAGTCTTGTATTGATACATCAAACAGATGAACCCTGTAAGCACTCTGCTGAGAGAAAGAAGCCAGTTATGTGATGATGTCATATACCGTAATTTCTACTTTAAAATAAAGAATCTTCACTGCAAACTTTGCTTAGTAGTTAAGAGCATGTTCCTTTCCCAGCACCTACATTTGACCTGTATATCAAACTTTGGGGATGTAACACCATGTTCTGGCTTTGACACATACCTATATTCTTGTATATATATCACCACACAACCACCTACACACACACACACACACACAAAGCTTTAAAATAATAAATCTTGTAGTATGTTGACTATATCTCAATAGGCCTGATGAAAAATATTTTGTGTACTTCAAGTTAATTCATATAGAATGGAGTCCATATGAATTAAATGGAAGTTTTAATTTTTTAAATTTAAAAAACTGAAAATTTTTAAATCACTTCAAATGATTGAATTGTACACACAGAGAGAGAGTTGAAATTAACAGGTCTGTGCTACCAGATTGTTACCTTCAGTTTTATGTGTCCTCCAGACCATCCAAGGAGTTTTAAAATTTGTTTAAGTTGATTTGAATACAGCCTTAGATTTTTAAAATTAATTTATTTTTTATTAATTACAGTTTATTCATTTTGTATCCCACCTGTAGCTTCCTCCTTGTTCCCCTCCCAACCCCATCCTCCCTTCCTCTTCTCTACCCATGCCCCTCCTCCAGTCCACTGATGGGGAGGTCCTCCTCCCCTTCCATCTGATCCTAGTTTATCAGTTCTCAGCAAGACTGGCTGCATTTTCTTCCTCTGTGGCCTGGTAAGGCTGGCAATAGAAATTTTAAATCTTGACTTTTGTACTTGTATCGATGTTAAGATATGTGCCTCTTAGTCATGTTCCATGACTAATTTTTTTCTTCTTTTAAATTTTTATTAATTATACTTTATTCACTTTGTATCTTCCCTGTAGCTCCCTCATTTCATCTAAATTTTAAGCCAAGCATTAGTACATAGTGACTTATTTTAATATGTCACATAAATATCAACCCCAGATGTTCAATATATCACACATAAATCTCAAATCAAGCCCACTCAAAAGAAACTCATCTTCTTTCTAAAACCATATGTAATACAATCATCCATCCAGAACCAACTTTCTTCTCCCTCATATTTCACATGCTGCCAGTTATTACATTACATCAACTTTTAGTGACAAAACATACTTAACACATGTATTCTCTTCTATTCATCCTCTCTACCTCACTGTGTACCTATGTGTGTTTATATAAAATCAATAATAATAGCACCATAAATAATCTCCATACCTGATCTCTTCTAGTCTATTCTGAAGACTGGTAGAAATTCTAAAATCCCAGTGTGATGACACAAGACCCATTTAAAAAAACCTTCTTTTCCTCTTATATACTTTCTGGATGAAATCCAAGCATTCATTCAAACTAACTTAAACAGTCAATTTCTGCCTAATTCTTCCATCCATGAATTTTCCACTCCTGCCTCACTAACCTGTTCTCCACTGTGGGTAGATGCCTTTCATGTCTTCCAATGAGATCTAGGCACATCATGCTTGGATTGGATCAATGACCTTTTTGTCATCTCTAGTACACTCTCCAATATTTTCTGAAGCTCTTAGCCTTTAAGGCTTAGCTCAGCTGTTACTCTTTCCTGAACAGACACCCTTGGATACCCTCAGTGCAGATTAATTTCCTGCCATGTTTTCTCATGACATCCTAAGAATTCTTTCACCTGCAAAAGCTGAGTGTTTACTCCTGTGAAACTGATGGCTCTCTAGGTCAGAAATTACTGTATAAGAACCCAGCATTTAGTAATTAATAACCTAAAATATCTGATAAACAAATGGCTACTTTTATTGATTTTTTCAGATTATATAAAACGGCATTAGAATGTGATTATCACATATCATTATAATTTATATTTAGAATAATACAGTTATTTGAATACACATATTAATATATTTGTGCTTGTTTTATGTGTGCATATAAATGATATAATTAACTATATATACCTGTACACTTGATCACTGACTATTGATGATTCTAACTAGCACTATTTTCAAGTATACATTATATAAACTATATATTGTATAAAAACAATATTTATTCAGAAGAAAACTTGCTTTAAAACTTGAGTGTTGATCCTTTCCAAAATCTTGGAAGAATCCAGCCAGATACGACAATGAGAGTTGTATTGTCTTCTGACCCTGGCCAGGAAAAGTAGACTATGACTTCTAGTCAGCCATGAGATCAAGCTAACACCCTTGACTGTACTATGTTGCCAGGATATGGTTGGTAGATTAAATTCACTCTGGTTTGCTGTTTTGACTTATCATGGCTTTGTCATGAGCTACTCCTTAACATGTTGAAGCTGTATGTGTGTGTACAGAAACATGGAGCATTAACAATTGCCCTCTATAGAAAATATTTTAAAAATCCACACTGATTTAACTTTGTTCAGCTGATGTTACTGCCAGAGTCTCTCTCTTGCAGACTTAACAGAGCATTTTCTGTTCTTCTGCCTCTCTGCTCCATTGCTGAATTGGGCTCAAACTCTACAGACAGGCTGAGAACTGCCCACAAAATTGGGAGTCTGGCAGAGAGTTTGGAGTTAGGTACTGCTTGGAGGATTCAACCTTTTCTCCTTCTCTACATCATTGCCTCTAAGGATGCTACTAAAGGGTTAATTTGTAGTGACACAGAAAGAGAGTTGAGTATTTTGAGTTTCTCATGATTTCAGCAATCAGGGTCACCATTTGCAAACCATAACTACAAAGAAGGAGGAAAAAGAAAATGTGACGTATTTCTTAATTTACTGCTATATAATAGAATTTCCATTTAAACCAAGTGTAAAAGACTGTATTAAAACTCACATACTAAGGAATAAATACTGTACTTGATTTAAACATTTACTCAAATTATAATTACATTTTTGAGTAGCAATGGTTAATTGAGGAAACAGCCCTAATTAAAGCAATTAAAATTATGCTAAGAATCACAAAAGATTCTGGTACCATTTTAGAATGAGATGCATTATTCTCCTGATTAAAATATTAATCTGAATGAAGCTTAAGAGCATTAAGTCTGAATGTCACAACTGAATTAAATTTCCATTGAGAAGTGTTTCATATTTACAAAACTTACAAAACATTATGAAATGTTACTTGGCTTTTTTATTCAAGCTTTAACATACAACATGAAGCAATACATAGAAAATGTTAGAAAAAATAGAAATACAAAATGACTATTAAATGATTTAGAGTTCTAAGAAGATGTTTCTTAATACCAGCACTAAGAGAATTTGAAAAACAGTTCAGTTCATTCTCCAAAATGTGTCGTATTTACAACTGAATGTGAGTTGAGAATAGGAGGATTAACCAGGAAGCAATTAGAACAAAGCAGGCATGGTAACACCCAGCTCTACTCCTGGAGTGTGGCTGGTTGAGAGATGGGAACTGCTGAGTGTGTGCGCCCACATTGGGCTACCTCCTAAGGTGTTCTATTCTACATAATGAGCCTTTGTCTCCAATGAATGTCAATGTATTTCTCCTCCCGAACTGATCAGCAAAAGGTCTATATAATTAACCAGAGATTTGCCAAAGAGTGTGAGACAGAGAGTGTCAGTATTAAAAGATGTCAGTTCCATACCACTGAATCAGATATTCCAAACAGAAATCACAGTCACTAAGTAGATGTCTATACAGTTACACTGGGATTCCTACAACCCATCTCAGTTAGCGTTAATGATGTTGATAGCTAGACTCAGACCATTACAGTCCCAGGTGAAGACAACTTGTCTTCCTTTTGTTTCCACAGCTAGAATAGACAACCTTATTTGGGGCTGCAGAGATAGGTAGGTGGTTACAAGGAATCACCGCTCTTACAATGGGTCTGAAATACCGAGATCGCGAGTCCCCAAAAGACCAACAGGCTTTGAGTCCGATGTAAAACACATGAAGGCCTGCCTTTTGCAAGAACAAAGAGGCAAGCGAACCCCAGCTCTGGGGGAACAGGGTTTTGAAGGGAGTGAAAACGAAAGTAAGGAAGTGTAAATCTTGGCACTATAGGATTAGGTGAAAGGGTTCCTAGGGGAGTTGACCTTAAAATGATTGGTTTGTTTTCAGGCGCCAAAACTGCAAATGATCAGATCTGGCTACCTGCCTTGTTACGTGCAGGTTAGGTTGTAGCAATGGGGAGGGAGTTAACACATTCCATAGGCTTCCTTAACGGCTATGTGACCTTAGTCACATCCCAAGGTTAATCTGGGTGGGGGATTGCTGGACCCTTGCTCTGAAAGAACTGTGCTATGGTGACTTTGCCCCAGTCCCAAGAATTAACTCTAAATTTTTGAACCTCTCAGGTCCAAGTTAGTTTCCCCTACCAGGGAGCTCACAACTCTGAACTTCAGCTCCAAGGGTTGTAATCCACCATCCCTTCACATGATTATTTTTTAAGAAAAGAAGATACACAATATATGAACTTAAGAACATTTAAAAGTGAAAGTAATTACAGAAATAATGAAAGTAATCACCCATAAGGCAGATATCACTACCTCCCTATTCTTTATTTCTACTTGAGAATTACATATCCAGCCTTACAATGTTGAAATGTTAACAAGACAATGTGATCAGTATCAACCAAATGAGTGAAAAGAAATGACAAATATTTATCCCTATTATGATGCTCCTGGATTTCCAGCTTCATTTGCTCTGTCTCTTTTGCCTGTGGGGTACGGAGTATGTTGGGACAGCCGTTTATTGGAACATTCTGGACTGCTGAGTCAATGCCTGAGTGTAGAGTAGCTCCTAAACATGAATCAATGAGACAAATCCATAATGAAAATCTGGTATTGCATGTATGCATTAGCCTATTTTGGCTAAATAATATGTTGTTGTACATAAATAACACCTGCATATTTCTAACATAAACATTAACTGCAATTTATCCAAAAATCATAGATGACTTAGTCATAGGAAATGTGCTATTTACCAATAGTCCATATACAACTGGCATGGTGACTAGCCCCGGGTAGGACCAAGATAAGAATGTTGGCTGTCACAAGGAGAAAGACTCCTTTTTTCTAAAGTGAAAAAATCCACAAATTATACCTAAATTTCAAGAAAATGATAATAAGACGACATGTTGAGCTTTGAGTCTTACTTCCGACATTGACACAAAGGACTGTCCCACCATGACAAGTACATAAAGTGATCACTTGAGAACATTTATTTGTTTGTTTTTATTTTGGAGACACACCATAAAAGTTCAGAACAATGATCATGGAATCAATGATTATAGATAAGGATGCTTGTTACCGGTCAGCTGGTTAATCCCAGTGGGAGAATATCCCATCCCTTGAGGATTCCTTTTGGAACAGACACACAGGTGAGTAACAACCGGAGATGCTCAGACTTCTTACTTTTTTAGTCCTTGGAATCTCCATTTTTATGCATAACTAAATTTTTTCAACAATTTAAATCTGATAAATTGATGCTTTTCAGTAGTAATACACAAAGGCAAATTAATTCTTCCATTTTCACCTACAGATTTTTATACATAAAGGTATATAGAGAGCAAGACCTCACCTTGCCTTCGCATAACACTTGAAGTTTTCAGAATACAACACAGGTTTTAGAATGGGCCTCTGTCCCTCCTTAAAAGAAAAAAAAAGAATAGAAAGCATATCCTGGGACCACTGTAGAACTACCAAAATGATCAGAATCAAATAGGACGATGTACCAGTTTTTACTGCTATACAATGAGTTATATACAGTTAGCACATGGTTGAGAAGGACATGAAGGAAAAGCATCACCTTCTAACATTTATTTTTCAGTAAAAGATATTATTTCTTAAATACGTTTGCTGACAGTTTCAAGTTTATAGCATCACACTCTCCACAGCCAGAAGGAAAGTCAAACACATTACACTACCAAGAAGACATTAGCTAATAAAGAAAAATGATTAATCGATATCTGTGTGCAGCACACACAGGCAAGTAAAGTCTACATTAGCTCCACAATGGAAAACACTTTGTAGAGAGAGCACTTCTAAATCCACTCTGTCATTCTTTATTTAGCAAATGTGAGCTTTTCTTCTTTCTCAGCTAGCAGCCAAAAATAATTAACACAGAGTTTACATGTACTAGCAAAGTGCTGTGTTGAGAAAAAGCAGAAATTGTACAGACCCTGTGGCCAAGCAGTTTACTGCCAGAAATAGAACTGTGAACATCAGTCTGATTGGAAATGCTGCTGTGTGGGGTAAAGGTGGCTGAGACTAGGAAATCAGCTCAACATTTTCCATATTCACAGCCCATGAAAGGCTCTCAAAGTGTGTCATCATGATAGCTAAACACTAAGGAATGGATTAAAGAAAAAGGGTGTTGCGGTGTTTCTCTTGATGGTGCCCTTCCTTAATTTACATTGAAGTTTTAAAGTTAAAACATAAGTTTTAAGTTTCA
>CM053753.1:88537322-88550014 GCA_028658305.1 Pachyuromys duprasi | reverse complement strand
CCTCCCAAATAAATACTGCTACAATACTTTTCATGGACAATATTTCTCCATCTGTATGTGCCGCTTGTCTCAAAACACAGTCTGGCTTATCAGTTTGCTTCTCCTTACCTACATCTCAAAACCTGAACAGATCCAGGGAACCAGATGACTCAGTCACAAAGTGCTTGCTTTTGCAGTGACTCACCTTAAAACATACCTTCAGAAAACAAAACTAGGATTTGGGTACCACTGGGGATGTACAAAATCTCAGAGAATATGAAATTAAAAAAAAATAGGCAGAGTTGTCCAAAGACAATAAATACTCATTTAGAGAGCCAAACCAATAAATACAAAATGCAGCCAAACCAATAGATAAGCACAAGACCCCCATTAGGCTGCTGACTCCTTATGGGCCATAAATGGTAACAGGAAATGCCTTCTGAAATTAATATCACACCAATATCAGCCTTTGACAAGACATTTAAAATGTGAACTTGCACAACACTTTATGTGGATTTGTCCTGCTCTTTTAATTTAGACCTTTTCTAGTATCAGGGAGAAGAAGAAGCAATAGATTTCTGTTTAGTCAAGAAATACGATCCAGGGAAAATGTCTTATTTACCGCTAATTGTAATGTGATCATGCACGGCCATTTTTCTCTGTTCTCATTCTCCCAGGGAGAAAGCGCATGCAGGTGTGTAGTGATATTAATGAGTTTCTGTGCTACCAGTGAAGAAGCTGAAAATGAGTTTTGTGGAACTTGTGGAATAAATAAAAACTTGTGGCTATCAAGGGAGGAAAATTTACATAATGAATATATAAAGGCTCAGCAGGGTGGGTGTGTCTTTAAAGCTCAACTGACACCTATTGAAGAGAGCTATTTAAAAGGCTGGGCAGAGGGGTTGGAGAGATGGTTCAGGTGCTAAGAGTACTTGCTGCTTTGGTGGAAGACCCCGGTTCAGTACCTAGCACCCAGGTTAGACAGCCCACAACCACCTGTAACTCCAGCTCCTGCAATCTGACACCTTCTTCTGGCTGCTATGGGCACTTGCTCATATATGAACATACCCTATTTCACATTTTTAAAAGTTAGGGAAAAGAAAAAAAAGACTAAAATGTAGTTTTTCTATAAGAAAATGAAAGAAATATTAGATGTCTTGGTCAGTTTTAGATATTGTAGAAGATGTGTCAGATTGAAAATCAATATAAATTCTTTGACATTTCCTTTATGCCAAGGAGGATCCTGTTGCTCCCCCCTGAATCAGGTTTGGTCTCCTGACTGCCATGACTAACCAAATATAGCTCATGTGTCTCTTGGTTAATATCTGGAGGGACCCCCTAAGAAACTATCACTCTCTGCTTCTATTTCTTAGAACACTCTTTGGAGCCTGGAGTCTTCTGCCTGCCTGGATAGGTCTTGGGTAACAGGTTTATACTGGCTATGGTCAACTCTCTAGCCACCCAGTTACATAACCAAGACCACACCAATGAGGATTACCATCAGGCCATCCCTCAACTAGCTCATATTCTGCCTAATGTGACTTCAGTGGTTGAAGCTGAAGAATGAAGCAAAACTGTCTCTTTTAGGTTCTGCTTAAGTTCTGATGCATATAATTGTGCATGATCGTAAAGGGGCAGGGAGTAGATGAGGGAGGGTGGGATTGGGAGGGAATGAGGGAGCGGGATACAGCTGGAATACAGAGTTAATAAAATGTAACTAATGATACAAATAAAAAAAATGACATTTGATGCTACCCACCTTAAATGAATATCAAAAAACATAGCATGTGAGGTCCTGGCATGACACAACCTATTTAATTTTCACAACCTTCTATTCCACCCAGACTTAAGTGTAGGCAGTCTGATGTCAGTACCTTGAGACTTAGTCATGATTGCTTTCTCAACAAATTCTGGATTTTTAAAATAAAATTACAGATCATTAGCAACTGATGAAGTGCTTCCAATATTGTAAAACATGGGTTTATTGGAGTGAAGGGCGAATGACCACAGATAGTCATATAAGAATTCATTTATTAGAACAGAAAGTTTCCCTACCTGCCCACCCCCCCCCAAAGCAAACAATCCCCTTCATTAAATTATCCAACCTCCTTTTATATAATTCTCCACTCCAATTTTTATTATTATATCCAGGAACTCTACTGGCAATTTTGACGTCCTTCACTTGTTATTTAGCTGCTTATTGGCTTGCTCACCTCTTTGAATGTAAACTACGTACAGTTAGTGCAAGGAATGAACAGCCTGTGTGCTCAGCTTTATTGTATTGTCAAAATATTTTAAGCCAATGAGGTTGGCTTTTCTTCCTTTGCTGTTTCTTCACCAGAAAATGCTACAGATGTCGCAGCTAATATATATGTTAAACACTGGGGAAAGAGCACAGAACCCCTCTGGAGCCACTTCTTCTCTTTCAAGGAAAGGTATACCATTTCAGCTAGACCAAGCATCCCTAAAGCTTAACATGTGCTCTAGAGCATTTCAAAGTTTAGCCAAAACACACGGTTTGAATTCTCTGCTTTTATCCTGAAGATACATGGCTTGTAGCACATTATTAAAATAATTTTCAAATAAGTGAAGTAGTATAGATTTCCTTAGAACAATAATAATTATTGTATTAATGTGTACTTTCATTGAACTATATCCCACCTGGAGTTAATTTCATAAATATGGTTTCTTAACCAGTTTTTAAACTGCCACCCAAAACAGAAGTCTTTTCAGATGAATTTGCTGTGCAAGTTCCAAAGTATTCAGAGAAAAAAGTTTAATAAAATATTTCTTTTCATTTTATCCAGTGAACTCTTACAGCCTTTGTTTTACTTTATAGTTTAAATATTTGACCCTCACACTTTACTTCATACTACCATCAAAAAAGGCACAGATGTGGAGACTAGCTGAGAATTGTTTTCCTCAATTTTAGATATGACTTTAGAATACATTGAGAGGAGAAGGTGGAAAATCTAAACACACAGGCAGACACATAACAGGGTAGATGCTGCCTTGTAGCTGATTCAATAACGCTGTGGATCAGCTCATTGCCCAGTGCATCTAAGTTCCACTTGCAGAAAACGTAAAGAAATGTGACACCAGGTAAGACTCTGCATAGAGATATATATACACATCTATCCGTGTGCCCTGGGGCTTCCATGGGAACACAGAGTAGAAGGTGAGGAGTGCCGCTGTTTGATCTTTTACAAAGGAAGTTCTTTGAGAGCATATCCTGCTGTGCATCTACTCGGCACCTACAGAACTGTACGCAGCATCCTGCGGGCTCGCTGAATGAACAGAGAACCGATGCTGGCAAAGATCACTGCACTCCTAATCAAAACTGGGCATGCAGTCCTAGTCCCACCACTTGAGCGAGTCACACAAGCTCTCTGAGGTCCAACTCTTTATCCTGAAAATGGTAAAAATAAATGAAGGGCTACGGGGAAGAGCAAATGAAGCAATGACTAGATGAGCTCATAGAGCTCATAGAGAGCTTGGTGTCCTTTGGCTGGAGCACAGCAGTTGAGAATTTCAAATAATCCCTATCCATTTAATAAATGTATTTTTCAGACTGAGTACACAACCGTTATAATCCTCATTTCGGGAATTTCACAGGCAGACTACCACATCTTTTTCTTATAGTCATCTACACCATCTTCTCAAGTTTGAAAGGACTTTAATTCCTTCAAATCTTTCCTAGCTACCAGCAGCACCTTGGGATGGTAGCAAATGAAGTCACTTAATAAAGTGGAATGAAGGCAGTAAAGAAAAGAATTAATGGAACAGGAAGCTGGGATATGTGAGGATATCTGGACTTGGAGCAAAAACATCCATTGTTTAAACACCAGAAAATCCATTGCTACCTGCCTTATCAGCTGAATAATTTTCCCCAAAGTCATATGTTGAGTTCTTCACCTCTAATACCTCAGGGCATAATTTTTACTTAGAATTAGGGTTCGTAAATAAATAATGAAAAGAATTCTACTGGGTCCTAATCCAGAGTGGTGAGGATGAAGTATCCAAAGGAGAAGAGGAAGTAAGAACACAGATAAGGTAAGAAGACCGTGGAAGGAGCAGAGAAAGCAGCCACCTACAAATCATACTATGATGCTTAACATTTAGCCTGAAGAACTGTAAGAATGCATTTCTGTTACTTGAGGAGTTAGTCTGTATTACCTTATTATGATAGTGGAAGACAACTGCTAATTACATAACCACAACTATGCCATACGAATTAAATTTGATGATATATACCTTTAAATTATTATAGACACTTTTTTTATGACTGAAGAAAAAAATTACAAACGAGCAGGCAGAGAAAGTAGCACAAGATTTATAGAAATATGGACTACATCAGCTCCACAAGGACCAAATAGATCAGGGCACAGGGGTCTTTTATGAGACTGTTTCTCCAACCAAGGACCATGTCTGGATATAACCTAGAACCTCTGCTCGGATGTAGCCCATGGCAGCTCAGTATCCATGTGGTTTTCCTAGTAAGAGGAACAGGGACTATTTCTGACATGAACTCAATGGTGGACTCTTTGACCTCTCACCCTCCCCACCTCCCCAAGGTAGGAGCAGCCCTGCTAGGCCACAGAAGAGGACTTTGCATCCAGTCTTGAAGATACCTGATAAACCAGGGTCAGAGGAAAGGGAGGAGGTCCTCCTCTATCAGTGGACTTGAAAAGGGGCAGGGAGTAGATGAGGGAGGGAGGGTGGGATTAGAATGGAATGAGGGAGTGGGATACACCTGGATACAGAGTTAATAAAATGTAACTAATAATAAAAATAAAAAATAAAGTAAAAAAGGAAATGTAGCAATTTTATAGCTAAGCTGAAATCAGACTCCAAACTTGTTTGGAAATCTGTCTCAATTTCAGTGTTTGGTAAGTATTTGCTTTGAATAAAGGAGAATCTGGTGTTTGCAAAATAATTGTAAAAGTGAATTAGAGTAATTTCATAAAGGTTCATGTGACATAATAGAGACAGTAGCCCTATTGCCAGACAGTACCTGAGAATACCTAAAATGTGTGGCAATAAGCAATATTTCCCTGTGATCTTTGAGCATAATTTGAACCAAAGAAAATTCTACCCACCCAGTGAAAGACAAAGAGGACTCAATAGAGAAAATAAGCACTTCACTACATATGCAATAAAAGAAAAGTGAGATTCTATATTCCACAGAAAAGCCTCCCATTTCTTAAGTCATATAGCAATATATATAGTATATATACATTACATAAAGGTGAGTGAATATTGAAATGTATATACTCCACATAAATTTATTAAAATAATAACTGAAATTTATGTGAAGTTTTAAAAATTAACCTTCATGTATGGTCCTTGGTTGATTCATCAATCTCTACAGGCCCCCTGGGCCCAGTATTTTTGTCTTTGTTAGTCTCTTTGTGGAGCTCCTGTCCCCTCCAGGTCTTTCTATCTCCCTGCTTTTCCATAAGATTCCTTGCACTCTGCCAAAGTTTGGCTATGAGTCAGAGCATCTGCTTTAATACCCTAGGGGCGCAGGGTCAGTATCTGGCATGAACTCAGTTGTCTGCTCTTTGACCACTGGAGAGGTGGCCTTACTAAAGCCACAAAGTAAAAGGATTCAGACAGTCCTGATGAGACCTGATAGGCTAAAGTCAGATAGTAGGGGAGGAGGACATCCCCTATCAGTGGACTGGGGGGGGGGGCATGCGGGAGGGAAGAGAGAGGGAGGATGAAACTGGGAGGAGATGAGTGAGGGCGCTACAGCTGGGATACAAAGTGATAAATGACAATATTAATAATAAAGAAAAATCTTCATAGTTTTCTTATGTTTGAAATTATTATGTACTAAATTTTTATCTATTAATAAACATTAAATTGAAGTGACAGTATGCATTCTAGTAATATTACTTTGGTCTACCAATGAAGATAAGAGTCACCTGACTTACATCAATAATGAATTGGCTCACCATCCATAAACTTAAGATAGGTAATTTTCAAAAACTTCTTTCTTTCCCTTGTGTGTGAAAGCTGGATTCATTCAGAAATCATAGAGAAAGCCTTGGGGCAACACTTTTTTTTCAAGGTGGCTATTCCAACCACTGCCACATGTTATCCTGTTATAATCTGTATCCTTCAAACATCCTTTTGATGCATGACTGCAGATGAATTGCTGAGGTCACAGGACTCTCTCTCCAAAGACAGTGTATTCACAGCCATGAGTCCTCACCTTTAAATCTTCTCTTGCTGTGTCAGAGAATTGCTATTTAATTACTTGAAATTTCAGCTTTATTGGGCATTATTTTGTCTTATGATCACAAGGTGTTTATTTTTCATCCTGTAGATTTAGATAATATGATAAACAAAGGTAGATGTTGGGATGATAAGTGACCAGTAGTTCCCTTCCTAGAAAAGCACACCTATGAGTTTCATAGTGGCCTCCACTATGCTCAATTTTTAGGGAGGAAGGTATTTTAAGGTTTGCCACTAATATAAAATACACATAAAATTTACTTTGTGATTTCTCATGAAAAAAAAGTTTATGCTGAAGGCTTTAAACTATCTGTGCCATATTAAACTATCTGTGTATATAATCATATACAATGATTATACCAGACCTGGATTTGCAGCATTACTTTAAAAAATCATGATCTTTTGAATCAGATATATATCCCTCCTGTGGAAGATAGGTTCCTAGCTTTCTATTGATAGCCTGGAACTGTAGACTGAGCCAAACCCACACACATTGCTTTCTTTTTTTCTCCTATGAGACACATAATAAATATTTACAAGTTATGTGAAGTAAGATGAGCAGTAATTAATAATAAAGCAAAATGCAAAATCTGCAGTAGTAAAAGTTAGGTGAGCATGGTTTCTCTGAAGCATCTTACAGCACCACACTCATCCTTGCAATGATTCAGTACCTACCGATGGTGTAGGAAGTGAATGATGACGCACTCAGAACACTATGCAACTTAAAACTCATCAATTGCTTGTGTCTGCGATTTTCTATTTAATATTTAGGAACCATGATTAATCACTGGCAACTAAAACTATGGCAAGCAAAACTCTGAGTGCAGAGTCTGAGCTACCATTCTGGCAACACTCCTTAGTACTATGTGACCTTATCTGAGTTATTCTGTTAATCTAAGAACTACTTACTTTCAGTCATGAGTCCAGTGCCTGAGCACAGCTGAGACAGTTTCTGCTCTTATGGATCTTACACAGTAAGAAGAGAGACTTTGAAAAATGATGACAAAAATGAATGTAATAGAAAATAGCTAGTAAATTACTTACGTACATCTCCAAATGTTCTAAACCATTCGCAGTGCTGGCTTACAGCAGGAGGATAGATGAACAATGACAGATACCAAAACTAGAAAGTTGACCCTGACTGCGGAACCCAGCACACTGTAAGTTTTGTTTCCTGGAGACAGAATCAATAGACCAGCAATGACAGTAAGTGTGAAGTGAATTCTTAGCCAAGTTTCAAGAGGAATTAAGAAAAGATCATATCATCCAGAGTGAGGTATCCCAGAAGCAAAAAGACACACAGAGTATATACTCACTCATAAGTGGATATTAGACATATAATATAGGATAAACATACTAAAATCTGTACACCTAAAGAAACTAATCAAGAGGGAGGACCCTGGCTAAATATTCAAACTCCATACAACAAGGCAAAAAGGATGGACATCAAAAGAAGGAGAAAACAGGGAACAGTATAGGAGCCTGCCACAGAGGGCCTCTGAAAGGCTCTACCCTGCAGGGTATCAGAGCAGATGCTAAAACTTAAAGCTAAACTCTGGTCAGAGTGCAGGGAATCTTATGAAAGAAGGGGTAGATAGTAAGACTTGGAGAGGAGAGGACAGTAGCTCCACAAGGAGAGCAACAGATCGAAAAAATCTGGGCACAGGGGTCTTTCCTGAGACTGATATTCCAACCAAGGACTATTCATAGAGATAAACTAGAACCCTTGCACAGATATAGCCCATGACAGTTCAGTGTCCATCCAAGTGGGTTCCATAGTAATGGGAACAGGGACTGTTTCTGACATGAACTGATTGACCTGTTCTTTGATCACTTCCCCCTTAGAGGGGTGCAGCCGTACTAGGACACAGTGGAAGACAATGCAGCTACTTCTGATGAGACCTGATAGATTAGGATCAGAAGGAAGGAAAGGAAGACCTCTCCTATCAGTGGACTTGGGGAGGGGCATGTGTCGAGAAGGGGGATGAAGGGCGGGATTAGGAGGGGAGGAGGTAAGGGGCTATGGGGGGATACAAAGTGAATAAAGTGTAATTAATAAAAATTAAAATAAAAATGGAAAGAAAAAGAAAAAAAAGAAAGATCATGGACTCGTATAATGCATTAATAGGATAGTTAATATCAAATAAGTGTTCCATGTGTATGAAGTGTTATTATAAATATAAATGCAATAATACCTTGAAATGCTGGTATGGATGTGGGAAAAGAGAAAGACTTATTCCCTATGGTGGGAGTGAAAATGCATACAGCCACTATAGAAACCAGCAAAAAAGCTAGCTACAGAGCTATTGTAGTTCTCAGCTATATCACTCTGGGGCATATACCTGAAAAACTGGATATCCTACTCCAGAGGGACTTGCTCATCCATCTTCATTGCTGCTGTACTCACAATATCTAGGGAATTGAAACAACCTGGGTGTCCATTTGTTGAACAAATAATCAAAATTTGCTAATATACACAACAATTTTTTTATCCCTTAGAAGAAAAAAAATTAAATTTGCAGGTAAATGGTTGAAACTGGAAAGACGATACTGAGTGAGGTAACCCAGAACCAGACAGACAAGTATCACATAATTTCTCTCGTATGGGGGGTCCTAGCTTGGACTCATCAAATGTGCCTGTTTAAGTTGAAGCACCTACAAAGGAGCCGTGCAGGAGGGCCTTGAGGGAGAAGAGGCAGTAGAACACAAGGAGCAGAACCCGGGGAAGGGATGCAATAGGAGGGGTTCAAGCGCTACGAGAGGAGGAGAAAAGAGCGTGTTCAGGGGAGAGATAAATAACACCAAGGATGTTTGAAAAGCAGTATAGAAACTAGCTATTTTATAAGCTATCCTTGAAGATGCTGTAGTTTCCTTTGTATAAATAAATAAATAAATAAATAAATAAACAAACAAACAAACAAATAAATTGCCGCATCCTGTAAGCATCTTCGGAAATGAGACACCTGTGAGGAGGTCCAAGAGGATGACAGAGTAAACAAACCTGAAAACTTTCAATAAGCAGTCACCTCCAGGAAATCAATTCAAAGTAGCCACAGAGTGGGTGCATTCCTTATGATTCACACAAACTTGGTTGTAGAGATTTAGGTAACCTAACTTGTGACATTATAGTTTGAAAAAAATTCTGAGAAAAAGAAATGTAGCTTATTACATGACAAATATTTGACCTTTTGTGAAGATGCCATTTTCTCAACATGACTGCAGAAATGACAAGTGCAACAGAAGGTCAGAGAAGCCAATGAGTGCTATTTGCATCTTGTAAAAAATGAAGGCAAATTGCAGGAGTGCTGAGCAGGAAGCTGAAATTCAGATCCTTCGTGGACAATAGATCTTCACCTCCTCACCAGGGTCTTTTGGTTGTTTCCTCAAGCAAAACCAATACTGAAGGAGGAGTCACTCACCTCCTGTCAACCTTGTTTCAGAGGCATTGTTTGTGAGCAAAGAAGGAAGCATAGATGCTTCAGGTGTCTCCAGACTACAGCCATGACAGGCAGGCAGCATCTCTCATGGCCTCTGGCCAGTAGAACTACACACACAGCATTAACCCTGACTACAGAGGACCCAGAAGTCATTTATAAACATGAAGCAGACTCCTGGAATCACTCATCTATATGCTTGGTGTTCACTGATTTATACTTAAAGTTTCTGCAACAATTGATTGGTTATTATTTATACTATCCTTCTATGGTAAGACCCTGCTGTAGTTGAATGGTGCAGTATCATTTTAACAACTTTTTTGTCTACTTGTGCTCAGTGCTCTGCAGAGATTTTTTCGACTGAGAACTTTTAATTTTTATCTATTTGTTTTTTATTACAATTTATTAACTTTGAATACCAGCTGTGGCCCCCTCCCTCTTCTCTTTCCAGTCTCACCCTTCCTCCCTCATCTCCTCCCATGCCCCTCTACAAGTCCACTGATAGGGGAGGTCATCCTCCCCTTCTATCTGACCCTAGCCTATCGGACCTCATCAGGACTGGCTGCATCCTCCTTCTCTGTGGCCTGGCAAGGCTGTACCCCCCCACCCCCAGGGAGTTCATTTTTATTCATTCTTTGAAAGAGTTGTACATGCCTGCAATGTATCTTGAGCACATCTACTCAGCTCCAACAACCAATCACCTTCTGGTCCCCTATATAACATGTTCCTCCAAACTTCAAGCCCTTCTTTTAGTTTATTTTGAACTTCTAAGTCTAATTCGTGCTGTCCAGATGCTTTGGGTGTGGGTTTATCCACTGGGGTATGGGAAATATACCACCTACTAGTGGCCACAATCTTAATGAAAATTGACTCTCCATTTTTCCAGCAGCCATTAACTGCTAATAATTTTCCAGTTAGGGGTGAAGCCTTAGGATACCCTTCCAAATCCTGTCTGAATTCTGATTAGCTTGATTTTAAATACACCTTGGGAAGGTAAAAACAGCTGCTCTTGAGATCACACGTGCAACAGCCATGCCAGGTCCAAAGAACAGCATTTCACAATATTCCTACCCATGCATTGGCTCTCAGACCCTTGCTGTCCCTTCTTCTGTGATGTTCTCTCAGCCATAGGGGAGAGATAGAATGCCCTCTCTACTACTGAGCACTCACAGTCACCTAACTCATCAGTTTGAACAGCATTGTATTTCTGCACTGACAATTTCCAACTTCAATAAGAAGCTTCTCTTACCAAGGCTGGGAGCAACACAAATTCATGGATAGAAACAGGAATGTTTAGAAGACAGTTTGACAACATTATAATTTAGAGAAGTATCGGTATGAACCATCCCTAGGACCTACGACTTCTCTAATTATGAGTTTTGACCAATTTTATATTATTACATGTTAATTCCCTCCTATGGAGCAGGTCTTAAATCCAATCAGGAGAGCAGTTGATTAACAATCTTGTCACTATAAAACCAGTAGATCAGTACTATATCATGGAGAGTCCAGGACTCAGGAAGACCACTGGTGTGTTTTCACCCACAGAAGCCTACATAGTACCTTCCAGTACTATGAAAGCTAGCCAGAAAGGAGATTTTCGTGTTATGTTAAAAATGGATTTTGCTGTGTTTTGTAACCATAGTGTGCAGTGCGTTCATCAATAGTCTTATAATGTAGTTATGGTGGGCAACCAGGGACTATGGGAATAACTTGTATTGCTTGAGTGTCACGGGGGCCTCTTTGACCAAAAATTTATAGAGAGATAACCAGTGCTGGCAATGAGATTTTTATTTAATAACTGATGTCATCTGAAAATAGAAATGTTTAATATTGTTTGATACTTGTGTTCAAATTCCTTTTAAATGTTTTTCTTTTTAATTAGCTTACAAACTACTTGCTTTCAGAAGACTTTGTACATTCTGCTTTGGTTAATCCATGCTTTACCCCTCCTTTTCTTCATCCCTTTCACCTATTCCTGCTTCAACCTTTAGCTCTCAGTACTCTCCAGTTGCATATGTTCTACAATCCCCTCTTTAGTTTATCTTATATTTTAATTTGAATTGCAAAATAATAGCTTCCTAAGTATCTTCTTCATGTGCATTTCATTTTGTTTAAATGTTCCCAACTCTTCATCTCCCAGGTTTGATCTCTCCACTACCTGTTTGAACTCTCTTCTCTCTCCTTTCATGTCACACCATTCTCCTACCTCACGGAGACATAGCCCCAATGGCCTGTTTTTAATTTCTAAGCTTCCACATGTAATCCACCTTTAAAAAACAAAATGTTGGAGCTAGGATTCTCACATGGGAGAGAGCAACTTTTTTTTGGAGGGGGCACTAATTTACCTGAGCCTGTATAGTTTTTTCCCAGTGCATTTCATTTATCTGCAAATTTCATGCTTTCATTTTTCTTATTTTTTGTTTCCTTTTTAAAAAATATTTATTTTTATATTAATCACAGGTTATGTACTTTGTATCCAAACCATAGCCCCCTCCCTCATTCCCTCCCACTTTCCCCATCCCTCCCTCATCTCCTCTCTGCCCCTTTCCAAGTCCACTGATAGGGGAGGACCTCCTCCCCTTCCATCTGACCCTAGCTTATCAGGTCTCTTCAGGGTTGGCTGTAATGTCCTCTTCTAGGGTCTAGCAAGGCTGCTCCTCCTTCCCCGGGTGGGGGAAAAGGGTCGAAGAGCCAGTCATTGACTATTTCATGACAGAAATAGTCCCTGTTCCCCTTATTAGGGTACCCACTTGGATACTGAGATACCATGAGCTATATATGAGCAGAGTTCCAAGGTTATATCCATACATGGTCCTTGGAGAAACAGTCTCATAAAAGACCCCTGTGCCCTGATATATTTGGTCTTTGTGGAGCTCTTGATCTCACCAAGTCTTACGAACTCCCCCTTCTTTCATATGATTCCCTGAACTCTGCTGAAGGCTTGGTTGTGAGTCTTAATATCTGCTTTGATACATTGCTAGGTAGAGTCTTTCCGAGGCCCTCTGTGGTAGGCTCCTGTCCTATTGCTTGTTT
>CM053753.1:88465919-88537222 GCA_028658305.1 Pachyuromys duprasi | reverse complement strand
AGGTTTTATCTCCCCCCCCCAAATTCATGCCAGCATCTGTTGTAATTTGTGCTTCTGATGATGCTCATTCTAATTGAGAAGAGATGGAGTTTTCAGCATCATTTAATCTGCATTCCCTTGATATATATAGCAATACTGAGCACTTCTTCCAGTGTTTACCATTCATTGTTTCTTCATGTAGGACTTTCTCTGCAGTTCTGCAGTTCATTATTTTTATTTTTATTTTTCAAAAACATTCCTGTTTATTAATTTTAATTTTAATTTTCTTCACAATTTATTCATTCCCCACAGTCCCATCCTTCTCCTTTCCCTCATCCTTTTCCCTAGGTCCACTGAAAGGGGAAGTTCTCCACCATTGCCATCTGCCCATAGCTTGTTAAGTCTCATCAGTACTGCCTGGATCCTCTTCCTCCATGGCCTGGCAAGGCCTCATCACCAGTGTGAGTGATCAAAGAGCAGTCAACTGAGTTCATGATAGAGGCAGCCCCATCTCCCCTCACTCGGAGATTCACATGGAGACTGAGCTGCCAATTGGCCACATGTGAGCAAGGGTTCTAGGTCCTCTCCTGCATGGTGCTCCATTGGTGCATGAGTCTCTGCAGGACCCCCCTGGGCTCAGATACCTTAGCTTTGTTGGTCTCGTTGTGGGATTCCCGTCCCCTTCATGGTCCTCTATCCCCACCTCTCTCTTCTTCCCTAAGACTCCCTGAGCTCTGTCCAAAGTTTGGCCATGAGTCTCAGCATCTGCCTTGCTGGGTCGATCCTTTCAGGGAACCCTCTGAAGTAGGCTCCCATCCTGTTTCTTTTTTCCCACTGTTTCTGGTGTTTATCCTGTTTGCCATTCTGAATGAGATTTAAGCATCTTTAAGTGCTAGGGCCCTCCTTAGTGTTGAGCTTCTTTAGGTCTATAGATAGCTATTCTATATTATACAGCTAATATCTGCTTGTAAGTGTCTTTCTGTTTCTGGGTTACCTCACTCAGGATGTTCATTTTTAATTGAGGTGTTCTCTTGGCATTTAGTTTGGGAGTTTGTTACATCACAAATATATTAATCTGAGCAGATAAGTATAGACATAGAGCTAGAGACAGAGATATAAATATTTATCTTTGTGCTAGTAGGTTTATTCACTGACTAGTAACATAGTGACTTCCTACCCTCAGCAAAGGTGGGTTAGATATAAGATGCTCTTAACTGACAACTCTCCCAAGAATGCAAGAGTGTTAGGCAAATCCACATTTCCTGCAGGCAGCACCAAGAACCCAATAGAGAAGCAAGAACATCTTAAGCCTCATGCCACTTTTTGCAATGATTTTAAACAAAAACAAAAACAAACAAACAAACAAAACCCAGAGACTAAGAATTCAAGAGGACATCAGTGGCAACCTGTCCTTTGGGGTGATGATGGCCTCCTCAGAAGAATACTAAATCATAAGTAAAACCAAATGTCCTCAGTCACAACATGTTATAACCATATGCCTCTTCTGAAGCAAACAATTACTTGTTTCTATATGCTTTGTGTAAGCTGAGAGAGCAGTTGCAGAAATGTGTGTATTTAATTGAACTCAATCCATTTAAAGAAGAACGGCTATGATCATTTGGCTTTTGCCTTCCATCAATTCAATAAAACATCTGCTAGCATGCTTGTGATTTTTCAGGTGCAAAAGGAGGCATGTTGAGAACTGATAGCATCTTCCCCCTTCTTCCCAAGGTGTTGGGTCTTGGCCATGGGAGACAGTGGCAATAAGCCAGAAGTGAAAGCCAGAACATCACAGGCAAGAGAAATCCCTGCATTATACTAATGTTTAACTTGTGTTAGAAGCTAGTACTAAAGTTACAGATTAGTTCACTTCAATTTAAAACTATTATTATCAAATCATCAGAGGCTAAAACATGAAACAGCAAAAAGTTTAAAGGTACCTCCAGAATATCCCTGCATTTTATTTTTTGATTCAAATCAAACAGCCACCTTTAAAAGAAAGAATTATCCCTGATGTGAATCATTCATTTGTTTTTCATCTAAAGCTTGTAACACTTACATGGACAGAAGTAAATGGAAAGTCGACAGCATAAAGTGGCCCAGCATGCAGAGGTGAGGCTACAAGGCAAGAGCTCACTTGGAGACACAATGCCTACGCTGTTCCTAAGGCTACTGTACCTCCAGTCTTAGCAAAGTGAGTGAGGAAGACCTTTATGCCTCTGACAAGGAAGTAATTATATCTCTGGTTTCAGCTATGATAAGAGTTTAATAAAATATTTATTTAGTATTTGTATGTATGTGTAAGTGTCTGTATGTATGATTTTTGTGTACCAAGACACCATGTGCTTGCAGATGTCCTCAGACATCAGGGGACATCTAAATATCTAGAAGTGGAATAGTTATGAGCTACCTGAGGTGGGCACAAAACCCAGGCATGTTCTCAGCAAGAACAGTAAGTTCCCTTAACTCTGAGGAATCTCTCTAGCGCCAAGATGAAGGTTATCTTAATAGCAGTTATTATTCTTGTTATTACAAACACAAATCACACATACATCTGGGATTTGTGCTGTAATCAAAGTAAAAAATAAATGAAACAAATGGATAAATGTATTAAACATTTCTTGAGCCGCTTTGTACCTGAATAAATAATAGACTAGGGGGCCAAAGGACTCCATCCAGCTCCTAGGTGCCCTTTGATTAGCTATAGGTCAACTCTCTAGAATCCTTCCAAAATCATTAGACCTTCCATTCTTCATTGTAAAATAGATCTAAAAATTCTTTGAAGACTACCACATAAGGCTATAAAATCAAATGATATTATATATATGTGAAATAGTTTTATAAAGTATAAAGTATAAAGTGGTGTAAAATCCTCAATTCATATTGGACTCATTTGTGTAAGTCTCACCTAGAAGACTGAAATGACAGCATGAGGTGATTAGCTTAAAGTGTAAAGATAAAAGCTATAAAATTGTTTGAAGGAACTAAATCAAAATCATAACATCAGCAATAAGAATGTTTAATGTGATCCTGTTTACACTGCTGCTGAAGTATGGGAGTGCCTGGGTAGCATTTGAATTTTGAACCACTGTCAATATACTGTTGATTTAATACCTAAAGTTTGTTTGCCTAACAAATATCACAGATACTAAGCTAATTTTGAGAAAACGTAATACCACCTTCCAGTGACCCCCAATCTCTTCCCCATGCTTTAAATTTCATTTTCTATTCATTATGCATTACCTTCAAGGTTATAAGAAAGGGAACAGAAAGGATGAGTCAATAATGAGTATTCCTGCCAGAAAAACAAATACTGAATTGGATGATTGTTCATAAGTATCACACGTAAAAACAAGTGAGGTAATTTTTCTGCCCTACTTGGCATTTTAAAAGCCTTCTGCATTCTTTGGGTTTTCTTTGTTAAAGTACACCAAGAACCTGGAAGAGAATAGCAACCAAATTCAAAAGTTAAGTAAATAAAAAAGGGTTGTGAGAATGTGGCAATCTTACTTACAAGTAAACAAAATAACTCTCATGCTAAAATGTCAAGGGAAAACAGAAGATTTAGAATCATCTTTTATGTCAAGCAAAGGACAAAGAATCATGCATTAATGATATTACTAATAGGATTTATTGTTGTAAAGGAACATGCACAGGGCATGTTAATTTTATATGAGTATGAAAAGGTCCCATCTTGAAGCATTAACTTGAGAATCATAGCTATGATAATTTCCAATGCCATCTTGCTTGATAACATGCTCATGTCACCTATATTCTGTATCCCCAACCACTACCATAAATGATAGAAATAGACATAAGTATCATGGATGACATCCCTCAATGCTCAAAAAAATGCTAAAGTGTAAACAAATAGTGTATAATAGAGTAAGACTTCACAATATAAACACGTTTTCTTTGCCGAATTTTTCTAACCCTCACAGAAATCAACGTCTTGTGGTGTTATAAACAGCAACACCCAAAAGCATGGCTGCCAGCGACAGCGCAATGACACTTCATCAAGAATATCATGACTTCCATGTTTCTGCACAGTGGGTAATTTATTCTCACTTCGGACACCATGAAGGAAGTGTTTATTCCTGCCAAAGAAGATGTAAAGTTCCTCTTCCCTCCCTGGTGCTGCTGAGGCCGCTGCTACCACAGAAAAGAGCTGCCAAGTAGAATGCCGATCCAGATGGAAGATTGGAACATGAGATGAATGTCACAGCATCACATGGCCACGGAAAGCACTTGGTGAGGTTTTGGAGAAAATCAAGACTTCAAGAGGAAATCATTTGAAAAAGTGTCAGTACCTGGAGCACTCTGGTTAAAGATGTAAGCATAAAATAAAAAGCAGCAGCAAAATAATAACTGGTAGACATTATACTGCAGATCACTTGGGACAAATAAATTACAAGTCACATAGCAAAATAATTTAGTCCAACTTTGCTTTCTCAGGTGATGTGAGATTATTTCTAGCTCTCAAAGAAATATGACAGCTATTTCTAAATCATTTTAACACAGAAACACACGTAGATCTAATACATGTACTCTACCACAGATAGATTCTAAATGCATTTAACACAGGCACATATGTAGATTAGAAAAGGGAAAAAAAGTCAAGTACTAAGAAAGTACCCAACAAAAACCAGAAGAAGACAGGCATTGAGCAATTGTCCCCAATAATTTGGAGAGTTTAACTTAAGTTACAATTATGGGAAAGATTTCATTAAGTGATTAAACTTGATAAAAGAAGAAAATAAGCTACTATCATTTTCAGATCATGTAACTTTTATTGGTTTGTGACAAAATAGTTTTCACCCAATATATAAGTTATATAGGTGGCACTATGTAGTAAAATATATAATTGAAAAGGAAAATACAGAAGGACTCAACTGTTCATAAACTCTTACAGGGATCAATACTTACTTATTAACCAAAGTGTATAAAAATGTTGGTAAAGATTCAATTTACATGAGCAAAAAATTATAGTGTTATCTCCATGCATGGTCCTTGGTTGGAGAATCAGTCTCAGACAAGCCCCTGGGCCCAGATAGATTTGGTCCTTGTGGAGCCCCTGTCCTCTCCAGGTCTCACTAACTCCCTCTTCTTTCACATGATTCCCTGCACTCTGCAGCCAGTCCTGGTGAGACCTGATAAGCTAGGGTCAAACGGAAGGGGAGGAGGACCTCCCCTATCAGTGGACTTGGAGAGGGAGAAGGAGGAGAGGAGGGAGGGAGGGTGGGATTGAGAGAGAATGAGGGAGGAAGCTACAGCTGGGATACAAAGTAAATAAACTGTAATTAATATAAAAATAAAAATTTAATAATAAAATAGTAATAGTGTGAAACCAACAAGAAAGGCAATCAGAACTCTTTAATAAGAATCTATACTGCATTGTAAAAGGACATACTATTTTCCAATATAAGACTTAACTCCACTCACACAAAATCCTTTACCAACTTTAAACAAATCCAGTGGTTCTCCAAACAGAAGCTTGACATTGTTTTGCTTTTTGTAATATATAAGGAGACATAAAAGCTAAGAAAATATTGAAAAATAACAAAAAGTCATGTGGCCTGACAGATAATTAAATGCATTTCCTTGTTGTAGAAATAGTCTAGGATAAATACAAGAAGCCACAAGTAAGTCAGTGGACCACATATAAATTCAGCAATGATATAAGTATATATCAGAACCTACATATGATAAATCTGACATTTCAGATCAGTAGGAAATAGTACTTTACTCAATGAGTAGAATTAAGAAAATTGTCAAATTAAAAGAATAGTTGATGTTGTATCAGTCTACACCACGATAAATGACACAATACTATAAAGTTTGGTAGTACTAAAAGAAAAATAAGAAAGAAAATTTGGACAGGTCAGAACCGTCATGCAGCACTCTTCACATAGCAGCTTGCAAATTGATAAATGTCCTTATATTCTCCTATATTTCTGGTAAAAGCACAAAGTGATTTTAAATGTGCATGCATTATAATCCAGGATTTTTAAGTCTGAGATTTTATTTTATGGATATTTAGTAAAAGCTTGATTTAAGATTATAACCCTACAAATAAAAATCTGACAGGAGTAATTAAATCATAATACAGTTACAGAATGGAACACTGTGCAGCATTAAAAAGAATCGGGAAATCATCTTCAAATATGTCCTCAATATATTGCTAAAAGCCAAATGCAGGAGCTGGAGAGATGCCTCATCAGTTAAGAGCACTGGATACTCTAGTAGAGAGGACCAGACTTCAAATCCCAGAAGCCACAAGGCAGTTCACAACTGTCCATAAATCCACTCTCACCAGGTCTGAAACCCTCCTCTGGCCTTTATGGGCACCAGGCATGCGCAGAGCACACAGATATACTCGCAAGCAAACTTAAACATGCATAAAACAAAGTTGAAAACAAAAAGCTAGGCGAGATCTCCGCACTGTTCTGCGGGCAATGCCAGTCGGTTGGTTACTACCCAGCGCCACAGGATTAGCTGGGGCAGCCCTCTCCAACCACTGTCCCGCAGAGTCATTGCGCTTGTCTCCAGATGACGTAACTGGACGATGGCCAAGGAGGATGGACAGATTTTAGAGCTGAAACCAGCACTAAGATAGTAAATCCTTCCATTTCCTAACTGAAAACAAAGACCTGTCTATACCCTTTCCCAGAGACCCATTTCTGACAGTTTAGCAGGAATTCTCAAATCCATATGCAAGTTTTGGATGACAACCAGGCTGGAGAGAATGAAAACAAAAGGAGTAAAATTAATTGCTTAAACACCAAAAAGAAATACTAAAAATAAAAGGTTAACTGTCCTCAAGACAGTGCAGGTAGATATTTCATCTAAGTATGGATAGATTACAGGAAGATGCATGGCCAGTCATATAAAAGCAAATAAAACTGAAGCAAACCTTCATTGTGTATAATTCTTAAAGAATTTATAAAAATATTATTTAAAACTAAGCAACACGGGGCTGGAGAGATGGCTCAGTGGTTAAGAGCACGGTGTGCTCTTCCAAAGGACCCAGGTTCAATTCCCAGCACCCACATGGCAGCTCACAACTGTCTGTAACCCCAATTCCAAGGGATCTGACACCTTCACACTAATGAACATACAATAAAAATAAATGAATTATAAAAAACTAAGCAACAACAGAAATACCATAACATATGCCTCCAATAACCAGAGCTAAAGGGAAAATAAACACACTGAAAGAAGTAGAAACTTTCCCCAGAATATACCACATAGACATTGATTAAATATGTAAAAAGTAGAGACAGGAAAGTTGTCCAAAGGTCCAGCATCCATGTGGTACTGTTGTGAGATGGCATGGGTACAAAGAATAAAAATGCCTCTGCGAAAAGTCCAGGAGGAGGTAATGATTACAAAGTAATTTTCCAGTATCTACAATGAAAGATAATTGACAGGAAATCATAGGTATTTAATATTTTAGTGATCAAAACTTGTTATTATAAGTGTTTTAAATTTTCCAAACAGAGAATTAAGGAAAAATTCAATGGCATATTCTTTGTACCTTGCACACGGTATATATATGAAGTCTTCATATGAGTAAAGTGGGTTAATTCACTTACGAAAATGAGATAGTATTTTGTTTTTACTTAAACATGAACAGAAAGCTGTCACAGTAAGTAATCACATAAAGGCTAGGAAAGAAGCACAAGATTGCGTACAAGATAAGAACAAAATGGAACCTCTGCAGAGAAAAACATGCTTGGTGTCTAGCAAGCATCCGAAGGGCAGGTGCACAGCACAACACACTAGAACAAACTAGCACTGAGAACAATGTGTGTGGCAGAATTATGACTGCATCAACAAGGCACATGTGCCTGAAGTTTCTATTGCTGACTGTTCCTGGGTTAGGAGAGTAAAAAACAATCTAGAAATAATGCCCTAGGTATGATAATTGATAAAGGTGCTCAGTACATACTCAGTCCAACACCAAGACTATGTGTTAATGCTTGGGAAGGAGAGCTTTCCAGACAGCATTTGCAGCTGTTTTTGCTTCATCCCAAGTCCAGCATAAAGAGAGCTGAGGATTGGAAAGGCAAGAGCCCTGGAAAAGCGCCCTGAGCTTAGATGAGGGCAGAGCTTTATCAACACAGTAGAGTGTCAATAGCCATATGTGACAGTGCAAGAAACACTGGTTGCTATTTGGATTATTTCCCCGAACTAATGGATTGTTAGGTAAGGGCTTTATTCCATAAAGGAAAAGTATGAGTTCAGAATCTCACTTTGTTAACTTAAACATGTACCTGCAAGTTCTTTGAAGTTCCTACCATTATGAAGTAGGAGTCCAAATTCCTCTACCTTGAGAACACAGTAATTCTTTAAGAGAACAAAACCAACCATGACGCTGCATGGATTTTCAGTGTAGGGCAGAAAAAAGAAAAAAGAAACATGCCCAGCTCTCTCTGTCTTGGGACACATGCAGCTTGGATCTCTGAGCTATCGTGTAAGAACTTCTAAGACCGTAAGACCATCGGAGTTCTTTTCCCTTTGAATCTTCCCAGTTCTGGAACAAAGAAGGAATGAGCATGAAATCAAGTCACCCTGTGAACACAGCACCTGTGAGGCCCTCTCATTGAACAAAGTCAGTCACAGATCCACGAGAGATGATAACATAATATGTTTTTAGAGAGTTTGGTATATGTCAGTAAATGATCAGAATGGTGATATATTAGTTACATTGCCTGTTCCTACAGGCAAAAGCAAATTAAAGGAGGTGGTCCACAATTTGAGGCATAGTCTACAGTCAGGGGAACCCATGGTGGTGAGGGCCCCAACTGGCAGCAAGCACTTGAGGCAGCCAGCTGGTCCTGTCCTGTGTGCAGTCAGGAAGCAGAGCATAACACACGCTGGCGTCACTCTTTCGTCAGTCCTGGACTCCAGCCATCACATCCATGGTTAATCTTTTTATGTCACCTAAAATTTTCTAAACTGTCTGGACAGTCATATGCACAGGTTTGTCTTCCAGGAGATTCTAAACAGTGTCAAGTTGGGGTTAGAGAAATGGCTCATCAGATGGGGGTTCTTTTCATCAAAGCTGAGCCTGATCTCTCCAGGCTGCCATGTGGGTTCCCAAAGAAAATAAATAAATGTGTTTCTTTTAAATCCTGTCCAGATTAACAATCACTACTGCTTTTCAGAAGTATTTTACAAATAAAGCCACAAATAATTACCTGGTATACAAAACTCAATAGAAATTCATTCTATTTGTTATTGAATTATCTTAATATTTACCAGGTTATAATAGATCCAAAACCTATTCAGAAATAGATGTCAGTAATTAATAAATATATAAACATATAGTGAAGGTCCATCTTAGAATCATTTTCTTATAATTACAATACAATACTGGAGATCTCTGGCAGGTAGAAAACAACTTTAGGTTAGGTGCATTTAGAGTGGGCTCAGGTCTGGTTTTATTCCATTAGTTTTATAACACTGAGCACATCCCTGGACTGTGCTAGTTCTATCAACATTTATCATTAAATCATCTCCATAATGGCAAATTTCAAAGAAAAAGAATAGAAAAATGAAATGCCCTACTAAATTACATTTCTCATAAACTTATCATAATAGAGACTAATACGCAGGGAATCAGAGTAAGCTTTATCATAGGCTTTAAAAAGTTAAGCCAAAATTTCAGTTAATTTTGTTTTGTAAGGATAATTAAAATTAATTAGTGTGTACCACATCATCTCTCACAGCAGTTTAGAAATATTTTAATCTTTAGTTTGAGTACTATGCTCAAAATGTCAGAATCTTTGATTTATGATTTCAGTTTCTTAAAAATAGAATTAAAAAAAAACCAGGTTTAAAGTCACAGAAAATCAGATGATAGTAGAAGAATTTTTATGTGTCTCGTAATCCAGTTTTTAATATCACATGTTAAGTCAATAAACCAAGACAGATACATTGCTAATGACTGCAATCCTTAATTTGCTCACATTTCCCACTTTTCTCCTAAAATATATTATTGTATTTAATTATAGGTTATTTCCAATATGCCACATTACCTTAGCTGTCGTGTCTGTCATCTTTCACTCGTTTCTTGTGACAGGTTCTTAGACCTGGTTTTCCTTTGATGACTAAATTTTGAGGAGTGCTGGCCAGGTGTTTTTTAAGCTGTTTCTGTAATTCACAGTGGGCTTTACTCATTGGACTTGTTGAGTTCAGTAAGTAGCAATATCACAGAAGTGCAGTTCTTATCAGAGTATGTCAAGATGTTTGCTAACAACGTGATCTTAGACTGTTGATGTGATTTTGGTAACTGTACTGAGCTAGCTGTCACAAACTATGCTTGCTGTAAAGCATGCTTTTTCTTTCTTGTTCTGGATGGTTTGGAAAGAAGTTATCATGTGCAGCTCACACGTTAGTGAGGATTTATGTTTTCGCTTCTTTACGGGATTATTATCTATATAAACCATTCGAAATTCCATAGGAAGACACAGTCCTTCTCAGTGATTGATTAACTTAATAATTCATCATTTCAATGCTATCACATCAATGTTATGTAATACTACCTTATATTTTTTCTCAAATAAATCTAGCTATTTTCGTTGGTTCTTGTATGGTTTCTTCCATCAATATGGATTTTACTTACTCTTTGGCACGATAGTATTCTTGAGACTCATTTTGTATATTTTCTGCTAAATTCTAGAATTAATCATTTCACTAATGAGTTTGAATTATCATGAAGTTGTGTTTTCATGAAAACATCTAATATATTTGAGCATCCTCACTTCACAATATAACACAGAATAAAACAAACATTTTGGAATTTCTTATAATTTATTCTACGCAGAAGAAAAAACTGGTAAGAATCTGGTAAAACACATTCAAAAGCTGAAGAAATTGACATTATGGAAACTAAATGATGGAATATAGTTTGTTACAAATACTTCATTGGTACCAGTTGTTATGATTTAAATATATGCCCCCAACAGGCTTATGCTTTGCAAGTCCTCCCCATCACTAGTCTCATTTTTTTGGGAGCCTGTAGATGCTTTAGGAGTTGAGAAGTAGTTGACTGATTTAGGTATCTTGGGGAAGACCTTTGAAAGTCATATCCCTGATCTGGTTCTATCCTCCCTCCCCGCTTCCTAATCTTCTATGATGTGAATAGCTTTGGCCACACACTCATACTACTGTGACCTGAAGCATTTTGGCATGGTGGTTCAAGCCAAGACAGACTTAAATCATCTGAAATGATGGGAAAATAAATCTTTACTTCATTAATTTGTTTCAGTCAGGGGTCTTAGTCAAAGAGCTGCAAACTGACACTGAAAATGAAGAGTTGATCATTACTGTACATTAACTTGACCGTGTGGTACTTGGTCTTGTGGGACTGGTTTTCAGGAGGAACTTAGATGAGTCTAGTAATGAAGGGGGTTAGGCTGTTCCAGCAGGCAGTCCACTTGGTGTGTGTCTGTTGGCCATGCACCAGTGATCTTATAGGCATGCAGAATTACAGGGTTATAAGGGTTTCCTCTCTAGTTTGTATTGGAGATGGATTCCCCAGGAAGAGTCCCTGACAGGAGTCCCTGAATCTCTGTAGGTGCAGATTAATGTGCATTGCAGACCCCAAGGTTTTGATGACACCAGGAACATGGAAAATCTGAAAAAAGAAAGCTGCAGGTCCCAAGTGCATCTATTAGGAAAGAGAGGCTACACAGGATGCAGGGGTCAACAGTGGAAAGATAGGACATCATAAGCCCAGTAGAGCCCACAGGACATCAAATGCTTGAGTGATGACCATGGGAAAAGAGAATGGTATGCTTGCCCTCCTGGATTTGGATATTGTTTTACTGAAATATTTCCATGCTGTCCTTCAGCTCTACCCTTTGAGAATGGGAATATTTACCCTGTGCTGTTTTATATTAAAAGCCTATAATTTTAATTTTGAATTTGTAAGGGCTCATGGGTAAGAGTTTGTCTCCTGTCTCAGAAGACACTGAATGTTGGAATTCTAAACTGTGCTGGGAAAGCTAAGACTTTGGGGACTCAAGTTGAATAAAATGCATTTTGAATGACAAGACAGCCATAAGCATTGAGGATCCATGTCAGAAATTCCAGTTTGGATCTGAGACATGCCCTGACATGTTTTGAATTCTCATTCTGAGAAACAGGCATATTTACAGAGCTACAGGAGCTTCAGTAGAGTTTTGTTATGGATTGAATATTTCAGCACGGGCTCAGTTAAGCCATTGTTCACTAGCTGGTGATATTGCTTAGAAGGCTGAAGCTCCTTTCTGATATTTGACCAACAACTTGGGGAGGAAAGGGTTTATTTAGCTTACACTTCCACATCATGGTTCATAATCAGAGGAAGCCAGAACAGGAACTCAAACAAGGAAGGAGCCTGGAGGCAGAAGCCATGGAGGGGAACTGTTTACTGACTTGGTCTTCAAGGCTTGCTCAGCCTGCTTTCTTACAGAATCCAGAACCACAGGCCCAGGAGAGGCACCACCCACAATATTCTGAGGTTTCTCCCATCAATTAACAATTGAGAAAAGGCCTTACAGCTAGAGCTTATGGAGGTATTTTCTCAGTTGAGGTTCCTTCCTTTCAAATAACTCTAGCTTATGTCAAGTTGACATAAAACTAGCCAGGACAGCCATGCTAGCATAACTGGGTCAACAGGGCAGCTCTAAAAGACAGTTGTATATTCCTGGCTGGTCATATGCTTCTCAGTTTGCAAAGTTGTTAAGAAACTGTGTCTTGCAACTTCACTGCCATGTGCTCTTCATGTGTTGCACACATAATGACCTGAAACCAGAGGCAAGTTAAATTTTCTTTCTGTAACTTGCATCTGTCAGGAATTTTGTAACTTGGATGAGGAAAATAAGTAATATTGCCTTAACTGGTAGTAATAGGTCACCATAGTAAGCCTTTGACTCCAAATAACCTTCAAAATTCTAAAATGTCAAATAAAATGTTGCTAATTAGCTGTCAAAAAAGGGTGGAAAGAAAGAGAAAAAGGGAAAAAAAGAAGATAAAAAAAAGGAAAAGAAAAAAAAGTATTATAGCCTGGCTCTCAATCCTAGCCCCACTCACTGTGTCCTTGCCAGTCATGAAGTGAACAACCTCCACTACATACTTCCTGTGCAATAAACTGAGTAACGCTACCATGCCACTTTGAAACCCTCAAGATTAGGAGCCAAAAGGAGTCATGACTCCCTAAAATTCTATTGTGGAGTATTATGATCAAAATAACACAAAAGTAGCTAAAACACCAGTAATGCTTACAGCAGAGGGAAAGGGCTAAAGGTCCTCCATATTAATCTTCAGACAATGGCTCCATATTACAGCAGTAAAGATACTAATAATAAAGAATCGTTTCCTCTCTGAGAGAAGAGAATTCTATAACATATAATTTTGCCCTTCTATACTGTTAACTATTGGAATTTGACAAATAGGCTGAACATATGTTCCTTAAATACACAAGCATATAAACAAACACACATACACACTCAAAACAAACAAACAAAATCCAAACCATCTGTTAGGGCCATGAAAAAATAAGGAAGCTGTTCTGTTTGTTTGTTTGTTTTTTTAACAACAGGATAAGTGTATTAGAGGTACACAGTGTGCCTCAGGTCTGGCAGACTATTGTAACAACACAACAGATTGAGTAACACAAGCAATATTTGTTTTTTTCAGAGTATCAAAGGCTACAATTCCAAGATCAAAGACTTGAAAGGTTGTCAGCTTGCAAGGTTGACAGCTTCTAAGGCATCCTCTTTGGTTTGAGGTGGCCATTCTCATTATGTATTCACATGGTTCCCCCCTCTAACATATTCTTATTTGGTCCCAATTTCACTTATAATGTAGATACCAGTCAAATTTGATGGAAGGGCTTAATGGTCAGCCCACCAGACTCATTTTTAGTTTATCTCTTTTTCAAAGGGGCTTTTCCCAAATATACACTCTAATGAATAATTTTTAAAAGTTATAGTATGACTTTAATATTTGAATTTGGAAAGAACACATTTCATCCCATAGTACAGTCCAAACTCATCATTTTACAAAAGAGAAAATCTAAAGTTCTAGGCATGCAAATATATTTGTCAAGGATTATAAAAGCAAAAGATAAGGAGCCAATTCATTCAGCAAGTCTACCATACTGGCTCAAGAAGAAGTCATTGTATTACTAAATATATAAATGTTATTATAGTCTGGAACATAAAAATTTCTTTGTAGCAATGTTAATATTCTGTCACCTTTTATAAAAATTTTGCTAATGGTAGTCAGATCCGATGTATTTATTTTTCGCAAAATTAAAGATATTACCTCTGTTCAGTACTTAAAATTTTGTGAAAGGCTGTAGAAATGGTGTCTCAATTTGCTTTATACTACTGTGATAAAATACCATGACCAAAAACAGTTTGGGAAAGAAAGTAATTATTTGGCTTATATTTCCCAATCACCATTCATCAATGAGGGAAGTCACGGCAAGAACTTGAGGCAAAAACTGATGCAGAAACTGTAGATGAATACTGGTCACTGATTTGTTTCTCATGGATTGCTTAATCTGCTTTCTCATACAGCATAAGACCACCTACTCAGGGTTGTACACCCCAGTGGGAAAGCCCCTCTCACATCAATCATCAGTCAAAATGCCCCACAGATTTGTCTATAGGCCAATCTGACAGAGGAATATTCTCAATTGAGGTTTCACCTTTTCAAGTTACCTTTTCAGATTAGCCATATCAATTTGAGACAACAACAAAAACTAAATAGCACAGAGGTCTCTGTAGTTACGAATACTTATTGCTCTTGCAGAAGACCCAGGTTTAGTTGCAAGCAACAAGATGGCAGGTTATAGCCATCTGTAACTCCAGTTCCAGGGGATCTAATAACTTCCTCAGACCTCTGCATGTACACAGTACACATAACATATACAGGCTGAAAAATCAACCATAAAAAGCTTTTGAAATTTATGAAATAACCCAAACACAAAAATTTGCAGAAGATAATATAATAGCTCTGAATATAATAAATACTAATTTTATTTTATATTAAAAATTGTACTTTTGAAATTCCATTGTCTTCTATTTAAGACTTACTGTCATGAAGTATGTATATTATTCCACATTTTAGTATGTAAGCATATATAAATGTGCATTACTATTTATGGGCTTTATATATTAAGTATTAAATTTATGTATTATGCTCTATTCATCTTCTATGTATTTTGATATACATATATGGCAATATAGGTTGACTTTCATTTATTTTAATTGGATGACTGCATTATATTCTATAAAGTTTAAAAAGTTTGTTTCCATGGGTAACAATTTCTCCAATTTATATTATGGCTTATATTGAACATATTCTCTTTGGAAAATATTTCTGTTTTATAACATGGAAATAAACTTATCATTTGAAGGCTGTGTTTCTTATATTTTCCTAGATTGCCAAATTACCATGTCAAGCATTTCAGCATATCAACCTACCAGCAATATTTCAGAGTTTCTAAAATATTCTATCTTGCCAAGGCTTGTACTACCTGACTATTTTTGTCAAACTGATGTGTGTGAAATGATATTTCAATTTGGCCTAATTTGCACTTCCCTAATTAAAAGAGCAAGCTTGGAGAGCTAGCTTTTCAGTCTACTAGGCACTAGGTTCTCTTCTGATAAGTTCTTACTGGTGTCCTTTGCCTATGCTTTCCTTGCACAGTTTGTGAGTACTTTTTCTTATATTAATATTTTATTTTTTATATATTACAAGAATTACATATTTCAAATGTTTATTGTATTTATTTAAGGTATGCCACAAGACTTTTTTTACAACCCTGTTGTAAAAAAGCTATTAGAGTCAAGCAATTGACATACCCATTATCACAGTTATTCCTTTTATATAAACATCATCTAAACTATACTCTCATTAAAATTTGAATATATAATAAAATATTATTAATTATAATACACTTCTCAACAATAGATCTGACTTAATCATTCTACAGACTTATTCATCTTATATAACTACAACATTGTAGCTTTTGACTTCACCCTCCACCTCTTTCCTCTCCTCCCTCATCCATGGTAATTATGATACTTTCGCATATCTCTGTGTTTCCCATTTTTCAGTTCCACAGGTACAGAATATAATTTTCTATTCTAGACTTAGTTCGCATAGAATAAGGTCCACCACTTTAATTTATACTGTCTCAAATGGTAGAACCACCTCCTTATAAGGCTAAATATTCCATAACATGTCATAATTCTTGACCTCGTCTGTCTATTCAAAACACTTGTGGTTGTCTACATAAATGTTTTCTCATTTACTTATTTTATTCAGTTTACATCCTTGTAGCCCTTTCCCTTCTCCCCTCCCCGTCCCACCCCTTCTCTCTTTCCCTTCCTCATCAAGGGGAGCTCCCTTTCCCATTCACTCCAGCTCATCAAGTTGCCTCAGGAGCTTGTTCTCTTCTGCTGTACCCTGGCAAATCAGTCCCCGCCCAAGAAAGTGATCTAAAAGCCAGCAAGTGAGTTCCTTAACAATGCAGTCCCCACTTCTGTTACTAGGGAACCCACATGAAGCCTAAGCTGCCCATCTGCTACATCTTTGTAGGGGGCCTACATCCAGTTCATGCATGATCCTTGGTTGATGCTTCACTCTCAGTAAACCCCTCTGAGCCCTGGTTAGTTGGTTCTTATTACTTCTGGGTCCTTTTCTCTTTCCTCACACCATTCCCCAAGATGCCATACACATCAACCAATATTTAGCTTTGAGTCTCAACATCTGTTTTGAGGTTGCTGGATAGAGCCTCTCAGAGAACCACTTTGACAAGTTTCTATCTGCAAGCTTAGCAGAGTATCTTTCATGGTTGTCAGGGGTTGGCATTCCCCGATAGGGTGGGTCTTTGGTTGGGCCAGGCATCAGTTGGTCATTCCCTCAATCTCTGCTCTATCTGCATCCCTGCTTATCTCATGGGCAGGGTTAAAGTTTTTGTGGGTAGGTTGTTTTTCCCTGTGTTTCCTAGAACACTAGTCAAGTTAGAGGGTATCCTCTTCAGTCTCTACGGTCTCTGCTATTAGGAGTCTCTACTTGAATCCCCCTCATATCCTCCCAGGAGACTACCCTGACTTAGATCACTTATAAGTGACACACACCATGTGCAACTTTCTAGGTCTGTGTTATTTCACTCAGGATGATCTTTTGCCTCATGGTTTTAAACTTTTCCCTTTGAATTCATTCTATGAATCATTTTTCTTCAAGAACATGTTATTGACTAATCTTTACAAATTTATGAATTTTCCAAGTTTCCTCCTATAATCTATTTCTAATTTCTTATCACTGTGGTTGGAGAATATACTTAATACATTTTTATCTTTTTAAACTTATTGACTTGTTTGATGACCTACCATCATTTGTCTCAGAGAATGTCTGTGTTTGAGAAGAATATGCATTCTGCTGATGCTGGCTGGGATATTCAGTGCGTGTTTTAAAGTCCACTATACTTCTGTATTGCAGAATTTTTCCTTATATTTGCTTTTGTAAATATAAAAGATATTATGTTAGGGCATATATCATTTCAATTTTAATATCTTGTTGTAAATAAAAATAAATGAGTGCTGGGCTATATAATGTTTAATATTAGCTGTATAATTATTGTGGCAGTATTATTTAACCCACTATCACAGATAAGACACAGACACCCATTAGACTTTATAATTGCCTATTACCTTGGTCCAGGCAGGTATTTCTTCCTATGTTGTCTCAATAACCTTACAATCCTTCTTCTAGGCCGCATCCAATGCCATCTGCTTTAACCATGCCTATCTGGGCTACCTTCCATCCAGAATCCCAAAATACTTGCTTGTATTCTTCATCTAGGCCTTTTCAGGCCATTATTGGAATCCTTCCTCCTGGCCCATGTGGTTTCTTCTCCAAGTTAACCCATTGGGCATCTTTCTTCCTCCTCTCTTCCCCTTCATCTGTCAGGAGGTCTCCTATCTTCTAAAGCCTGGAAAGCTTAGCCATGCCTGCCTCATTCTGCCTTGCTCAGGTATTGCCTTTAATCAACCAATCAGATATAACGACGCAGGCAGGTTTACACAAACAAGGATAGGTGTATGTAGGCAATAATCATGTCTTGTGGGTGAGTCATTGGCATAAAAAGAAAGCATCAAAACAACCCCCAATAATATCATTTTGCCAAATCATTACCAGTAATTTGTGTCCACTAAGAATTTTATTTTAAATCTATTTTTCTGATAAGTATTGCCCTCTCTTTTCAATTCGCTATCTTTTTGTTAAATATCTTTTTATACCTTTGAGCTGTGTATCTTTAAATTAGCATGATTCTCTTGTAGGCTGCATACAGTGGAATATTTTTTATGCACCTTCTATGTCCTCTGAGCAGAGAAGTTAAGCTATCTGTACTAAAAGTAATTATGAGTAGTTTTGTGTTGGTAATATATTCATACTATGTCAGCCCAATAGTAAATGTCATATAAACAGCAATCAATTGTTCACTTGTGCATCTGATTTCTTTTGCTCCCTGTTGCAGGATGCATCCATATGGTTGGAAGTATAAAGCTCATGCTTTATACAGCTAATAACTTTAATTTTGATGATCATTTTTTTCAGTTTGCTTTAAAGATACTATCTTACTAGGTAGCACAGACTGGTTTTAAATTTATGATCCTCCAGTAAAAGCCTTCACCAGAGTGCTGAGAAATGCCATCACACCTGCATAGCTTGTTTAAAATAATAGAAATAGCGTAATTTAATGTATTTATTGCTATTGATTGTCCTGAATATGTGGGTCTTCTTGGCTGTAGCATAGGCACTTATTTAGAATAAAAACTGAAACATTTTTACAAAGTTTCACAATTTACATTTCCATCGGCACAGAGATATTATTCATTCCAGCATCCAAATTTGACAGGTCTCTAAAATTTTGATCAGTGTCAAAAAAAAAAATACTGGCGTTTCATTGTTCCAAGAAACATCTATATTCCACTAATCCCCCTGAGAACATTTATTATTTTCTCCTCCGACTCTTGAAATTTCTGTGTGCAGCTGGATTATAAAGTTGTTTCCTATAACATCAATTTGAGCATATTTTTTCTAAAATGTCTATTTTATATTTTACATTTAGTTTTTTTAAAATATATAAAAAGATTTTTGTAAACAATAAAGTACTTTCCATAGATACTTTTAAACTGCTAAGACCATTTAGTGAATAATTCTTTCTCATTGTATTTATGCAAGGATATATTGTATTAATGACAATAGATCTTATAGCAATCTCTTAAAAATAAAACCTCAGAAAACATTACAGCAAGGAAACACAGAAATAAGCCTGAGAGGTTAGTATGCTCATTTGTTAATCTGCTTGATTGTACTTATTTTAGGTTTCCATTTCATAAATTTTCTGAACGTAATCACACCGTTCTTTTTATTTATATTTAATATACCTCTGTTATCTTCTCATGCTCCTTATATTATTTTACAAGTAAAAACAAAATTTAAATTTGGAATTAGTTAATTCTTTGACCATTTCATACATAAATAGGATGTATTCTAGTCACTTCACTCTCTTCACCTTCTCTTATGTTTTTTCCATCCTTGTCAATCTTCCTACCTCTTTATCTGTCATATTCCCAGATCCTTGTGTTTTGGTTTTATTTGTGACTCAGTTTAACCATACAAGTTAACAGTAGGCTGGGACCATGCATTAGAGCCTTGTACAGTCACCAGGGAAACACAAGTAAAGCCAATGACTTTTCCTTTTCCTGAATCTAACAGTAACATGCAGTTTAGCAGAGATGGGTAAAAACTATGTATAACTCCGCTGTCCATGCCTAGCTGCAGATGGGACCATTTTTGTACAGGCTCCTTGTGTTCATCTCCAATCTTTCAGAATTCATGCTTGCAACAGCTGTCTTGCCCAGAAGAGTCATTTCAAAACTTCTTATATATAAGGTGGCTCTTAAAATCTTTCTGTCCCGTTAATCAACAATATTCCCTGGACCTTGGGAAAGGTAATATAAATGTCTTCTTTAGGGATGGACACTCAGCAGCCACTTAATCTAAGCACCCTGTGCATTCATATGTGCCTGCTGCACTGGATAGAGAGTCTCCCTTCCAATTAAAGCCCTGGGCCATATGGATTCAGTGCAAATTCTACCAAACTTTCAAAGAAGTTCTAACTCCAATTCTCTCTAAACTATTCCACAAAAAAGAAACAGAAGGAACATTACCAAACTCATTCTATGAGGCCGCAGTCACCATGACACCTAAACCACACAAAGACCCAACAAAGAGACTTTCAGACCAATTTCCCTTATGGACATTGATACAAAAATACTTAATAAAATATTTGCAAAACAAATCAAAGAATACTTCAAAAATATCATCCACTATGACCAAGTAGGCTTTTTAAAAGTTATTTTAAAAAGCAAAAGAAGAAATCCATCAATGTAATCCACCACATAAACAAACTGAAGGAGAAGAACCACATGATCATCTCCCTAGATGCCAAAAAAGCATTCCACAAAATCCAACATCCATTCATGTTTAAAGTCTTTGAGAGATCAGGGATACAAGGCACATGCCTAAACATAGTAAAGGCAATATACAGCAAGCCGATAGCCAACATCAAATTAAACGGAGAGAAACTTAAATCAATCCTAATGAAATCAGGGACTAGGCAAGGCTGCCCATTGTCTCCATATCTCTTCAACATAGTACTTGAAGTCCTAGCTAGAGCAATAAGACAACTAAAGGAGATCAAGGGGATACAAATCGGAAAGGAAGAGGTCAAAGTTTCACTATTTACAGATGATATGATAGTATACATGAGCAACCCCAAAAGTTCAACCAGAGAACTCCTTCAACTGATAAACACTTCAGCAAATTGGCTGGATACAAAAATCAACTCAAAAAAATCAGAAGCCCTCCTGTACAGCAAAGACAAAAGGGCCAAGGAAGAAATTAAGGAAACAACACCGTTCAAAATCTATACTTCTATAGAAGACAAACAAGAAAGAGGACCCAGGGTAGGATGATTAATCCTCACTTAGATAGACAAATGAGATGGACATTGAATGTAGGAGAAAACAAGCAACAGCACAGGAGAAAACAAGCAACAGAAGTCTACCACAGAGGGTCTCTGAAAAACTCTACCTAGCAATGTATCAAAGAAGATATTAAGACTCAAAACCAAACCTTCAGCAGAATGTAGGGAATCATATGAAAGAAGGGGGAGTTAGTAAGACCTGGAGAGGACAGGAGCTCCACAAGGACCAAATATATCAGGGCACAGGGGTTTTTTATGAGACTGTTTCTCCAACCAAGGATCATGTATGGATATAACCTAGAACACTTGTTTGGATATAGCCCATGGTAGTTCAGTCTCCAAGCGGATACACTAGTAAGGGGAACAGGGACTATTCTGACTTGAACTCAATGGTTGGCTCTTTGCCCCCGGCTCCGCCCTCCCAAGGGAAGAGCAGCCTTGCTAGACCACAGAAAAGGACATTGCAGCCAGTTCTGAAGAGACCAGATAAGCTAGGGTTAGATGGAAGGGGAGGAGGTCCTCCCCTATCCATGGACTTGGAAAGGGGCAGGGAGTAGATGAAGGAGGGATGGGGGGATTGGGAGGGAATGAGGGAGGGGGCTATAGCTGGGATACAAAGTACATAACCTGTGACTAATATAAAAATAAAATAAATTAAAAAAAAAGAGGTTTCTCTGATCAAGGATGACGATAGTATTGTCTCTGGGTAGATACACATATTTTTACAAGGCAGTGTAAATACTATTGACAGTATTGCACATTCTAAATTTTTGTCACTGTCATTTAAGAGTGTCCACTTCCTTTAATTACACTATTTTCATTTGCCAGGCATTGTTATAGAACATGTTTATTTTTCCTTGGTAGTAAACATTTTCTATTTCTATTTATGTTTTGATTTCTGTTAGTCAATAAACTCTATGACTTAACTTCCAATTTTAAGGATCTTGATAGCACTTCTGTACTACAGATTTATTTTTATTCCATTGGTGGTCAGATTGTCTTAGGTACATAATATTATTTGGAGCTTTGAAACTTGTTTATGATTGAAAACGTACTCTTTAAATATTGCATGCATGCTTGTATGTGTACTTGTGGGTTATGTGTCACATAGTTTGCTGTGGAGATCAGAATACAACCTTGTGACATCAGTCCTCAACTTCTTCTCTGGTTGAGACAGGGTTAATCTTTGTCTGTTTCTCTGTCTGTTTGTCTCTCTTTCTCTCTTACCACAGCCTACATCAAGCTAACTGAGCAATGAATTTTTTCATATTCTCTTGTCCCTGACATTCATCTTGTGTAAGAGATTACAGATGAGCTACTATGCCCAGCGTTCTATGGTTATGGGGATTTAAAATCTGGTTTTATGCATGTATAATAAGTACTTTATCCACTGATGCATACTGAAGGTTAGGTAGATCTCTACTACAGTCCATTGAGTTAAGAGAACTGAGTGTTCTATTCTAATCTTCTAGAGCTAATACTTTATTTGTTTTATCTGTTATTAACTGCAGGCTTTAAGATCCCTGATTATGAGAACGGAGTGTGGCTTACTGTTGAAATTTTATAGTGCTTCCCTAAGATGGTGGAATAAATCATAGCAAAACACAAACAGATGTGAATGTGTGGTGTTCCTCAGTATATTTGAGGCAATATATATATATATATATACATATATATATATATATATATGTTTTCTTTAGCTGTTCATTTGTGATGAGTACCTAACCAGATTCAATTATTTAGCTAACAGCAAACATTGTCATGATAGATTTGGGTATGGGTCTATCTTTGTAGTAAATGCCCAGAAGGTATATAGAAGTTTGTTAATTTTTAAAATATTCATTAAGTACAGTTTATTCACTTTGTACCATAGCTCCCCTCCCATGCCCTCCCAGTCCCACCTTCCCTCCCTCTTCTTCTCCTATACCCCTCCCCCATTCCAATGATAGGGGAGGTCCTCGTCCCCTTCCATCTGACCCTAGTCTATCAGATCTCATCAGACTGGCTTCTTTGTCTTCCTCTGTGGCCTGGTAAGGCTGTGCCCCCCTTAGGTGGCAGTGATCAAGACCCAGCCCATGAGTTAATTTTTGAAGAACCTCCACATTGATTTTTCAAAGTGGCTAAACTATTTCATGTTTCCACCAGCAATGCATAGGGTTCACGACCTTCGCTGTTGTTTGATTTCTTGCTGACAGCTACTAGGGTGCAACCAAATCTTAGTATGGTTTGATGTGTCCTTCTCTAAAAGCTGAGGATGCTGAACAAGCCCTCTTGTGTTTACTGGCCAATTTTAAGTCTTCATTAAGTCTAAAGAATATGCTCAGTTCCATTGCCCTTTTAGAGACTGGGAAATTTGCTCTTTTGGTTTTTACTTTCTTGAGTTCTGTGTGTTTTAGATATAAATCACATTTTGAATGTGTACTTGGCATAGACTGTCTTTTGTGCTACATATTATTTCTTCACTATGCTGATTCTTTTTAGTTATACAGAAATTTTTTCATCCTCCCCTTCTTACCCCTCATTGTTGAGACTTTGCCCCCATTCCTTGGAATCCAGTTTGTATTGCATAACTGGTCTTTATGAGTGGGACTTGCCCTGGTGTCACACCATTAAAGGAAAGTGACACTCTGTCTCCTAGCAGTCATCAACTGCCAATAGCTCCTCAGCCAGTGGTGGGATTTTGTGCCTACATTACCTCTCTATGCTAGAATTTTGTCTTCCTGGAGCTTGTACAGGTCTTGTTTATGCTGTCACATTTGCTGAATTTGTATGTGCAACTCCTTGTTTTGTCCAGGAAAAAAGCTTCCTGATATTACTCACTTCCTTGACTCTTGCAATCTTTCAATCCACCTCTTTTGCAATGATTTCTAAGCATTGAGTGGAGGAAAGGTGTGATATATCTGTCCCACTTAGGGCTGAACACTCTACAGTCTCTTATTCTATGCTCATTGACCAGCGGAGAAGCATCTTTGATGAAGGTTGAGATACTCTGGTCTATGGGTATAGGAATAAGTCGTTGGGAATCACTTTCATACTATATCCAATTAACAGGAAAATAATGTTTTTCCCCAGGGCCTATAACCTATCTAGCCAAAGGTGCTTGCCTACTTTAACAGTGTCAGGTATGAGTTCCCTTCTCATGGGGAGTGCCTTAGATCCAATCAGAATGCAGTTGGTTACTCTCATAACATTTATATCAATATTCTTGGCTACCCTCAAGAACCCGACATTAAGACCCTATTGCTGAAGACATCAAATGCTTGCATCACAGCAGCTTGTTGGACAGTCTCATTGTCAGTTGTTATTTCCTGAGTTTTTCTCAGTCCCAAAGAGTTAAGTCTTCTAATTTTCAGGGAAATAAATGGAACTAGAGATTAGCCTGTGAAGTGAGAAAAAAAGGCAGTTCTACCAAGACAAGTCTCTCTCTTTCTCTCTCTCACACACAAACACACACACACAGAGAGAGAGAGAGAGAGGGAGAAAGAGAGGCAGAAAAAGGGAGAGATACAGAGACAGAGATGAGGAAATGTCAAGGAGAGATCCTATTGAATCCAGCTAGTGTTGTCCACATGTGATACAGGGCTATTTGGGTATAATCAACCTATAAGGGCACCACATCTGAAGAAAACGCTCTCTTTCTCCCAGCAGCAACTGATGACCTATGGCTCTTCAGCTAGAAGGTGGGGCCTTTCCTTATCCATGCTAGATGTTGACTGGTGTGGTCTTCTGCAATCATACTGCTCATATTATATGAGCACAACGTCCCTGCCATGTCAAAAATGCTGTTTTGCAGCAGTCCTCCCAGTTCTCTGGCTCTTAGTCTTTCTGCATCCCTTTTGTGATTTTCCCTAATCCTTGGGAGTAAGGGTGGTTTTATAGATGTCCTACTTAGGGATGGACTCTCCATGGTTGGCACTTTGTCCAGTTCTCTATACTAGTCTCCATCTGCTAGAAAAAGAAGGTCCTTTGACAAAGAACAAGAGCTGCACTTACCTACGGGAACAAGGATAACTATTTAGAATGCAGTTAGAGCCTATACCACGTTAGCAGAATGATAGTAGTCAGCTCTCCTCTAAGGCCCATGACCTCTCCAGCCACAAGTCCTTGGCTAGCTCTACTAGCTCTCTGTGTTGAGCAGGCTTTAAGACCAATCAGGTAGCTGCTGAATACACCCCCAGGATATTACCACTGCTACAGTACCATTGGTATACCTTTCTGGGACAGTCATTAATGCAGTCTCCTGGATTTACTGCTAGTCAGGGCTGTTGACAACTTTTATCTTCCATCTTCTTGCATGGCATCTTTGACATTGTGGAAGACATCTCAAGGTAGATTCCAGATCAGTAACAGCTTGACTTTTTTCAGGTGCTGTGATTGAAGCGTGTATTGTCTTTAGCAATAAGGTCTCACCTTCAAGTTCTAAAAGGCAACCAAGAGCCATGGCAAAAGCCAGTATTGTTTAGAAGGGGTGGTCTTGAACTCCCCTAACGACCAACTTGAAGGGAGAGGCCCAGCCTCTAGTACTAGATTTTTTTTTTGCTAGTTTATGGCTTCTGGAACAGACTTATGCCCTAGGGTGGGCTGTCTTTAATTAAAGAAAACTTATAAAATAGTAGGTTTCCCTAGGGTATTTTCAAACATCCCAAGTGTCACCTAAACCCTGCCACTGACACACACACACACACACTCTTTCTTCATTAGTCTCCTACACTTCCCTTAACCTCTTTTTTTAACAAATTAAACAATAAGAAATATGACATGCAAGCAGATTAAAAATCAGAATTGATTCTTTTAGCTATTTTAATTTTACACTGTTTCAAAATATCTACATGATTTTGCTTTTTTATGTGATTAGGGGAATGTAAAAACAAAATTATTAAGGAGGAGAAAGAATTTTTAATGGAATAGTAACTTTTTATTCTGACTTAAGACAAAGAGATATAGCCTCAGAGAGACGTAAGAGCTACTCCTAAATTGGTTTTTAAATATTTTAAAACACAGTGATTATGTAATGAATCTTAGATTTAAGTGTTTTCTAAAGTCACTCTCACTGTTTACTATATTGTGTAAATCGTCTTAGTCCATATTGTATTTTATTTTTTTAAAAAAGGAAATGTATGTGTTTTAAAATTACTAAATTGTATGTTGCATATAAAACTCTGGCTGTCATATGAGGTGAAGTGAATAAGTACTTGCATAAGTAGTGAATTTCATTGATCTGTAAGCAAATGTCAACCCAGTTATCTTGCAGTATTTGTCTGGCAAATGACTGAGTAGAGTTAATTGTATGGAGTGTGCATGAAGATAGAACCAGAACAAAGCTAGCTGGTCCATAAACCCCATCTCCCTTACCTCATTAACATTGTACTAAACCTCAAATTATGCTCAGCTGTGACTTCTTGTAGACTTTCTGGTAGACTAAGAAAGTGTGTGTGAATTAGTTCATTCTTAGCATGCCAAAAAAAAAAAAGCAAGTCTCAAAAATTACATTTATTTTCCACAAATAACTCCTTCTATTAATAAGACACCTGGACCACTACAGGTGTCCAGCAGAGTCAGCTGACCTGCAGATGACGAGGCATTGCAGTGGTTAATTTAGACTGCCTTATCATGACCTCACATGTATTATCATACATGCTCTTTCATGATGTATTGTAACAGCAAGATAATATTTCCAAAATGTTGACTTCAAATGAGATGCAGGAAAATTAGTGATTTTATTCATAAAAATTCATTATTACTATAAAGCATTGGTAATGGAAGTTGCTAAATACAATACATTCTACATACGATTTTATTTTCATATGTCTCTGGAAATTCAATAAGCAATAGGATTACTCCTTCCACATAGAGAGAGTAATTTAAATTCACGAGGTAAGCAGACATGAACCACCCAAAGTTTCCAATGACTTCAATACTGATGATCATGACTCTTTTTCATCCCTTCAGGACAGGATAGACTTGGCTGTCCTGGATTTGCTTTGTAGACCAGGCTGGCCTCAAACTCAGGCAAATCTGCCTGCCTCTGCCTCCCAGAGTGCTGAGATTACTGCTTATGACCCTTATTCAATCATTTTCAAATTTTTCATAACATAATTAAAATACCTTAAACCAGCCTGAATACCTCCTCACACAAGCAAGAACACATACAAACAAAACAAGTGACAAAAGTAAAAGAAACAGAATTAGAGAAGCTCTCTGCTTAACACATAAACACACAAATCACTCTGCTCTCCAAAGGATAGACACAAGTGATTCTCTTAGGAAATACTGGAAAATGACGATAAAGTAGAGAACCATTAAAATGGGAAAACTGTGAGACAATTACAGGTAAGCATTTGATAGGAAAAAGAGTGTGGCCCTCTCCTTCACACGGTCTGCAAAAAGAAGAGTAAATTTGAAAGAACTTGAGTTACTAGCAGTACTACAGTATTGCTAGACATTTTTATAAATTTATATATGCAAATATAAATATATTTTATATGTTTTATACATATTTATAAATACATATTTGGTATAGTAAACAAACATCATTACAAAGCATGGGGACAAAAGCTTGTACTATCAGAACATGAGATATTGAAGCAGAAAGATTCTGAGTTCAAGGGCAGTCTGGGCTACATTGTGAGGTACTATATTGTCATAAGACCAAAAAGAAAAAAAATAAGTAAGGGGGACAGAACAGAGAGGGGCTGTAGTTACTTAGCTCTTAGTTAAGGCTTTTAGCTACTTAGTGTTTTAGTTAAAGGAAAGAAACAAGTGCCGAACTCCCTTGCTGTGTCTTTACAGTGCACTACTGTTTTTATTTAAGTGCACACACTTTATTTAATTTCACTGTGTGATCCTGCAGACGTTTCAGTGCTTTGGTCTTCTAAATAAAGATCTTGATCCAGCTTCCATTCGAAAAGCTGAAACAAGATAAACAAAGATGGAGGGTAAGTGTTAGATATTAAGAAGTAATTGTTTATGCAGCATTTAAAAGAAGCAGGGTTTGGATATGAAAGACTTAAGAGGAACAAGGATTCTTCATGAAAAAGTAGAACAAATAACTGTGGAAATTGAAAAGGGATCTGAGATGCGAAATAGGGTCACCTTACAAAATCTTCCTCACTGTGTAATAGCGACACTTGCTGGTCACTAAATATTTCGTGGCTCAAAACCCCCAAATACATTTGATTTTTTTTTTTTTTTCAGTCTATAATCTGGAAACTCAAAGCATTAACATGATGAATAAGCCATATAAAAAGGCAATAATTAAATTAATCTCATGTGTTTTCATATTAAATCTTGGATAGGAAGTGAAATCTGCCATCTAAAAAACTATGCTAATTCCATTTTACTGAGCCTGTTTTGGAAGATAGGACTCTAGCAGACACAAGAGAGTATATCATACTCCTGTCCTTCACAGAAGCAGGTGTGTTTGTTCCTGAAGGTACACAATAACATTATCATCAACAAAATGAAACATACAACAAACACTTCCAAATCACTTGTTTAAGATTTGTAATGTTTGAAAAGCAACGTAGAAGTACTTGAAGTTTATCTTTATTGTTTTAAGGAGATTAAGCAAACTGACTTGCTTTTCACACAGTAACAAAAGATTGATGACATGCATCCATAGAAACTAGACCAATTCTTGCAAGGTGTCAATCATGAGGACTGGTCAGATGTTCTGGAGGGTACATCCAGACTTCTCCCCAGCAGGATGCTAACTCATGAATAATGCATCCCTGTTCCTTAAATGATAAAAGCTGAAAAAACAAACTCTTGGATAATAAAACATTGTTTCTATTTTAGAATCCTGAAATTTCGGGTTTTGTAAACCAAGATTTGAATTATACCTTAGAAGCCAAAAATTACAATCACTATCTAAAACAACACATAGCACTAGTAAGATAGATAATATACATGACCAGATTCCTTGTGTAGGCATGTGAAGGGACTTATTTTAATCAACTAACTCATCAATTAAAAAATATTTATTCACACTGTGTTCAGTGCTGCACTTAGCAGCATTCAAACATAGAACTATAGGAAAATCTCTACTAATAGAGCCCAGCTTGTAACTGGATGTCATTTATTTCACATAAATAACAGTGTAAAATAAAAATCAGTACTTAATTATCAGCTGAATTAAATTATGATTAACCAAAGCCGTGAAGAAGTTCCTACATGAGAGCTGTGATACTCAGGGTAAATGTCCCAGTGGAAATGAGCATTGAAGGGCCATGGAAAGAGCAAGCTAGATTAGTGTAGGAGAACATCTAGGGAATGGTATATTATGTAGTTCCCAGAACCTCATCTTCACTGTGTAACTGAAGAGCAAATATGGAGAACACCAGGAGTTTAAGGGGGGGGGGGTGTTGTTGGGAAAAAATTATAGAGAAAGAGTACATACCGTTTCAGCAGAGGGTGGATTGGGGGTCTAGCAAGAAATGTTTGGTTGCAAAGAGTGGGCTAATGAAAAGGATTATTGAAAGCCTGACAGTAACATTTAGATTTGATGCATTAAAGTATTAGATGAGTTTTGATAAATTCAAAGGGAGCAACTTCATAAATTCAGTCTTTAAGGAAGATTAGTTTGGCAGCAACAGTCACCATAAGTGGCCTAATATGGATTGGTTCCACTTGAGTTACTTTGCTAATAATATTTGGACTCAAAATTCATCTACAAAGAAAACATTTCATATATCTTTATATATTCTACAGGATAGTTAAATTATTTATTTGGTGTCTACACTAATAATAAATGAGGAAGACAACTAAACAATGTTTAACCAAAGTTAAAAAAAAGAAAGATGCCCAAACTTAACCTCTTCTGGCCTGCTTTTTTCACCTTATGAATAAAGAAAACATAATTGTAATTACCACTCTGCTTTTATTCATCTACTATATTTGGGAAAAGTAGGATCATTGTTCTGAACTACATATTATTTCTCAAGCCTAGAACATGCACCATTTCATTTCATCCTCACAATACCCCTGCCAGACATTATTATGATCTCTGGTTCGATAGTTCAGTTCTCTGAGTCTCAGAAGGAGTGAAAGATCCCTCATGTTGTATTTTGTGATATAAAGCCTGGTCATTCTGGTACCAAACCTTGTGCTCTTCTGCATGGTCCTATTCTGATGATGATTCTTGTCCCTGCTTTACTCCCATAACGCCACATGTCAAGCTCAAAGGTTATACTGAGCTATATTGATATTGTGGCATGCCAGGCTGCATGTGGACTTCTCCGGCACTGATCATAGAAAGTGTGAGTACTGAGAGCCAAGTCTGGCTAAGGAGTCAAATGGCAGAGTTCCAATTCACAATTACAAAATTCATTCTAGGTATTCTAGAGACACAATGGGGCCTGGCATTGAATACTAGATAAGAACATCAAAACCATCTGATACATTTTTAGGTTTGCTACAGTTTCTTCATTTTAGAACTGTCACTCACATAACTACATTCTGGCTTAGTTTCAGTTGTTCATATAAACCACTGGCATAATTTTTCAAGGCGGCCTTTCATTTGCATGGTTTTTACTATATTGATGAGAATAGTCCTGTACAGATATCAAATAATCTTTGATATATAGTTTCTAAATGAGAAAGAAGTAAGGGCTTCTAGCTATGCAGATGCAAAATCTTGTATAATTTCTACAATAATAAGCAATACAGAGAAGAAAAGTCAGTTGACTTTAATAGCAGAACATAAAGCCTCTCACCCTCCTTTGGACCCTCATCCATAAATAAGAACTGACGTTTCACAGGCCATCAATTAGTTTCAATTACTGCACATCTGACTGAGTTTTAAGGTTGTGCCATAAGACATCTAGAGAACTTACACTTCTAGAAAAGTACATGTTAGATAGAATAAAGAAGCTCTTATTGAGAAAATAATAGCACACATAAAGTCTGACTGCGTTAAATGCTAAGCTCTTGGTAAGTTGAAGAAAATCTCCAAGGAGCTAAAAAGTTAATATTCTGAAACTTGAGGAGGAAGCCAAAAAAGAATTTACACAAGCAGAGAAACCCTGAAGGCCAATTTCAAGTTCAACACATCAGGTCTCGGATCAAGAGCAGAAAAAGATGACGGTGAGACTCACAGATTAGGAAAACTTGCGTGGCCCCAAGTTTATTGCCCTGATCAAGTTCAGTCATCTCACACATTTGTTTTTAATTAAACAAAGAATAAAATCAGACAACACACTTCTAAGGAAGAATAAAGCAAATATATTTGTACAGAGAAACAGCACAATGTAAGACAAACCTGTATAAAAAATATTAGACCAGTTGTGTAGTAAAAGAGAATATAACTAGAAATAGACCTATGGATCATGCAACTTGGTAGATAATAAAGGCTATTTGACCCTGTAGGGAAACAGTCCTAGGCGATTATCTATACAGAAAAAAAGGAGTAGCATCCTAACATACTCTCAGTCCAAGGATAATTAGAAACCCAATATGAAAGTTGAAAAAGGATAACATGGTATAATATCCTAGTGACTTTGGTGTAGGTTAGTAGTTAATGATATTTAAAAGGCAAATATTATAAAGATATGTTTCATAATTAATAATTTAGATAATCTTAAAAGACATGAAGGTATTTGAGATATTTATAACATACATGGTCTACTAAATACTAGTACTTAAAATATAAAGAATCTCCACAAATTGGAAAGGAAAAATTACTAGAAAAATATGCAAATGTACATAAACAGGCAAGAAAAATAAACCCAAAATACTCAATGTCCCTCACAATCAGGAAAATTCAAATAAATGTCACAGAGACACATCATTCTACTTTTATCAGACAAAAAAAAAATCCTGGCGAATATTATGATGTTATGCTGAGGTCTCTCCTCTCGGATGACTCTGGACTGTGTCAAGTTGACAGTTAAAGCTGTCAATGTCAACTTGACACAAAAACATATCACTTTAAAACCACACAGTTTCATTCCTTTTTCTCAAGTCTCATGATAATATAATAGTATGAAATAATACAACTTTAAAAGTGCCACCATCTTTAAAAGTTTTGATGATTAAAAAGTTCAATGTCTTTTTAAAGGTCCAAAGTCTCTGAGTCTTGGGTTCCTATAAAACAAAACAAAACAAAACAAAACAAAACAAGTAAAAGACTTCTTATTCCATAAAAGAACCAAGGCATAGAAAAATTCAGTCCAAAACAAACCCAAAACCTATCAGCACAAATCTTGGTCCTATAAGCCCATGTTCAACATCTGCTACTCAATCATAGGTCATCTTTAGGCCATCTGCAGCACACACAACTTGTCTTATGGGCTTAGGCCTGTTCCTCTCTGCACCTACAAATGTCCCAGAGTCCTGACTTCTCCAATATCTTGGAGTCTCCATAGCAACTGAGGTAGCATCTTCCCCTCTGTCCTCTCCTCAGGGATTCTGACTCTACCACATGGTACCAGGACTCAACTCTTCTCCATGACCTCATCATGCTTTCAAAACCAGCACCATCTATCTGACGTTACATAGTCTTTACCAAGTTCTGTTGTGAGCCTGAAATGCATCCTAGTTACTCCCCCTAAAACAAAACAAAACAGCCAACTACTGGGTGCTATGACTCCAGGAAAATACTATTTTCCCAGTGATGTACAAAAAGTTTCACTTCAGTGGTGCTAATGTCTTAGTAATCCAGCTGATTAGCAAACTCAGATACTTAGCCAAAATGTTACACACATGGTCCCTACCCCAGTTCTGAGAGAGGGCTCCCTTGTTTCCGAGACTTCACAAACCAAGCTTCAATTGGCCTCATTTCTGTCAGCATTCTTATCTTCAAAGTTCCTACAGAATGTCTAGTAAGCTTTGAACACTTAATGGCTTTTCCATCTCAGAGTTCCAAAACCCTCCACATTCTTCCAATAAAATAAAGTTTGAAGGTAAAGGACCCTGCACAATAGCTCATGAATTTGACAGCTTGATCCCTAGTTGGAGGCACTGTTTATCGGCCATGATAAGGTGTATCACTGACAAAGGAAGTGCATTAATGAGGTGGATCCTCAGACTTCCTTGGTATACCCTACTTTTGGGTTGCTCTCTCTGCTTCTTTGCAACTGAAGATGTGCTGACCCAGCTTCCTGCTCTGGAAGTTTCCCTGTTGCTTGTTGCCATGCCCCCCATCATCATATACTCCCCTGTGAAACAGTAAGCCCGAAAAAATGTTCCTTCTATAAGTTGCCTTTGTCATGGTGTTTCATCACAGCAATCGAAAAGCAACTAAGACAAGTACAAAAAGATATGTGGTCAGGTCCACCAAGCAACATCCATTCTTAGTATCAATTTCTGCTCTAGGTGAATCCTGGGCAATAAATAACCATGACTAAAAGCAACTTAGGGAGGACAGGGTTTGTCTGGCTTATACTCAAGGTGGTACTGCATTATTGAAAGAAGTCAGGGCAGGAACTTGGACAAGAACTTAGAAGCAAGAGCCATGCTTCTTGCTGGCTCCCTCACAGGCACAAGCTTAGCTAGTTTTGTTATCCAGCTCAGGACCATGTGCCCATGGTAACTAACCAGCATTGGTGAGGCTCTCTGAATTAATTAACTATCAAGATAATCCCCATAAGCCTGTCCAGGTTAATATTACATGGCAATTCCTCAATGAGGCTTACTCCTTTAAATTATTCTACGCTGTGTCAAGTTGGCAGACCATATATCTCACATGTATAAAATATTATGTAAGATTAATATAAAACAAAACACTAGTGGGCATGGTGGCTCACACCTGTAATCCCAGCCTGTGACATGGAACTAGGATGTTTACAGTGAGTTTTCAGCCACTTCAATAGTAAGTACAATAATTTTCAGGCCAGCTCAGACTATGGAGTCAAGATACCATCTCAACAACAAAACAGAACAAAATAAAGAACACAAATGTAAGCACTGAGTGAAGAGAAAAACAAACTGAGCTTGAGGGGAAAAATGAGTAATTCAACAAGAAGGCAATGAGCAGAGCAGAAGGCATACCCATCTACTGAAGCGTCTCTGAAGGAAAATCGTCCTCTGAAATTGCAAAGAGCAGTCACGAGCAGATGCGGAGGAAAGCCCCACAGTGATCATCATAATTGAGGAGGGGAGCCCTTACACTCTTACGTTTACAACAGGACAGCTGGTCTGTCGTATGTGCTAAAGCTACAGCTAGGGAAGACTCTGGTTTGTTAGCAGTGGTTTTCACAGCCAGCGATGCGATGGAAGAGTGCTGCCACCTCACTCTGTTCCATCACAGAACACAGCAAGAAAACAAAATCAGGTGTAAGCATTCACAGTGCTTTTCGGTCACTATTTTCTCATGTCAGAGCAAAAACGAATTCTTAGCACTTAGAGGTGACAGCTATTATGATCAATTAAGCAAACTAAATGTATGTATCAGACTTCAATAGTTTAAATGTTTTATTTGCAAAATAATTCTAACAATCACTTTATCACAGTACCCCAAGTGCTACAGTACCTTGGAATGAAAGTTTTTTTAAAAAAAGTCTATAACATATATTGAAGAAAACTATTTAGAAGTGTTCATTAAAACAGAGACATACCAGTGCCTCAAAACAGGTGCCCAGACTCACAGCCAAACACTGAGTGATGTGTAGGGCATCTTGTAGAAAAGTGGGAAGAAAGATAAAAGAACCTGGAGGTAACAGGAACTCCACAATACCAACCAAGCCAACTAACCAGGGCCCAGAGGGGCTTGCTGAGACTGAAGCATCAACCAAGAATCCATGCATGAACTGGACCTAGGCCCCCTACAAAGATATAGCAATAGGCAGCTTAGGCCTCATGTGGGTCCTCTAGTAAGGGAAGTTGGAACTGCATTGGATGTGGATTCACTTGCTAGCTTTTTGATCACTTCCCTCTGGTGGGGCAGCCTTGCCAGGCCACAGGGGAAGAGCACAAGCTCAGTACTGATGCAACTTGATGAGCTGGGGTGGATGAGAAAGGGAGTTCCCCTTTTCCTCAGAAAAGGGGAGGAGAAAGGAAGAAGGAAAGATGAGACTGGGAGGGTAGGAGGAGGGATGGGGCTACAACCAGGATGTAAAGTGAATAAAAAATTATAAAATAAATAATAAACAAATTCATTATAAAAACCAAAAAACCAAACCCAAACAAACAAACAAACAAACAAAAACCAGAAACGTATGTTTTTCCTAGATGGATACTCCAATGCTGCAAAGATGTGTATTCCCCTCTAATCAACACAAAGTTTTACTCTAAAGTTTAAGAGAATTATAGTGATCTTGAAAAGAAAGGAACTAAGTTGATTTGAAAGTTATTCAGAAGAATAAACTGATGAAAACAGAGGGAATGTTAAAGAAGAACTAAGCATATTTTGTCCACCCATATAGAAGCATTTATGATAGCGTTCCAGGGATTAAAGAAGTATGTTACTGGCCATCAATAATAAAAAGAAACAAGCATCAAGCAAAGCTCTATATGCCCACTTGTGTGATTTTGTGTGACAGTTTCATTTCTACACCAACCTGGAGCATCCTAGACCTCAGGCAGGCATCTTAACCACTGTGCTACATTTCTCTTTCCTTTATTTTGAGACAGAATCCTATCAAGTTGTATAAAATGGCCTTAAACTCACCCTGTGTAGCCAACTTGGTCTCAAATTCCTAATCTCAGCCCTTTAACCTCCGGACTATATAGGATTACAAGCCTGTACCACCAGGACCAGGGGAAATTGTACATATGGCGTATATTCTATTACATATGCAGGGTTAATGATAACATGATGACTAATAGACATAGAAAAGTGTAATAAACTACAGAAAATATGTCTCATATATTCTATAAGCACATTTCTGTTGATAAAAACGTATAGGTATGCTACATATATCTGTTCCAAACAAAAGAAAATTCAAGATACAGGAAAGCTGCTTAGTTTCAGAATTTTGTTTTGGGTTTTTATTGTTGTTGTTATTTTTGTAATGTCTAAACTTTCTACAATAGGCTATATAAGGAAGATGTTTTCAGCTGTCCTACAATTTAGAATAAAAAAATCACATAAGTAAAAGAATAAATCTAGGGCATCAGTCTATTTTGTTAGGTCCTCTGAGCTCATCACCTTCATGAATAAAACAACTCATTGCCAATTCCTGAAATCCTTCAAGTAGACAGTATTGAAATAAGCTTATACTCTCTGGAATCTTGCTGAAGGTAAGTTCTAAGAAAAGGACAGCTAATTTTATTAACATTATATATCTATATAGAATATATGAGTATATATATTCAACATTCATCCCACTAACAATTACATTTCTCATTTCTGTTACAGTAGAAAATAACTTAAAAAGAACAAATCATTTTCTTTAACAAATATAGCAGAGCTGGACAGCTGTACCTCAAGGCTAAAATATTCACTGAGCATGAATGGGACTGTGGGCCAATCTCCAGCACAGTAACACACACACAAGAATGGTATGGAAATCATAGCCTGACATCATATCAAAAGGTCTCTTTTGATAAAGTGTTTCTTTGAAGCAGGTGTCATATATAAAATATAAGAACAGTTTTAGCTATCTCCGTATGTATGAGCATATTGGTTACATAAACTTCCCTTACATTGATATTGACATAAAAATTGCTTTTGGTATACTATTTAAAAACAGAAATTTAGAAAAATCTCATAGAATAGGTATCAAAATCTCTTTTATAAACATTTGTGATGGCCAGCACCAACACATATCCCTACAATCACTCATTCAAACACATCTAATCTATATGTAGGACATGCAGTGGGAATATGTAAATGTGCTAGACCCTGTTGTGATCTATAAGCAGCCATCACTCAAATACTTAAATATATCACATGTTTTTTATATGTAAACCCCTTTCTTATATTTAGTATTTCTATCCATTCCTTTTATGCACATATTAAGCATTCACAATGAAGTTAGCACTACTCTAGGAAATGAACACACAACAGAAAACAAGACAACTCTATTTATATAAGTCTATTTCCTTTTATCTTGGGCATCCTCAGCAAGTAGTAAATATTGTAACACATTGTTAGAAATAGTGTGATCGGACATAGGAATTGCAGATGTGCAGTATTTCATATGTCAGGCAATGTTATTATGGTTGTTTCCATTCTTGATGTTTTCATTATAGTAGCCAAACAATTGTAGTAAGAAAGAAAGGAAGAATGTAGGAAAGAAAGAAGGAAAGAAGGAAAGAGAAGATAGATATTGCAACTTAGAAAGAGGACATGGTAGAATGAAGAGAGGAGGAGGCACACTGTACAGGGAAAATAAACACACCCACCAGTCCAGCTCCTGTAAACATCAATGCCACTTTCTCCCTATTTCCCAAAGTCAGAACCTTGTTCTATCTTTTTCTCTTTTTTCCATCCTTGAGTAGAGGGCAGTATCATGTGTTGTCATCATGTCAATGACTGGAAGCCCATGTCTTCATCTATGTGTCAATATGACCATTTTCCTGCATGACTCCTCAGAGACCTCAAGAGAACAACTGCAGACTCTACTCACCAGCCTGATTATTGTGATTTAAATATTTTCCTTTTATATTGTGTAGACTTGTCTGGATCTACTATAACAAACTAACCAAAACTGTATGATTTAAAATAAGAGAAATGTGTCATTGCAGAATTATGAAAACAGAAGTCCAAAGTCTATGCTACCTGAGCTTTCTGTCCTTCTGAAACTCTAGGAAGACTATCTTTTCCTCATTTCTGCTGTTATGCTAGCAGAAATTGCTTAACTCTTGTCTTTGCATTTGTTCTCACATAAAATCTCGTGTATCTATGTCTTTAGCCATTTTTATTTAAAGGGAATATTAGATTAAGAGTATGACATAATAGCTAATTACTTATGCCACAACCTACTTCCAAATACATTTACATTCTTCAGTACTTAATAGAAGAAATTCAACCTATTTTATACATCTTAATATAAAATAATAATCAAAGGAAAAAAACTAATTAGAAAAACTATCAATGTTCAACTATCAATTTATAGTACATATTCAATAGAGACAAATATGTTAAAGTTAATTAAAAATGTAAACAGAAAGCTCCAATAAAAAAACTTACTTGGGAATGAAGAATAGGATTATAATACAATATAGACCTTAATGGGTAGACAACTTGACCCTGATCTAGCAAAATATATACCAAATTTTTGGCCTATAGAATTGTACATTAAGAGACCTCTATTAGTTCCAAGACACTTTGTTAAGGCAGTAACATATAGTAAAAGTAACCTGTGTATGGCATGCTATATTCCTCTTTGAGGGAAAGAGTTTTCAACTCTGAGATAATCAGTCTATTGTTGTATATTAAACAAATAAAAACTGCAGGAGGGAAGGGTATATACAAGCTATCATCTTGTTGCTGTGATTAAAATCATTGACTAAAAGGGATTATATTAGTTATTTTTCTATTGCTGTACCACTATATATACATATATAGTGTTTTATTACTATATAACACTATAACTAAGGTACTATATTACCTTATATAAAACACTATAACTATAACTTATAAAAGACTGTGTTTACTTTGGTTTACTGTTTCAGAGGGTTAGATTCCAAGATGGTTGAGTGAGGTATGGTGGCAGGAATAACTAAGAGCTTTCATCTTTAAGTCCAAACCACCACGTGACTTAAGGAAAAGTTTCTATTGGCTTACAGTCCAGAAGGCTAAATAAGTCATATTGGCAGGGGAGACATGCTGGCAGGCAACCAGTGCAGGAAGCTAAAAGACCATACCTCGACATACACTGGAAGCACTGCAAGTGTGCTAGAGCCATAGACTCTGAAAGCCTGCTCCCCTATGATGCTGCTCCTCCTCCAAAAGTCTCCATTTCCTAGAACCTCCATAACCTGCCAAATAGCACCACCAATTAGGTACCAAGTGTCTAAATACATGAGCCAACAGGAGACATTTCTCTTCAAATGAAAACAACCTGGTGGGCAGGGGTTAACTTTAATGACCAGAGCCTGCCACAAATGACTGATCCTCCTGATGTTGATACCATGGTTTTTGAATCTAATGGTTTGTTGCTATGCTCTTGGTAACTGGGTTACCCCTAACTGGACTACTTCCACCAGAATACTTCTTATCCTTCCATCAACTTACACCGTGATTCTCACATCAAAAAACAAAACAAAACAAAGCTCTCAAACTTCTGAAACGCCTCTTTTAGGTAAAATTATATAGGCTTTCTCCAATTTTGTTTCTTATGGCATACACCACACTAAATTAAATTTCTGTATTTACCTTCTCTCCAGTGGCTACCACTGTGCCAAACATACAGTAACTGCTCATCAACACTTGTTAAAGGTATCATTACCCATAAAGATCATCAACTGGATGTCTGAATTATGCTTTCTTCATAAGAATTTTGGTGACTAGTCCTCATATATTCACATGCCTTTTATACATCACATAACAAATTTAAAAACCACAAAAGTATATTATAATAGCTATCCATTAGCCATAATTCATATTTAAAATCATTATATGTGTGTGATACTAGATAAATGGATAGACAAATTGATGATGGACGATAGACAGAGAGATAGATATAGATAAATGGATAGATAGATACATATATAGATACATAGATACACAGACCAATATAGGGTAGATAAAGCAGGTATGTAGAAAGAAACCCAAGTTTACACAAGTAAAAAGTCAGTAGAAGTTTATTCCCTCAGCTAATTGACCTGTTTGTCAAATGAGGCTACTTGATTTAAATCTAAGACAGACAGTGAGGCACATTTAAGAAGCCCCTCTGTTCATGAGCTTTCTCAATATTAACAGTAATCTCACTTTCAGGAAGAGTCATTAAGTCATATCAAATATGTAAGTGAGAGAAAAAAAACAGGTTTTATACGCTAAAAAGCAAAACATCCTCCATAGTTGTGGTTCCTTTTTACGACCTAATGGAATGCAGAATCACCCTGGAAACAGACTTCTAGGTATGTCTGTGAAAAGGTTCCTGACCTAATTAATTGAGATGAAAAGACTTGGCCTAACTATGGCCATTACTATTCTATCCAGAGGGTTCAAGGCTGAATTAAGAAAACAAAAACCAACAAAACAAACAAAAAACGAGAGAATACTTGTCTTTCCTCTCTGCTTCCTGAATTGATGCAATATGAACAGTGAACTAAACTGTCCTGCCGCCATGATTCCTGCACTGTAATGCACTATGCTCCTGAACTCTGAGCCAAAATAAATCCTTCTGTCTTCTTCAAATTGTTTTGATAACGTATCTCATAGCAGCAAGGAAAAAAGTAATTATTATGATAGTCAACATAGGTGATAGGATCTGTCCAGGAAAACAATTCCGGCCATTTCTGACATAAAGTTTAATGTTTTATATTTGTTTGTAATAGCTTTATTTGAATGTTGGCATTCGGTTTTAAAATGTCTTGGATGAACCTTGTCACCTTGGGCGAACCTCACTCCCGAATCGCACGTGAATTAATTTACTACCAAACACAGCAATGGACTGTCGATGCTTTTAAGGGCTCCAGGGCTGTTCACAGTGCAAAGACCAGGTACACCAGACAGGTCTCCAGTAGGACTGCATCACCGCCGAGCCCCTTCTAGAAATGCTATGAGGAGTTTGCAGGGCTTACTAGAACTCTGTCTAGAACCTTGCTTTCAAACAAAGGAATAAGCCTTAAAAGGGGGCGATACAAAACCAAAAACAAACAAGCAGAAACAAAACAAAACCTCGTAAGTTTGAATCCCGCGCCAGCTTGGCAACGCAATCCACCTCATATTCTTACTTGATTTTATCCTCCTTCTTATTCCTGCCAAGCAATGGACAGTGCAGAACTGCAGCTCCCACAATACAACGCGGTGAGGCGGGGCTGCAGGGACTGTTTTTATGGCAAGTAGGGTCCGGCGTTTCTGGTTTGATGACTGACAAACTCCGACCTTTGCCGGAGGCTGCTCCCCAACAAAATCTGGTTTGTTGGGCCTTCCTCACTGGCCTGAGAGGACGTCTCCCCGTGGCTTCATGGTAGATGGAGTCCCTGCTGTGGTAGCAGTCGTAGTTCCTCCATCTGCTTGGATGTTGACGGACTACATTTCCCAGGAGGCTGCGGGACGGCCGGCTTCTAGGGGGCGGTGCCTCCCGTCGGTACAGTCATCCCTCTGCCTGTTCGGCGGGACTGATGGCTGGAGAGATGACGATCTTAGGTCAGTATCTCTGGGGTCCCTGCTGCTATGGCAGTCCTCCAGGCGATTTGAGGAGGTCTGGGTGGGCAAGGGTTAGTTGTCTCATCCCCTAAGCCCAGGTCACGCCGCCGTAGGGAACCTGAGAAGGTGGCTGAGGCTGTTTGAAGCTGGTGGGGGCGGGGCGCCTGGAGCCGGGGTCCTGCTGGTGGAGGCCTCTTGGGGTCCTGCCATCAGCCACAGGTCTGAGGGACGCGGGCCTAGGAGTGCGCGTGTCTAAGAAAGACCTGGGTCTCGAATTGGTAGATGAATTCGGTTCTCTGTGGCGGCTCAAGAACACACTGGAGTAATGGGGATCTCGATATGAAGACTTGGCTTCACGTGGGATGCCAAATGGGGGTGTGTTGGGAAGGGGGATTCTGGTCCTTGTGCGTTTGTAGCTGGATTCTCTTCCGAACATACGGTTTGGGAATCACATTCCCTTGCTTAATGGCGATAAACTGCTTTTAAGATGTGTCTGTAGGTTGGAAGAGACAAGTGGATAGGCTCATGATCGGCTGTGAGCCAGATGTTGCTCTTTAAAGGAGCTAGTAATTATCAACAGCGCTACAGCCTGACATTCTGGGTTTGTAGCATGAGTCTGAATGGGAGCAGGTGTATGCCACGTACTAGTGAAAGCACGGGAGACATTAGTTCTAAAGTCAGAGTGGTGTCCTTATTCGCTTTTGTGTACAGGATGCATAACGTTTGGGTATGCTCTGTTTTCTTCAATTGATATTTGCTGAGGTTCTTGCTGGGGCACACAATGGTGAGCAAAACTTGTCTTCAGGAAGCTTTTATGTTGTTACTATCACGCTTAGCACTTGTATACTTCTTTTGTAAATGTTACATCTTTGAGATGTATATCCTTAATTCGTGCTTAAATATGCAAGAACACTCTGTTGTGAGGTGACAGTAGTACCTAAGCAATGTTCAAAATTAATGCTTCGAACTTATGTATTTTATCGTTTTCAATGGGTAAAGACGATAATCAAAGAAGTTAGACTTATGATACCAAAGCTTTAGCCGTAAGGAAAAGCTTTTGCTGTGAGAATTTCGTAATGGCCTTTTATTTCATAGGTAAACTGTTTAGGAACCTATCAATCTAAATAGAAATCAATCAAGAAAACTGGATTGTGTCCAGCTTTTGATTCACGTTTGTGATATTTCCATTCGACATCAGCATAATTATTGCTGAAATAGCTTTACATTTTATTTCTTTATTCTCATATAACAAATTATGCCAAAATACAGTTGTGAGGGTTTTGATTATTTTTCTCATTTCTTTATTTTTAATTGTAGTCTATTGGAATATGAAAAACTTGATATCTGAAAGAATAGTTATTACTCCTGTAAAGTAAAATACTTTATGATTTGTCTCAAGAGTGTTAATAAGGAGATGTTGCTATAGGAACAGTTTATGATAGTTTTACAAAGGTATATATTTTTTTTTACTTTTTTCAGGTTCAGCTGTTTTGACTCTCCTGTTGGCTGGCTACTTGGCACAACAGTATTTACCATTGCCTACGCCAAAAGTGATTGGCATTGACCTGGGTACTACCTATTGCTCCGTTGGTGTGTTTTTTCCTGGAACAGGAAAAGTAAAGGTGATTCCAGATGAAAATGGGCATATCAGTATACCCAGCATGGTGTCCTTCACAGATGGTGATGTATATGTGGGATATGAAAGCCTAGAGCTAGCAGATTCAAATCCTCAGAACACAATATATGATGCTAAAAGATTCATAGGTAAGATTTTCACCCCAGAAGAGTTGGAGGCTGAAATTGGCAGATATCCATTTAAGGTATGGAATCAATCTACAATCAATGTCAGTGTAACTTAATTGTAATTAATGTGTTGGCTTCACATTGCACATCATTGCATCTCAACTGCCTTTATCTATAAGGGAGTTCGATTCTCTCACTAAGAAGTTTCGCAGCAGCCGTTGGTGAATCAATTCAGTGACTGCCTGGTCAAGAAGATGGAGCTTTGCTGTGTGCCTCTTCTGCCATCATCCCAATATCCAATTAGTAATTCCAAGATATTTTATAAAGATGCTATATTCTCATGTACTGTGAATGGATATTCTCTATGTACATATTTGTATACACATAATTATCTCGACGGTGGGTATCGTGTTTCCTGGCTTATTTGAAGTGCAACAGAATGCCACATGCATGTCGTAGATGCGCTTCACCTCACTCTCTTTATTGGCTATGGAACTACTATTTTCTCACATAATACATCTATTTCATCAGTACCTCCTATCTTTCTTTGCTGGTTATCACTAATTATCGACGTTTAGTACATATTCTTATATACATCTTCGTGTACGTCAGAAATTGCCTGCTTTCTAGAATTGATGAGTTGGATATAAATGAGTGTTTTTAAGGAATTTTATTTATATTCCCAGATTGTAGCCCAGAAAGTTAGCATGCTCTTAACATTTACTTTTTAGAGTGTCTGTATCATCAGTTAGCAGTGTGGTTTTATTATCTTCTTGAGATAGTAAGACCTCTGTCTTGCTACAGAGGTCAGGCAGCCATTGAACCGGAAGGCCTCAGCCTCTTGAGTGAATTGTTGGATTACAGGCCTGTGCCACCATGTCCAGTTTATTTTGTGCTTGCCAGTGCACAAGTGAAAAATGGCATTTTATATTAAATGCCACTGCTTTGCTTTCCATGAGTTACATTTAGTAGTATTTTTCTTTCTTTAATTTTATTTATTTGTTTGGTTTTATTTTTGAGGCAGAATCTCAATTTGTAGACTTGTCTGGCCTAGAACTCAGAGAGACCTGCCTACCTCTAAATTTCTTTGTCCAGTTTTCACGTTTCTCTTTTCCTTAATGATAATAAAATGCCTTTTCTGTTTATTTTTTGTTACTTTTTTCACTTTATCATCTGTGATATATAATTTGTTGTTTCTTGTTAAAATATGAGGCATTCGTGAAATCTCAATTTTAGAAGAGTAGCTTTGATTTTTATGATAATTTTATGAACTTTCATCCTTTCCCACTGTATTGATTTTTTTTTCCATTTTAATGTTTTATGTATTTATTTTTCGGTGGTTTTTCTTAAAACATTTAGTTTTTGTTTTTGTTCATCCCATATGGGACTTTTCTTCTAAGTTATGAAATGGCAAAATGAGTCTAAATGAATTAGACTCACCAGGTCTATATGATTGCAGCTTGTGGAATGCAGTGTTGCTTCCTTTGTGATTTTACGTTCCATAGTTTTCTTTCCTGTGGTTCTAATTATCTGCATTCAATGACTATCTTAAGCATGTGAAATGTAAAATCTCATAAACAGCCAGTATGTAAATTGTTGAAGAAGAGCATGAAGAAATTCTTCACTACGTTTCTGAGTCTCACCAGAGTGTGTACCATCCTGTTGTTCCTTGTATACACTGTCTGGCCTTTATGCACTTAGTGGTCATCCTGGTTGTCAGGAGTTGTAGGCATGGCAGTGCTTTTGTTGAGATGATTTTAATAAGTAATGGCTCCAAAATGTGATATTAATGATAACAGTGACATGTGGATATTGACGAGAAGTTTAAAATACTTTGTCTAAGTGAAAAGGTATCCACTGAGGGTCTTAGAACTTACAGCTTCCAGTGAAAGGAGTCTTCTGGGTTGACAATCTTTTTTCCATTGAGTACTAGAATATCCTAGTATTCTGTATATTGTTGCTTATATCTGACATTCCTGACTTTCTTTTTGCTATTCATGAAAATTTTAATAGGGATTTGTTTTATAAATTTTAAGTATCGCATCAGTAAATTTTAAGTAAATTTTATAAATTTTAAGTATTGCATCTGGAGAAGGCCACTGGATAGATTATAATGAGTTTTATTACTTTATAAAGATTTTTTGTTGAGTAAATCCAGTGTGTACATGTGAAAGTAAATGCACATATTTGTATATGAATATATCTTTACATTCTTGTTTTTCAAATCTTATTCACAGGTTTTACACAGAAATGGAATGGCTGAGTTTTCTGTGACAAGTAACGAAACCATCATCGTTTCTCCTGAATATGTTGGCTCTCGGTTGTTGCTGAAACTAAAGGACATGGCAGAGGAATACCTCGGAATGCCAGTTGCCAATGCTGTCATTTCTGTACCAGCAGAATTTGACCTACAGCAGAGAAATTCAACCATACAAGCTGCCAACCTTGCCGGTAATAGAACCCTTGGCTGATGTGCATTTTCTCGAGATTTTTGTTAGTCCAAAAATCTTCTGCAGTAAGAATGACCATTTTGTAAATCAGCTGTATGTATATAAACTATATGGCCAATGAGTCTGCTTTCTGTTTATATAGCTTTTGATGATAATTATGAACTCTGGTACAACATTAAATGTCTATATTAGGGGGGGAAAGCAGTCTGAGGCTAGAGATGTAGCTTTCTGGTAAATTACTTCTATAGAGCAGGTGAGGCCCCGCTTGGATTCAGTCTCCCAGGACACACACATCCTCAAAATATGTTTAAAATAAGCTAATCAGGTATATGGCAAAATCTGGGAGAGAACATGAGTACCACTGATGTGATCTTTGTTGTTAAGGTGAATATAATGTTTCCAGAATATTCAAGTTGAATAGTGTAGCACCGTCTTATAAATCATGCTTTTGTGGTGCTTGTATTTAACTAGACAGAAGCCTAGAATAAGCATAACATGTAACTTTTTACTATGGGAGCTTCTTATACTTACTCTTTCCTCTTCAGTAATATAGGTGTATCCCCCTGCCAATGGATGGCAAGCAAATGTCCTCGTTCATTCCTTCCCATTCACTTCATCAGGATAAGTCAGCTCTTGTTCAGAGCTACTGGTACAGTCTTTATCAGAAAGTAGCATGAGTGGAAGAATAAAGGGCCAGAGAGTAATCAGAGTATAGGATGGCTTATAGGATGACCAGGTATGCCTCATTGAGACACTGACACTGAAGCCTGACTATAGGACCCTGCATGTGACCAGAGCGTAGTGGTCAAGTTTTATAACTAAAGGGAAGGGTAATGTGATACTTGGTAGAATTCTTCAGAGTTTGAAATATTGGTGTGGCTCCTGCAACAGAATGACATATTTTATACACCACTCTTAAGTGTGGAAGTTAGTTCAAAGTAGAACTCTTACTCAAGGTCATGTGGTCTTTTGCATAAGATCAGCTTATTACACTTCCACAACTGAACATTTCCAAGAAAATTATCAATATTAGAAGAGACTAGAGGAGATTTTTTCAGTTGTTAGTAAACTATTGAGATAGTAAACTTGGGGTTTTCTTTTCTTTTTTCTTCTTCTTTTTTTTTTTTTTCTTTTTTTGGTGTACTCTGTAAGAATACCTTTAGTTACATCAGTGAGAAGAACTTCTATATTTCATGCCAATGTATTTTTTCCCACTGCTTTTGTCACTGTTGAAGAAACAAACATGCTATAACAAGTCGAGTAGAAAGTGTTTTCCTCTCGTGGGTTTTTCAGGACTAAAGATCTTGAGAGTGATAAATGAGCCGACAGCAGCAGCTATGGCCTATGGCCTCCACAAGGTTGATGTCTTCTACGTATTGGTCATAGACTTGGGTGGAGGAACTCTTGATGTATCATTACTGAATAAACAAGGAGGGATGTTTCTAACACGAGCAATGTCTGGTAAGAAAAATTCAGAATTAAAGAGGTTCAAACATGTTTTCTTCAATATGTCCAGTATGTAATGTCGTTATTGTTTTCAGAATATTTTATGATTTTCTATATATTGTTGCTTATATCTGTCTATGTACAGATACAAGTTAACTGTCAAAATAAAATGGCTGGACTTCTTAAAAGTCAGATGAGTAAGTTCCCTTAGGGTTTTCTTGGTGATGGTAAAGGAAGCATAAAGGAAGAAAACTTTAAAATGAAGAGTTTCAGATGTTTTCATCTGTTTTATGCTTCATAAAGTAGATGTCTTAAGAAATGCAATTTTAGTATTACTGAAAAAAAAAAGCTTTAAATCTCTTAAGATTTTTGTTTTGTACTTTTTAATTTAAAAAGGGAAGGATGCTTAGATTGAGCTGTATAGTTGTTCTAACATACATACTTTTCACATTCTTAACCAGATTTCATTAGAGCCAAGATATGTACTTTGAGTTTATGTTACATTATTCTTTCCTATAAAACTATTTCTATTAAGCTTTAATTGTTAGCAAGTAAATAAAATGCATATTTTTTGGTTAACTGTGAATCAGCACTTCTGTTGAGTATGATGAGTTAGTGTTTCAAATAGCTGCTTAGCAAGGCAGTCAATGACTTCATTCTTCTGTGGTGTCAAAAGGTATTTCATGTCATTGAGATACTCCCATCTAGATAATTTAGAATTTCTAACCCTGCTAGGCACTGTTTATCAATAGTACACAATAGAAATACAAACGATAATAGTTGAGGTAAAACTGTTTCTAGACTCTGGGAGTAGATAACCATTAGCCCTTACCACTTAGGTTAAAATGATTTTAACATAGATCTTTTTACATTAATAAAGTCTTAATATATTATTGGATTTGTTATTCTTAGACTGTTTTAGTATACATATTTGAGTATATATTTATGTGCATATATGTATAACAGAGTTTGTAATTCTTTTAGGAAACAACAAGCTTGGAGGACAAGACTTCAATCAGAGGCTGCTTCAGTATTTATATAAACAGATTTATCAAACATATGGCTTTCTCCCTTCCAGGAAAGAAGAGATCCACAGATTAAGACAAGCTGTGGAAATGGTCAAATTAAATTTGACCCTTCATCAGTCTGCCCAGGTATCAGTTTTACTCACTGTAGAGGAAAAGGACAGCCAGAAACCTCAGAATGGTGACTCTAAACTGCCAAAAGACCAGCTTACCCCAGGGGATGGTCACCATGGGAACAGAGTATTTAGACCTGGCCTTTCTGAAAGCAAGAGTGGGAAAAATCAGGTGTTATTTGAGACGGAAATATCCCGAAAGCTCTTTGATACCCTCAATGAAGATCTCTTTCAGAAAATCCTCGTGCCCATTCAGCAAGTATTAAAAGAAGGCCACTTAGACAAGACTGAGATTGATGAGGTGGTCCTAGTTGGGGGCTCTACTCGTATTCCTCGCATCCGCCAGGTCATTCAAGAATTCTTTGGAAAGGATCCCAACACATCCGTAGACCCTGACCTGGCAGTGGTGACCGGAGTGGCCATACAAGCTGGGATTGATGGAGGCTCTTGGCCTCTCCAAGTTAGTGCTTTAGAAATTCCGAATAAGCATTTACAGAAAACCAATTTCAACTGAACTCTGAGGGAGTGCCTGTAACTGTGATCTTGTCTAGTGATTTTGTTGATCTCCTTTGTAAAGCCTCCTCCAGAAAAGAAGTACATGAAGTCACTCACAGATTCCCCTGAGGACATTTATACAGGAAAATTTTACATAGTGTTTCATTTTAGAACTGAGTATGACCAGCTGGATCCTGTTTGGGTTTGGAAAAATCTCATAGTATTCCTAAGGTGGAAGAGTTGAGGTAGAACTCTGCTCTGACTTCTGGGAAATGGGTAACCTTTCACACTTAGTATTCTGGAAACATCAAATAGTGCCAATTATAAGGCCCCAGTTCTTACTGAATTTTATTAGTAGGGGCTGATAATTCTTGACTTGGGTATCACATGTAACTCTTAATTTGGTCAATACTTGAAGGACTGTTGATGCCAGGTATTTACATTGCCTTTGAGATAGCAGTATTATCAAACTGCATAGATAGTATTCATCAACTGCCATATAAATTGTACTTTCAAAAATCCACTCTTTTTACATGTAATATTCTACAGATTTTAATATATTTAAAAACCAGTTTTTCTTCCTAAGATAGGTAAAGAGTTACTCAGATTTTTTTCTTGCCAAATAATAAAAATGCCCAGTTTATACTCTAAGTTCTGTTATCTACAGGGCACCATTCTCTGCTTGTATTTTCACAGTAGAAAGGTATCATTTACCCTTTCAGAATGTTAATGTCTCAATCAAGCTGCATTACTCAACAAGTATTTGCTATCCAAGACCTTTGCATAGATGAAATATCTGTTTTGTTTCCTTTTGTCCACAGGGCCAAACCTAGAATTGCAAAGATTATAATCTAACTACTCTGGAAACTGAGGCAAGGGGCTCACAACAAGTTCAAGGCCTGCTGGGCTATCCAGGAAGTGGTAGGCCAGCCTAGGCAACTTAGTGAAACCCTGTCCCTATCTCAAAATAAAAAGTAACAGGGGCTGGGGGATGAGGATAAGCCAGGTGACCATAGGGACCAGTACTTTGACTTTGACTTTATGATGGCCATGTTATTGGAAGATATATATCATTTCTTTTGTTTGTTTTGTTTTGTTTTGTTTTGTTTTGTTTTATTTTTTTGTTTTTGTTTTTTTTTTTTGTTTTTGCTTTAATGAAGCATTCACATGCAAGAATTATATCCTGGCTATCTTATTCATATAAATTGTGTCCTCTTTATCAGTGTATAACTAAAGAGAACTAAGAAAATTTCAATAAGATCAAGCACTTCAGCTTCCCCTAGTGTAATGCTGAAAGGTATTAGTTTTTGCAGCTTTATATAAAAAATGCTGAGTAGTGAAGTTGCTGTTAAATATCAATCATTTTCATGTACCAAAAGTGGGCATTAGGTAGACAGAAAAACTGAATGTTGTGATTTGTTTTAGAACTAATGGAGAAATGCCAAAGACAAACCCTTCACAGCATTCTGAAAATATTCAAGACTGAATCTTTGATTTTTAGATTGAAAAATGTCTGTGAACATGTTTGAGACTTGAGTAATCAAATTATCCCATAGACTTCACATGTGCTTTCAACTTTCACATAAGCCATGTAGGGTTATAAACAGCAGACTTGAGCTTCTCGGATATTTGAAGGGACTCAAGACACTAACAGAAACCTTTTGCAGGAAGGAGCAGATAAATAGTCCTAAAACGGGAAGGTAAATGATTTTTGTGAAAAATAGCACAATAGTGTTGGAGTTGGGGATAGGTAGGTAGCACACTCTTCTCTACTATATTTTCAATGTTAAAGAAATGAAGGGAATTGTCTTCAGTCACATGATGTCAAGGTAGTTTATTTTAAAGGTACAAATGCATCCTGAAAGGTGCCATTTGTTAAAATCTGATATCGTTTTTCATAAAGTGAACTTTTTAGTTGTATATTTGGCTAGTTTTTTTGAAGTGTGTAACTTTAAAATTACTAAGTAATAAGTAATTTATTTTGTATCAATATTTTGGTACTATGTTTTCACTCAAACCACTCAACAGATACCACTGTGTATAATATGAATCAAATATGACAGTTACTGTATACAACAGATTGTGCCTCTTAAATATGTGTGTACAGATAATTCATATTTTGCTGTAAACTCATAATCATTTTGCAGTTTTATTTTTAAATTGTGTACTTTATTTTCCACTAATGGCTAGGTTGAGGTATATTTTTGATGTATATAAATACAAAAGAAGATAGAGCTGCTGTGATGCTTTCAGACAACTCAGTAGCAAATGGTCTAACTCCAGAAATGTCACATCTTCCTGCATCTTATCTGTCGCCTGGGATGTCTGCTGTATTTTCTGCATAGTTTTAATTTAGAAGAGCTAGTTCTTATGTGAACAGTTTCTTTAGAACTTTGTTTAAAAATGCCTTGGCTTCTATCTAGTGGAGTCAAATGCTGACTTGGTCCACACAGCTAACCATCTTCGTACCACCAAACTGTAATCTTTCAGTTGACATCTAATACTTCATTATTTTCTAATAAAGTTTGTGTTATTCTTTTGGACAAAATATGTTTCCTGTCTTAAGTTCATTTTAATATTTCGTAAACATAATCCCCTTGCCATAGAATGGGAAGAGCCAGAAGATTAAAACATACTGCCAGAATCAGTTTGGGGTCAGGCACAGCAATTCAGTCAAAAGCCAAGAGAAGCTAATTTGAATCAGCTTGGAGAGGAGTTTAGGCCAGAACAGTTGAGTTGAACCAGCCAGTTAAGAGTTCAGAAAGAGCTAAAAAGGCTTGAGACCAGCTCTCAACTTCTCCCCTCATCTGAGGAAATTAAAACATTACAAAATGTTATATTTCTTTGTAGAGGAATATTAATTCAGAACATGGCTGTTCTGGCAAGAGATCACATCCAAAGACCTTCTAGGTCTGTGTGATCCAGCTAGAATACAAACACACCTTTAATCCAGGAGACTGAGGCAAGTAGTTCTGAGTTCAAGGCCAGTCTGGTATAGAGCAAGTTTCAGGTAAAGAAGTGTTTAGGTCCAGGCATGGTAGATCATGCCTTTAATCCCAACAATGAAGGTAAAGTTAGATTGTAGAAGGGAAGACCCATGTTTGAAAGTGATGTCTAAATGAGTGGCAGAAAATGAATCAGAGAAAGGTTTGACAGTATACACCCACCTCTCAGGAAAAGAGAAAGGAAAGGGAAGCTACTTAAGGGACAAGGCAAAGAGGAAAAGCAGCAGTTTAGCCCAGAGTAATAGACCAGTTGCAGAGAGAGAACTTTAGGTTAAAGGCAGAACAAGCCAGAGAATGAGGAGGATCCAGAAGATTAGAGCAGATTGCTGGAGTTAGGTTGAGGACAAGCACAGCAATTCTGGGCTAAGAGAAGCCAGGTTGAATAAGTCAGCTGGGAGAGGAGTTTGAACCAGAGCTGCTGAATTGAACCAGCTAGCCCAGAGGTCAGTAAGACCCAAAAAAGGGTGTGCTTATTCATCATTAAGTCTCAGAGGCTGAAAATGTTCTAGGCTTAGATGGTATGGAGGCTAGAAGCTTTCAGGACAAGGCCTAGGTTAGCAGACAGGCAGTAAGCCTCAGAGACAACATTAGAAACATGCAAATAAAAGTTACATTTCTCTTTGTCTAGCTTCATCTATTTCGTTGTAGATCTGTAAAAGAATGATCACTAATGACCAAGTCACACAGTCAATACTAGCATGTCTTGAAATCTCCTGTGCCAATGATTTTGTGTCTGTGATCATCTTGATGGTGGAGTGTAGTGGCAGATAGGCAGGCATGGTGCTGAGAGCTTACATGTGTTTGACAAGATGGAGACAAAGAAAGTGAAACTGGGCCTGGCATATGCTCTTGAAACCACAAACCCTCTTCCTAATGACCTGCCTCCTTCAACAATGATCATACCTCCTTGTCCTTCCTAAACAGTTCCTTTCAACTTGGAAACAAATATTCAAACATATGGAGACCATTCTTATTCAAATCATCACACTAGGTAATGTTTATAATGATAGTAGCTGCTTTAAGTACTAGAGGTCATCAATGAGAAAAGAGAGGAAAAGTCTTCCTCTAATACAATATGCATGTTAATAAGGAGAAATAGATTGAATCATGAACTGTATAACTAAATAGAGTACTCAATAAGGGTTAAGATTTGGAAGACCAGAAAAAGGAAGAATTAACAAAAGGAGTTTTCTTTTCAGTAGGTTAGTAAGAAACACCTTGACATGATAAAAGTACTTACTCTGGATTTTAGTAGATAAGCATTCTGTGAAAAGTTAACAAACTTTTCCAAAAGAGGAGCCTTCCTAGCAGACCAGCAGAGTATCAGGAAGTGGAAGAGCACATAAGAGAGTATGGTGCCTGAGGAGTGAGGCAAAGCCATTCATGAGAGAGTGATGGCCAGTGTCAAATGACAAGTCAAGTAAAGTGAAAGCTGAGTGTAGACAACTTGTGAATTAAGTAAGGTAAGTTCAGTAGAGTAATATCAAAGGTCAGAAGAGAGTCCAACAATGACTGAAGGAAAGGAACTAGGAAAAAGAAATATTGACAATAATCTACAAAGTAAAAAAGAAAATGAAGTTCTACAATATCTGAATAAATTCACCTCTTCCACACCAATAATTTTCCATAATAGATATTTCTTGCCATTGATAACAGACAGTCAAATGTAAATATACATACATTTTACAAGACAAAAACACCTCTTTTGTATGTAGTCAGATTAGAGTCTTGACAAATACTATTGCCGAAAGTCATACAGCCAATAGACTGAAATAGCTGAATATCAGACACTAGAGAATACAAAGATGATTTGATTGGTTGTGAAGTTTGTATGAGTAGGAGAGGCAAGACCAGAGAGAATCTGCAGAGATACTTAAAATTCAAGTAGAAGTGAAAATACGTAGAGACTATTTTAGCGTATTAACAGGCTGGAAAGAGCAAAGGGTAGAGATGTTTAAATGTAGGAAATACAACAGGTTGTTAACAGAATAAGGTCTGAGAGAAGACAGAAAGAGCTATAACCAAATATATGTATATATAATTGGAAACATATGAAAGTAGTAAGGAGATAGACAGGTAGGATAAAGTAGGAGGCAAAAAGGTAAGATTCTGACAGAAAGAAGAATAACATTCCACCTGAGATAACTTTCCCACACAACATGTAGGACTGGTTTAGAAAACCAAGTCATCCGTCAAATAGAGCCCTCTATGAAAATCAAGGCCCTTCTTTGGACAAGAAGAAACCACCTTTGCGGTTTCTGACTATTTTGGTTGAATGCTGCCTGTTTGTGCTATATTCAGTCCAGGAGGAGGAAATGAAACATGGGAAAGTTTAAAAGGAAAAGGAGTCTGGGACCATATAAAAATACCAGCTCAGTAGTCCATGGGCTCTGGGGACTCCACACTTCCTGACAGGGCATCTTTGGCTCATGGATGGCATTCTGCTATAATAAACACCTGTTCTCACCTTTTCTGTGTCTTTATTATTTTTGTCTCTGGGTGCTCAGTTTTCTGTTTGACTCTGAGAAGAACCATGTGGGAATCTGGCACACATGGCAGCAACAATTGTATTGCAGAAGTTTTAGATTGTTTACCTGGAAGTAGCCATCTCTTGTTCAGACTACTATGCAAAAAAAAAAAAAAAAGAAAAGAAAAGAAAAGAAAACCAACCTCCATAGGGTTTAAGGAAAATACAAAACTCTAACTCACTTGTTCACCTGCTTTATAGTTATTGGAACTTGGAGACAGAATTAACCTATGAGCAAAAGACATAGGTAAATCAATTATTTTGTTCTGTCAATAGTCTCTTTGTCTTTCTTATTTGTGGTTAATTAAAACAACCAAAATATACTCATTATGTCTTCTGCTTCCAGTTCAGAAAGACATTAATGATGTACACATGAAGCAGACTATGTAAGCAATGAATGTAATTAAAATTGTACTGATTCTAAATAATTATGAGATGACTATATTAATTTTCTCAGTGTAACTCACATAAAATTGTAATTATATTATATGTTTTATGCTACATAAGAACAGGGCAAGTCATAACTCATTGAAATATAATTTATTATGTGTCCTAATTTAATAATTTTCAGCAATATGTTCATCTTTTAATTATTTTGGATTTCCTGACCTTGAAATGCTAAATATTATATCAGACTATTAGAAGCCTTTGGGCAGAGTGCAGGGAATCTTATGAAAGAAGTGGGAAATAGTAAGACCTGGAGAGGACAGGAGCTCCACAAGGAGAGCAACAGAACCAAAACATCTGAGCACAGGGGCCTTTCCTGAGAATGATACTCCAATCTAGTACCATGCATGGAGATAACCTAGAACACTTGCACAGATGCAGCCCATGGCAGTTTAGTGTCCAAGTGGGTTCCATAGTAATGGGAACAGGGATTGCCTCTGACATAAACTGATTGGCCTGCTCTTTGATCACCTCTCCCTGAGGGAGAAGCAGCCTTACCAGGCCACAGAGGAAGACAATATAGCCACTCTTGATGAGACCTAATAGACTAGGATCAGAAGGAAGGAAAAGAAGACCTCCCCTATCAGTGAACTTGGGGAGGGGCATGTGTGGAGCAGGGGAAGGAAGAGAAGGATTGGGAGGAGAGGGGGGAGGGAGGAAGGAGCTACAGGGGGATACAGAGTGAGTAAAGTTTAATTAATAAAAATAAATATAAAACATTCTACAAACAATAAAAAAGAATATTAGAAATGTATATTTTACTTAAAATTTATTTTCAACATGTCAATTCAAGAAGTATGATGGTACTTACCCCTCTGTCATTTACTGGTTATCTAGGAATTCCTGGATGTGATTGGAAGGATGAAAAATTTTAACTTGGTCCTAACCATGGGAACTGACCATGGGAACTGAGACTTGTGAGCTTTAATCATTACCAAACCCCTATCTGATACAAAACGTTTCTAAGAGACGCCCTTCTGCCACCACACCTGGGCACAGCCAATCACAGACTGCCCCGTTAAGAAAGTCCCTTACCCCTAGACCCCCTCCTGTTTTGTGGTTTTTGCCTTTATAAACTCTGTGATTCCGTTGCTGGGCACTTCGCATCACCCCTGCGTGGGAGCTACGTGTGGAGCCCCTGCATGCCAGCTAAGTAAAACACCTCTTGCTGTTTGCATCAAGCTCTGTTTTTGTGGGTTTTTGGGGTCTGGTGTCTATCCCGAGGAATGGAGGGTCTCCCCACCTCGGGAGTCCAACATGATGGAACATTTTATACCTGTCATCCCACAGTTGGTCACAGAGGCAGGAGACTGTATAATAACACTACTTAAAAAAAATGAAACAAACTACAGAAATGCTTACCTCTTCATTCATTTTTCAAAATCACATACTCCTTAAGTGGAAATTGCATTTGTTTCTATTTCACATGCTTTCAGTATTGAAAAATTCACATATGCACACTGGTCTTTCCTTCTTTCTTTTTACTTTCTTAAATTTATGTTTATCTTTTTGTTTGGTTTTTCAAGACAAGGTTTCTCTGTGTAGCCTCTGCTGTCCTATATTAGCTTAATCTGGTCTACATTAGGACACATAATAAATTATATTAGGGATTTCTACCTAACTCTGCCTTCCTGAGTGCTGGGATTCCAAGCATGCAAAAACAAACCCAGGTACCTGTCTTTAAGTATATCAGATTTGTTAATTGATACATACAAAAAACATTCAGAAAACTTAAGTATTATACTTTGGTGGCATTATCATTCCTGTCTCTTCTAAATTTTAGTTAATTAAGATGAACAAAATAGCTTTTTTGGGTCTGTGGATTATAGTATGATTATCATGTGCTATAGGTCTAATATTTACTTATAAGTAAGTACATACCATGTGCATCTTTCTGGGTCTGAGTTATTTCACTTGGGATGATCTTTTCTAGATCCCACCTTTTGCCTGCAAATTTCATGATTTTCTTGTTTTTAATAGCTGTGTAGTATTCCACTGTGTAAATGAACCACAATTTCTGTATCCATTCCTCCATTGAGGGACATCTAGGTTTCTTTCCAGATTCTGTCTATTATGAGTAAATCTTCTATGAACATAGTTGAGCAGCATGTGTTTTCATTTGAGTTTTTGATCATAGCCATTCTCACTGATGTCCAATAGAATCTTAGAGTTGTTTTGATTTGCATTTCTCTGATGGTTAAGAACATTGAGCATTTCTTTAAGTGTTTCTCAGCCATTTGAGATTCCTGTTGTGAATTCTCAGAAATGTCACTCAGAAGGGGAAGTAGAATAGACAGAAGTGGATGAAAAGAGGGATCTGGGCAGGAGATGGAATGGGGAGGGAATGCAGGTGGGGATCAGATGTGGGGTGAACAGGAGTGGGAGGTGAAAGGGATGGGAACAAGAAGGGAAACTGAGAGAGAGCATCTCTTTGTCTAGCTGGAGTCCTGCAACAGGGTAGGCTCCTGGGAAAATATGGGTGTGACTCTAGCTGAGTCTCCTAACAGGGACAGACATCAAGACTGAAGTGACCACCTCCTAGCCAGGCAGGACTAGAGGAAGGAAGTGAACAACAACCTACCCATGAAAACTTTCATCCAAAAATTACTTTGCATACAATAAGTGTAGCGATAAAGAGGGAACGAAGATTGAGGGAATGTCCAACCAATAATTGGCCCAACCTGAGACCCACCCCTGGTAGAGAGCCACCCCCTGACACTATTAATGAGGCTGTGCTATGTTTGCAGACAGGAGCTTAACTTGACTGTGCTTTGGGAGGCTCTGCCCAACAGCAGATGGAGACAGATGCTGGGACTTGCAGGCAAACATGGGGCAGAAATCCAGGGGTCCTGCAGAAGTTTTGAGGGAAAGATGGAAGGACCTGGAGGGGACAGGAACCTCACAAGAAGACCAACAGAGAAAATTAACCCAGACCCATGGGGGCTTACAGAGACTGAGATATCAACTAAGGATCACACCTAGGCCCCCTACACATATGTAGCTTGGGTTTCATCTGCACTGCCAGGTAACTGGAGGTGAGTTGTGGTGCTTTTTTAAATTAATTTTAATTTAAATTTTATATTAATTACAGCTTATTCACTTGGTATTTCAGCTATAGCCCCCTCCCTCATTCCCTCCCAGTCCCACCCTTCCTCCCTCATCTCCTCCCATGCCCCTCTCCAAGTCCACTGATAGGGGAGGTCCTCCTCCCCTTCCCTCTGACCTTAGCCTATCAGGTCTCCTCAGGACTGGCTTCATTGTCTTCCTCTGTGACCTGGTAAGGATGATCCCCCACTCAGGGGGAGGTGATCACTGAACTGGCCACTGAATTCATGTCAGAGACAGTGCCTGTTCCCATTACTAGGGAACCAATGTGGAGACTGAACTGTCATGGGCTACATCTGTGCAGGGTTTCTAGATTATCTCCATGCATGTTCCTTGGTTGGAGTATCAGTCTCAGAAAAGATCACTGTGCCCATATTTTTTGGTTCTGTTGCTCCACACCGTTTCTAACATGGACTCTATTGCCTTCTTTTGGATCCTTTCCCCCCAGGAAGGGCTGGTTAACTGGTCTCAGTGGATGAGGATATACTCAGTCCTGATGTGACTTGATGTGCTGGGGATAGTCGATACAGAGAGGGAGATTCCCTTTTCTGGGGAAAAAGAGAGGGGAAAGTAGAGGAAGAAGGGACTGGAAGGAGAGGAAAGAGAGGAGGCACCACTGGGGTGTAAAATAAATAAACCAAAATTTTTAAAAAATGAACAAAATAGGTTGATATATTATTCCATGTGTAACAAAGATATATCCACTGGAAATGGTGAAAGTCACCAAGCCAGCACAGCTTTTTGATATAGTTCCAGCAAAGTTGAGCCAAATGCTGAAATTAGTGCTTTTCTGTCTCTTGTTTTTAGGTTTTGGTCTCTGTGTGCTACATTCTTGGGGACTGTCTGCACTATAATTCATTTTATGTCTTTTCCTGAGAAAAGACAAGAAAGTCCTATCCTTTCTGCTCTTAGGGAAATAAATTTTTCTGGACACTATTTGGAATTCTTCTTTATGTCCTGGAAATCATTAAGCCCAGATAATCATATAGCTAGAATTTTTTTCATGGGGCCATTACTCCAGGAATCTTCTTGGGGTATCTGCTCCTAAGCAAATCAAACAGTATAATTGTGGAAAGGTAAACTGAGACAACTGACAAACTCTGACTAGCCTTGAGAATAGGTTACAGACTCAAGGCCTCTCTTTCTTTACCTTATGCTTAGAGTTCTCTGTAAATTCAGCTTAAAGGTAGGGGATCATACAGGGTACACCGCTGGAGGAATAGAACTCAGTAAATAAGATAGATTGGTTAAAATAAACTTTTTCTACTTTATTGTGTTGATGATGAAACAATATAGTATAAATTGATAGGTATTAGTATTGGATATTCATAAAAATGCTGGTTTGGGCATTTTCTGTCCATCTGTAGTGCTTTAAAACTGTAAATACTGACAGCCTCAAAGCAAGCTCTCATATAGGTGAGGTGTTTTTGCTTTGGAAGAGACATTCTTTGGGCTCTTTAAATTGGAGTTATAGGGCTAATAGTAACAATAAAATCTGTTCTGTTCATACTTTCTAATTGTGACTGAACTTGTAACCCTGGGCAGGTAATGAAAATCAAACATATAATCTGTACTTCTTGGATAATCATTAATCTATCTTTGTTCTGCGAAACCTGTATGAATAAAGAAGTGATCTGAGTTCTAGTCAGGAAAAGCTGCAAGATTGCCCTGACAACCATATCTGACTCACTCCCCCTTCCCCTCACCAACTCCTTTTCTCCTCTGCTGCCCACCCTGTCAACAATGGCCAGAGAAGGCCCTTGGCATATGTGTGCTTCCTATTCCAAGATGTTGATGATGTACTTAAACAGAAGGTTTAAGTAACTAATAGTTAACTTAAAAATTATACAGATTCAATAATATGACTAAATTAAGACAATTTGCTTTTACAATTTTGCTGTAAAACCCTAATAAAATTATTATTAGGGTAAACAGCATATTCTACTCTGAATCAATAGGGGGCAAATTTAGATCCTTCTCTGTTCCCTCCCTCCTTGTACCATTCCCCTCCTTCTTCCTCTGAGTGCTGGGGACCAAATTAAGCAGGGGCTTTACCACTGAGCTATCTGTATAGCAAGCCTGGGCTTTTATTTTCTTGAATTTTGACTATTCTAGTTGATGGTTGTGGTGGTTTGGTTATGGCCCCCCACAAATTCATGTGTTTGAATATTTAGGTACTAGTGCTGTTAGGAGGTGTGGTCTTGTTGGAGTAGGTGTGGCCTTGCTGGAGGAAGTGTGGCACCATGGGGATAAGCTTGGAGGTCTCCTCTGCTTAACCTATGCCCAATGTGGAACACAATCTCCTGCTGCCTGTGGATCAAGATGTAGAACTTTCAGTTCCTTCTCCAGCACCATGTCTGCCTGCATGCGGCCATGCTTCCTGCCACGATAATGTACTAAAACTTTGAAACTTTAAACCAGCCCCAATGAAATATTCTTTATAAGAGTTGCCACGGTCATAGAGTCTCTCATAGCAATGAAAACCTAACTGAGATAGCGGTCCACGTAACTTGAACAGATCTGGATTTGAGGCTCTTTAAAGCTTTTATTTAATCCTAAAATGAATATTGTCACATTTTATCAGAAATTCGTTTTACTAGAAACATAGAAATGTTAATGTTTGCTTATGGGTATCTGTTACAGGCCCTTCATATGTACCATCTTTGTTTTCTAGAAGCCTAAATTCTCAAACCTGAAACATAACTAGCCTTAAGGATTATGATAGAATTAAGCTGTTTAAGGTATTTGCTTGTTTACAAAGGGGGCACTGAAATGTTGGCATAACTAGTGCTTTTCAGTGCTATTTAGGAAAAGATTTACTAAAAGATTTTGCCAAGCCAAAAGACAGAGAAGATATTGTTCCTAGAGCTTAAGGTATCTCTTTAGGTGGGGCAAAATAAATGTGTCAGCCTTGGTGGAAAGGGGCCCTCTCTTGTAACAGTCTGTAAATCTAGTCAGTTAAGGGAACAGGAGATTTGTGGATAACTCAGCAACAACAGGAGATTTCTGGTCCTCTAGGGCTGATTATAGGCATTAGCCTACTCTTTCTATGAGCTAACTTTAAACTGCTGAGCCAGCTTCCTCTTAGTACCAAGGAAGAAAAAGGAATGAGCCTCTAGGGTAATACAGCTTTATCTCTTGTTATTTAGTTAATGCAATCTATATTTCAGACAAGGAAAGGAGAAGAGTGTTCAATTAATTGGATTATACACATACCATATACCACAAAATCATTATTACTTACATTTAGGGGATAGGACATAGACAAAGCAACTATTGCTGAATCTATAGAATTGCAAGCCAGCACAGCCAGCAGTGAGCAAGGAAGACCATTTAGTTGGCAAGAAATTCTAGCCCAAAAGACAGCCACCTGTAATGCATGGAAGGAGCTCCTGAGTTGCAGAGACACAACAATCTGTGTGTGCTTAGTCCAAAGGCTTTTCAGAGAAACTGAAACGTAAACACTGGGAACCGCTTTCCGCTCCCTTCACAGTTATTTAGAGCTCAATCAAATATAGCATTGTCACAATGATGACAGCTTAAAGGATTCTTCTGCATAAAAATACACTTTACTTTGCAGAATTTGGCTTTAAAAGGCAATCAGAATTAGAAAGTAAAAAGAAAAAGAACACTTGCTAAAGTGATAGATGATACTGAAAAAAAAAAACTACTGGAAAAATCAATTACTGTTCCAGTTACACTTACTGTAAAATTAGATGAGTTACATTTTCATGATAAAATTATTCTGTAAACTAAAATGTGCCTACCCACGATGCAATATTGCACTCTTTCCTTTTATATGACTTTATAACTTTAAATGAAAAGTGTTGCAGTGTATCTAAACAAAAGGAATCCTGAGAATACAAAATTTAAAGTAGGTCATGCCACTCTTCATTCCAATGATAGTCTATATTTTCAAAAACTGTAGTGTGCGCTTTCACACAAATGTAAATCAATACAATTTCACTGATATGTAAATACTAAAATATTTCTGACTTAATTGTATGTTTTTAAGTTGATTAACTCTCCAGACTCTCCTTGACTAAAAGATTAGTGAATATATCTAAGAAGAGATGCATGCTGAGTTTATGTGTTGCTGTGACTTATCTGTTCAAAATGAAAGGTCACATTCTCATTCACTACCTCGTTGCTTTGGTGGATTAACCTTGGTATTGTGTCCATATGCTCTAAAATGGACATTCCCCATAAGTTCTCAGTAAGGGGAAATGATCCGAGAAAGGAATGCTCCCCATAACAGCAGAACCTGTGGTGAGCTTGTCACACAGAATCTCTAGTCAGAAGACAGAAGGAGACAACTGGATAAATAAGCCAGAAATTGATTCTATGGTTAAAAAATCACGATCACCCTTGTACTGTGAGCTGAAGTGTGAGATCCTTAAAGAGTTTGGCATGGTCTAATGCTTTGCATGATAAATGGGAACTTATTTGGAAATAATAGGGTCTCTGCAGCCATAAAGAAGGTTCTCAGGATGAGTTCATTAAAGATTTAAGTTGAGCCCAAATGCTGAATATCTAATAGCCAGGAAAGATAGACTGACACAGAGGAAAAAGGTCATATGGACACAATGACAGAAATTACAGAGATGTGTTTCCATGCCACGAAGATGCCACAGACTGACAGCAGCCTACAAAAGGTGGAAATATATACAAAGCAGTGTCCCCAGAACTTGCTTACATCTGGATTTTGAACTTCTGATCTCCACAATTGTGAGAGTATGATTTCTGTAGTACTTTGTCATAAGAGGCTTGGTAAACAAATACTCCAGCATAACAATGAGCAGTTAAATCTCTGGACAGAACAGCTGGAACATAAATGGGTGAAGTTTCACTTTGATGGATCTCTATGGCGAATTATTGAGTACATCCTCTGGAAAGGATTCTGGGGCATGTGTTGAAAACATGATCAGATGGTTTACCCATCAAATGGGAGATGCTACCAAGAATATATACAATATTGTCACTTACACACAATTGTAAAAATAATCATTTTCTTTCACTAAAACACACATGTCCAACTATGATCGCAATTAGGCTATCCTCCATCTTTTCTCAGGATGAGGACAATTGAGACTAGTTAGGACTGGAGAGGTGGAAGGAAGTGCCCTTTGTTAATTCACCAGCCCCAGACAACAGAGACCAAGTAGAGTTGAAAAGCAAGCGTTATCAGACTTTGCACATTTCTAAGAAGAATCTACAGATTTGAAATTTAAAGTAAAGTTCAAATTTTTACATAAGGTTCTTTGGTAAGATAAACATACTAAATATTATAAACATAAATAAGCTAAACATAGGCATAAACATAAACAAACTAAACATAGACTATCATTTGTAGTTTACAAGTTCTGCTCTGTGCTAAGTGTCCTTGAGTATATAATGGGTTTTCAAAATGGAAGGACTTTAAACGGATTTAATAGGCTATATAATTCAGATATGATGTTTTGGGGGATACATATGCTTAGGGTATCTAATTCAAGGGAAGATAGTTTTTGAAAGATGAATAGCATATATGTGTAAAGATTTTATAAAATTTTAATTAACAGTGGAAGCTATGGAGGTATTTTCACAAATATCTGAGGGGATCTAGTTCAAGAACCTTTGGCCTAGAATCAACACATTTCATACTTTCAGATGAATCACATGGAAGCTTAGTTAAAATGCAAACTCCTGATTCCCACACTGACACAGATTAAGTAGTCCAGGGGGTATGACTGGAATTGTAAAGAAATGCCTAAACCAAGCCTTTTGTTTCATTGAAGAGAGAAATAAATCTCAGAAAGGAACGTGACTAGAACTCAGGGCTCATGAATAGACATTCAGGGCTCATTTGGCTCATTGCTACCAATGGAGTTTGATCTTTAAATTTTTTTCCCCACTCCTGGTTATTGTTGTACACTCATGGTCACTGTGACATTCCTGGGTAAAAATTTACTTGCAACATATTTTAGAGCATTAAATATTTATCCTTAATATCATTCCCTTGCATTCAAGTATATTTTAGAAGTATGAAACATGGTCTCTAGCTCAAGAAATACACAAATAAGAAAAAGATGGTCTGTGGTCTTAGAAGATAATGTCTATTAGCAATGCAATAAGCCCATAAGAGATTGAGTAAGGAGTTAGAAATTTTAGCACTGTTTTGATAAAGAATGGATTACATAAAACTAGAATATAGCCTAGTGTGTGAAGAGTTAAGTAAGACTTAGAGAGAAAACAGGTAATGTAGGAGGAATAATAATAGTATTGTCACAGATACAAGATGATTACCATTCTGTCTTGAGCAGACTAAATTGCAATATAAATTTAAAGACTTAAGATTTTTGGGGAACAGTCATTTTCCAAAAAGTGCAACCTTTTGAGAAAAGAGCCTCGGAATACTTTCATATTTAATTCAAAATTCACATTGACAGATCTTGCTTTGTACTGCAGCTTTTCTGTGACATAACTTGGGGGGTCAAGTTGGCTGGTAACATTTTAACGTAATGATAGATCATTAAGTATGAAGAAAGACATATGTAGCACTTCCAGCCAATTTGTGCTGATACCTGGGATATAATATAGATATGACATCTGTTTTTGTATTGTATAAGCAGGCAAATAAAATTTCTGCTGATAGATACACAACATACAGATTTGTGGCACAGGACGCATATTTGACTGACAGTGCCAGGGACTGCTCCTCTGGACCTACTGAAGCATGAGCATGGAGACTTCTTTTTCCCCCTCTAAGTTTGTTTTAAGGCAATGAGTAAGCAAGTCAGGTGGGACTAAAGCAGACCCTTTCTAGGGAAAAATGGGGCCTTATAATTGATGACTTTGGTTTAGTTTTACCTTTTTCCTTTGATTTGACCATATATTTATTGACATCTCTGCATTTCTGAACCTTTTCTACCCTATTCTTCTACCTTTTCCCTTACAAGGACCAAACTTGCACTGACATGTGAAACTCCAGCAGCCGACCTTCTTCTGTTTCCTCTCTAACTAGGGGCTAGATAAGATCTCTCTCCCCCAAGAGCTTGTATTAATGGGCTCATTCTGAGCTGGTGAATTCAACTATTGAGAAGTAATTGGGCCATGGGGATTCTTATGTAATTAATGTATTGTTCAATAGGTATACTCATAATGATTCAACATTGGAGATGATGGAAACATTTTGTGGGGTGTAGTTAGAGAAGGTCAGTTATTGGGGTTATAATTAGTTACTTAGAAACATTTTATTTCTTGTCCTCTTGCTGTCTTTGCTTCCTGGATGCCACGAGATGAACATTTTTCTCTCACTCCTTCGGATACATTCCTTTATCATGAATTTGCCTCACTTTAGTAGCACAGCAATGAAACAGCCAAGCGGTGACAAAAACATGCAAAATTGCAAGCCGGAGCACATCCTCTTCCCATAAGTCCCCTTTGTCTCAGTTGTTTTGTCATGGCAACAAAACACTGACTACTGCCCTCTTCTTCATCATTATTTGCTTCTCATCAGCAAGTGTCTGCTATTCTCATCATTTCTGGGGCTCTGCTTCCTGCATAACATGGACTAACAAGAGGCTTAAAATCAGTCTAATATGCTAAATACCCAAAAGATTAGTGCAGATAAAAATTCAAATTCCAATTATTTACCTATATAATGGAGAAGAAGTAAACTAAAGAAACATCACTCATAATGAAGAATTGGAGAACTCTCCAGTGACCAAAATTGTGGTGATCATATAAAGTGTACAATTCTACCAAGTCCTCAGATAGTAATGGAAACAGGTATCATTTATAAGCATATCCTGAAACACTTAATATTGGCCATTTTATTTTGTGCTTTTTATAGTTTAGACTGAGAGAAAGAAGAAATAAAGCATCTAACAGAAAATAAAAACAACAAAATATTTCCCTGGCACAGTAATTCTGTGACCAGTTAGTCTAACTACATGATCTTTGGACACAACAGCAAAACAACAGCAAAAATTGAAAAGCTTTTCTAGTAACAAGATGGATAAGATTAATCAACTTATAAAACCCAATGACAATAATGTATAAATTAAAGTTACACAGTTAAAGTCAATATTTTGTGTAAAAAATATAATCTAAAGTCTGTAACTCTAATCTCTTCATTTTCAAAATCCAGTATTTGGAGAATTGGGATTACATTCCAGTTACAGCTTAAAAAATTGTTAAATACTCATGGTAGACTTAGGACAGTTATTCTCTGACTGCCCAGTGCTTTCTTGATGAACTGGATGTGAGCTTTATCAGAAAAAGCCCGAAAACAAACAAAAACCTTTCTTCAAAAGACAATAGGAAAAAGAGAAGGACAATGGGAAAATATTGCATTGATCCACACTTTAAAGATATATCTTATTCAAATTTGTTTTTAGTAAAAAGGTTGACCTAAGAGATCCATGAACTAGAAATGACCTGGATCCTTAAAACAGTGAGTTAGTTTGAGGCAAAACTAATACCAAAGTAGATATGTAGTATTAATGGTATTTAAATTTTTTTCTTTCCTTTTTAATGGAAATTTGTTTCCTTTTTCATGGTGGTGGTGGTGGTGGTGGTGATGGTGGAGGTGGTGATGGTGGTGATGGTGGTGGTGGTGATGGTGGTGATGGTGATGGTGGTGGTGATGGTGGTGGTGATGGTGGTGAAGGTGGTGATGGTGGTGGTGAAGGTGGTGGTGGCAGCCATGGCACTGTTGTTGTTGTTGGTGGTGTGTATGTTTGTCTAGGGGAGAATATGTGAACACCAGTGTAGGTGCCTTTGGAGAAAAAAGGTGTTGTATACTTTGGAGCTGGAGTTAACAGGTGGTTGTGAGCTGCCCTACGTTGGTGCTATGACCCAAATGCAGGTGCTCTTAAGCTCCAAGCTATGTCTTCACTCTTATAGTTCATTACTTTAGTGTACTGCTTGTCTAGTGGACCAAGAAATGCACTGTATCACTCTCATGTGCAGCCTGTGACTGTCTCAGAATTTATCCTGTAAAATTCCCATTGGCATATGTTATAATCACTTTAAGTATTACTGTAAAAAATGAAAATTATTCAGCAAGGTAATAGTAGGAAGCAACCATTGGGAATGATGGATTGCTAAAAAATTCTATAATTTGGCAAAGAAAAGTTTGTGCATAAAAGCAATTTAGCCAAGTTCAACAGTTAATTGAAATATATTTTATTTGTATATTCACATTATTTCACTTCTGTCATAGACATGCTGATATTTTTACACATACTCATGAGTGTATTAACATATTTTAAGATTAAAGCCTATAGTGTCTAATATGGAAACCATCAACAATATAATGATTTGAACGTTCACAGTGTGCTACTAACAATTGAAACTTGCTATAAGCATATAACATAAGCCAACATTTTAGGATTTTATTAATTCATTTTAATTACTTTTGATAATGATTACAGTTTCTGATGGCAAACATATATTGTGCTTCATAAAATGTTATAATAATTATGACTTTTTATTTTTGCAGTTAATAAAAAAATTTAATTACATTGCTGTTTGCAGTTCTTTCTATTGGATGCTACAATTGTAAGTGCTTCACAGTAAATACAATGAGGAAATGTCTACAGACAAGCAAATGCATTGGGGAAAACATTACCATTTCCTCATTTACCATATGTTTTCTGAAGATTTGTTACAGACAGGGTTTGCTCAAAGGCCAGATATTTCCATGAGGCATTCTAATTTATGTTCCATCTTATTATTCTAAACCAATGACTGTCAAACTCAATGAATATGCAAACAGGATTTTCAAACACTAAAGATTTTATTTATTTATTTTTGTTTGTTTAAATTATTATTATTATTTATTACAATTTATCCAATTATATCTGGGCTGTAGCCCCCTCCTTTGTCTCCTCCCAAGCCTACCCTCCTCTTATGCCCCTCCTCTAGACCACTGATAGAGAAGGTCCTCCTCCCCTTCTATTTGACCAGAGTCTATCAGGTCTCATTAAGACTGGTAACATCTTCTGTGACCTGACAAGGCTACACCCCTCCATCCACCCACAAGGGGGCTGTTGTATGTTAGCCTGCCACCAAGGATTTCATGCCAGAGAAAGTCCCTGCTCTCCTTATTAGGGACCCACTTGCAGACTGAGCCTATGGACTACATCTGAGTTGGGGTTTTAGATCCTCTCCATGCATGGTTCTTGGTTGGGGTATCATTCTCTTCACAGCCCTTGGGGCTCTGTTTTTGTTTTTTGTTTTTGTTTTTATTAGTTAAATTATATTAACTCTGTATCCCAGCTGTATCCTCCTCCTTTATTCCCTCCCAATCCCACCCTCCCTCCCCATTCTCTTCCCTGCCCCTTTCCAAGTCCACTGATAGGGGAGGACCTCCTTCACTTTTATCTGACCCTGTTTTATCAGGTTATGGCCCTGTTGGTCTCTTTTTAGAGCTCCTGTCCCCTCCAGGTCTTTTCAAAACCCCTTCATTCATAAGATTTCCTGCACTCCGCCCAAAGTTTGGCTATGAATCTTAGTCTCTGCTTCGATACTTCTACCAGTAGAGTCTTTCAGAAGCTGTCTGTGATAGGCTTCTGTGCTCTTCTCTGTCTTCTCCTGCTTCCAATGTCTATCACATTTTTCCTGTTGTTTAGCTTTAGAAGTATAGATTTTAGTATGTTTATCCTATATTACTGGCTAATATTCACTTATAAGTGAGTATATACCATTTGTGTTATTCTGCTTCTGGGTTGCTTCACTCAAGATGATTTTTTCTAGTTCCTTGTTTTATAATTTCATAATTTCCTTGTTTTTAATTGTTGAGTAGTATTCCATTGTGTAAGTGTATAATAATTTTTGTATCCATTTCTTCATTGAGGAGATTCTGGCTATTACAAATACAGCTGCTATGAACATGGTTAATCAAATGTCCTTGTTGTATACTTGAGCATCTTTTGGATATATGCCTAAAAGTGGTATAGTTGGATCTTGAGGTAGCACTATTGCTAATTGTCTGAGAAAGTGGCAATTGATTTCCAAAGTGGTTGTACAAGTTTACATTCCCACCAGCAATGGAGGAGGGTTCCCCTTTCTCCACAACCTCTCTAGCATGTGTTTTCACTTGTTTTTTTTAAGATTTATGTATTTATTATTTTATTATGTATTTGCATGTATACCTGCACACCAGAAGAGGACAACAGATTTCATTTTAGATGGTTTCAAGCCACCATGTGGTTGCTGGGAATTGAACTCATAACCTCTGGAAGAGCATCCATTGCTCTTAAACTCTGAGCCATCACTCAAGCATGAAACTGAGTTTTTGATCTTAGTCATTCTGATGGGTGGAAGGGTAAATCTCAGGGTTATTTTGATTTGCATCTCCCTGATGACTAAGGATGTTGAACATTTCTTTAAGTATTTCTCTGCAGTTCGATATTCCTCTATCAAGAATTCTCTGTTTAGTTAGGTACCTCATTTTAAAAATTGGATTACTCTGTTTGTTGGTGTTCAACTTCTTCAGTTCTTTATATATTCTGAATATTAGCCCTTTGTCAGATATAGGGTTAGTGAAGATCCTTTCCCAGTCTGTAGGCTGTTGTTTTGTTCTGACAACAATGTCTTTTGCTTTACAGAAGCTTTTCAGTTTCATTAGGTCTCATTTATTGATTGTTGATCTTAGAGATTGTGGTGTTGGTGTTCTGCTCAGGAAGTTGTCTCCTGCGCCAATGTGGTCAAGGCTCTTTCCCACTTTCTCTTCTAACAAGTTTAGTATGTCTGGTTTTATATTGAGGTCGTTGATCCACTTGGACTTTAGTTTTGTGCAGGGTAATAAATGTGGATTTATTTGGATTTTTCTACATGTAGATATCCAGTTTGTTGAAGATACTGTCTTTTTTCCATTGTATGGTGTTGGGTTCCTTTTCAAAAATCAAGTCTCAAGAGATCCAAGATGGCTACCATGAGAGGACACTGTGTCTGAGGAGTAGGACAGCAGTAACAACGCAATGACCAGGAGACTGAACTCTGGGACCTAAAACACCAGCATTTGTGATTGCCAGGTGAGTGGTTCCTACGGTGAGGAAATCAAGTGGGAAAATCCTAGGGACATCCAGTTATTCCCCAGAAAAACTCCGGGTGACTGGTGGTGAACAGCCCTGATCTGAACAAGCAGCCACACTGGGCGCCAACAGCTGCTATACCAGTCTGGGTCACACAGTCTCCGGGCCAGACTGAGAAGACCCTGGGTACCCTTTCAGACTGGCCTGCATCTGGCAGGCTCACACTGCACACTTCTTGGCTCAGCCAGCAACCACCCCAGTCCCTGTGTGTGCCCATGGGACAGACTGAGAAGGCCCCAGGTACCGTTTCAGACTGGCCTGCATCTGGTGGGCACACACTGCTCAGCTCCGCAGGCAACCACCCCAGACCATGTATGTGTCCACAGGCCAGTCTGAGAAGGCCCCAGATTCCACTCCCCAGACCGGGCTGCATCAGGCAGGCATGCTTCCCTTGGCAGCACCAGCCGCCACCCCAGAACAGGACACACAGTATCAAGTCCAGACTGAGGTACCCCCAAATACCATCTGAGACCATGGTGCACAGCCCCTGACCCAGAAGGAGGCGCCAAGTCTCCATTCCAGAGGGGAGCCCTGAGTAGCAAGCCCAGGTCGGAGCATGGAGCCTCCAGACCAGAACAGCGCCCCCAGCTGCCAGCTCAAACTGAGACAATCAGCCTCTGTCACAGAATGAGGAGCCAAGCCTCCAGACCAGAGGGGTGACCAGCCTGCGGTGCTCACAGCTTCTAGCACAGAGCATGAAGCCAGGCACACAGATCCCACAACAGAGTTCAACTGAGGCAACAACACACACGATCAAACCACTGGAATTCCCTGATCTTCTTGAAGAATACTCCAGACACAAGAGATTGACAGTTGCAGTCTGAAGTTCAGCCTTATAACACAAACAGCTCCCTGATTATATATAAACAAATTGCCAAAGGTAGACGTAAGAACTCACCCAACAAAAATCAGGACATCCTAGCCCCACCAGAAACACCCAAAAGCAGGGGAGATTTTAATTCAGCGGAGACACAGGAAAATTATGTTAAAGCTATGATTATGCAGATATTAGAGGAAAAAAGAGGGACAAAAAGAGGAAATGAACAAGGCCCTCAAAGAAATTCAGAAGAATATAACTGCCCACATAGAGGAACAATAAAAGATATACAGAGAGGAAACAAACAAAAAATAGGAGCCACATTCAATCAGATGAAGGAAACAATACAAAGCATGAAAACAGAATTAGAATCAATAAAGAATACACAAATGGAGAATAACCTGGAACTGGAGAACTTAGAGAAAAGATCAGGAACCACAAAGGTAAGTATCACCAATAAAATACAAGAGATGGAAGAGAGAATCTCGGGAGCTGAGGATACGCTGGCTGAAATGGATTCCTCACTCAAGAAAAAAATAAAATCGGAAAAGTCCCAAAAACAAAACATCCAAGAAATTGAGGATGCCATCAAAAGACCTAAGAATAATTGGAATAGATGAAAAAGAAGACTCCAGGCTCCAAGGACCGGAAAATATTTTTAAGAAAATCATAGAAGAAAATTTTCCCAACTTAAAAAAAGAATTGTCCATAAACATGCAAGAAGCCTACAGAACACCAAATAGACTAGACCAGAAAAGAAATACCTCTCGTCACATCATAGTCAAAACACCAAACCTACAAAATAAA
>CM053753.1:88447252-88465419 GCA_028658305.1 Pachyuromys duprasi | reverse complement strand
CTTTACAGAAGCTTTTCAGCTTCATGAGGTCCCACTTATTGATTGTTGATCTTATAGCCTGTGCTGTTGGTGTTCTATTCAGGAAGTAGTCTCCTGTGCCAATGAGTTCTAGGGTCTTCCCCACTTTTTCTTCTAATCGGTTTAGTGTGTCTGGTTTTATGTTGAGGTCTTTGATCCACTTGGACTTTAGCTTTGTGCAAGGTGATAAATATGGATCTATTTTCATTTTTCTTCATACAGATATCCAGTTGGACCAGCACCACTTGTTGAAGATGCTGTCTTTTTTTCCATTGAATGGTTTTGACTTCTTTGTCAAAAATCAAGTTTCCATAGGTGTGTGGGTTCATTTCTGGGTCTTCTATTCGGTTCCATTGATCCACTATTCTGTTATTATGCCAATACCATACAGTTTTTATTACTATTGCTCTGTAGTACAGCTTGAGGTCGCGAATGGAGATACCTCCAGATGATCTGTTGTTGTAGAGGCTCCTTCCTGTCTTGTTGCTTGTTTTCTCCTACATTCAATGTCCATCCCTTTTGTCCATCTAAGCGAGGATTGATCATCCCACCCTGGGTCCTCCTTCTTGCTTATCTTCCCTAGGTGTATAGATTTCAGCATGTCTGTCCTATCCTATAGGTCTATATAAGTGAGTATATACCAAGTGTTTCTTTCTGCTTTTGGGATACCTCACTCAAGATGATAGTTTTTTAATAAAATAAAAAAGCTGTCTTGTTCTTAGTTGAATTCATATCAGCATACTATTCACTGTCTTTATGGATGCAATATTCTTATATACGAAGATAAAATTAGAAAGTTCACATTTCCTCTTCTATTTCCAGATACTATTGTTTTACTTTTAGACTCAGGTACTTCTCTTATTAACACTTATTTTGAGTTAATTGAATTAAAATACATGATCTTTCACAATTGTCAGGTTCAGCATATTAGGAATACCCATTTGATTCACATGGGCACTTTATGTGACTTTCTGTGCTCTTGCACACATTAATTTCTCTTTCTTTAGTGGAAGATCTCAGATCAAATCACACTTAACTTAGAAGATAGGACGTTGAAAGTCTTGCTTAAGTCATACTTGTAGAAGGCCATTTTTTTTTCAGAAGATTATCTTCTGCATTTTTCACACATTTTATAAATCCGAGTTTTTTCTTTAAACATCTTCATTTCTAGCTTTCACTGGGCACCTATTATGACCAAATAATGATGCAAGGGTGATTGTGGACACTGTAGGAAAGGGTGAAAGTCTCACAGAACAGCACAATACTCTCGTGAATTCCTTTGATAACTTCCATGTACTTTATTTCTGCTCTCTGCTATGGTTACCATGAGTTTCACACTTTTCTATAGCTTGACTAAGCATCTCCTTCTCCTGCGACAGCTTCTTCAGTATTTATTCCTGGCTACAGATCCTCCTAACCTTCATTCTCCAACCATATAACCGTTTATAGACATTCATCACTCTGAAAACCCCTGAAGCATTCTCTTTTATATTTATTCACTGTCATCTCAGTAGACTTTTGTGATGTAAGTGAAGTAAATGATCCACTCAGTCATTTTTAAACTGGAAGCAAAGCACACTCCTTAAACATTGAGCTTGGAAAATGCAGTATCCATATTTTACCCTTAGTCTTAAAAAAGTAAAGCTCAACGGTAAGGTATAAAGCTCAGTAGATGAGGATGTGCAGACTGTCCCTGAGAATCAAAAGCAAATAGCTGAAACCTAGTGGAAAAAAATGTTCAGGGCTATTTCTTTTTCTTTTTTTTTTGAAAATGAGGTGAGATCTTTATTGTTGTTATAAAATATACATGTAAGTTTTCTGCTTCGGTAGTTCAATTTTGTTGAATGGTAGGCTTCTATGATATTCACAGAAAACCTCTGCTATTAATACATGAAGTGGCACTTGGGCTTTAATGATTTATTAAGTGTGTGTGTGTGCCCACATGCACACCTTTCCGATTTTATGTGCATCTCATGAATGCACAACCCCAAAGAGACCAAAAGGAAGAATAAGACCCTTGAACTGGATTTATAGGCAGATGTGAGCTGCCTCATGTGAGTCCTGGAATTGAACTGGGTCCTTTTCTAGAAAAATAAGCTCTTTTAACTGCTGAACCACCTTTTCTGTTTAAAATTTTCTTGTTCTTTTTCTTGGTTTTGTTCTTCCTCTTCTTTTAATAAATTAAGCTAAAGATGGTGAGACTAATAACCAAACTTTGTGCAGAGTGCAGGGAATCATATGAAAGAAGGGAGCGTTAGTAAGATCTGGAGAGGACTGGAACACCACAGGGAGAGCAACAGAACCAAAATATCTGGGCACAGGGGTCTTTTCTGAGACTGATACTCCAACCAACGACCAAGGTCCATTCATGGATCTGACCTAGAACCCCTTCTCAGATGTAGCCTATGGTAGCTCTGTATCCAAGTAGGTTACCTAGTAAGGGGAACAGAAATTGTCTCTGACATGAACTCACTGTCAGGCTCTTTGACTACCCCCCATGAGGAAGGAACAGTCTTGGCAGGCCACAGAGGAGGACATTGCAGCCAGTACTGATGAGAACTGATAAGCTAGGGTCAGATAGAAGGGGAGGAGGATCTCCCTTATCAGTGGACTTGGAGAGGGAAATGGGAGGAGATGAGGAAGAGAGGGTGGGATTGGGAGGGAATGAGGTAGGGGGTTACAGCTGGGATATAAAGCCAATAAAATGTAACTACTGTTTCTCCAACCAAGGACCATGTATGGATATAACCTAGAACCCCTGCTTGGATGTAGCCCATGGTAGGTCAGTTTCTAAGTGGGTACCCTAGTAAGGGGAACAGGGACTATTTCTGACATGAACTCAATGGCTGGCTCTTTGACCTCTCCCCCCTCTCCTCAAGGAAAGAGCAGCCTTGCTAGGCCACAGAGGAGGACATTGCAGCCATTTCTGAAGATACCTGATAAGCTAGGGTCAGGTGGAAGGGGAGGAGGTCCTCCCCTATCAGTGGATTTGGAAAGGGGCAAGGAGAAGATGAGGGAAGAAGGGCAAGATTGGGAGGGAATGAGGGAGGGGGATATAGCTGGGATACAAAGTAAACAACTTGTGATTAATATAAAAAATTAAAATATAAAAATAAAAATAACCTAAAGAGAAAAGAAGGGAAAAAAAGAAATGTAAATGACAAAATAGAAAATGTGAATATTCTAATGACTGCAAATGATGTTAAACAGAGAGCCAGTCAATCAGGACAAAATTCTTACATTCCATTGGGTAAGGCAATAATATATGCCTTTATTGCAAATGCTTCCTATGCTTACTACTGCTTCACTGAAAATTAGAGATTATGATTTTACAGTAACATTTGAAGCAGCGAGCTTCCATGTCTTTTTTACTTAAGTAATATATTGAGTGTATTTAAAATGTTCTTCAAAGAAAAGTGAATGGACCCTGATACTTTGAAATGATTCACTAAATTCTTCTGGACATAGAAGACAGACACAGACTGACAGATTCTAGTATATATAGAGAAATCCTTGGCTGATAAAAATTGTAGACTGTTATAATATTTTTCCACATGGGCCTACGACCTTGAATCCAATAAATGTGACTCACTGACTTAAAGTCAAACATGTTCTGTAGCCCATCTTTCACATTACAGATCATCTTCACATCATATGCTAATCACCAGCAGTGAATGGCAGCAAAATGACACCCTTATTCTACAGTATTTCTTTTAATCTTCATATTAAATCACTTATCAGTGTTTCCACAGTCACACAGTAAAAACAAAGTGGGGGAGATTTAGAAAGAAGCATGACCCCTAAGGAGTTTCATATTTTTCCATTTTAATTTTCAGCCACTGGAATGTAGGTGAGGGACTTAAGAACACACCATGCTGAAATACCAGCCATTTTAAGCTGAAGACACTTTAAAACAGAAGGTACAAGAAGAACATTCTCCCTGTCCTGCTCCTTCACAGAAGCAGATGAATTTCCATGTGATGGCTGCTTTCCCTCTGCTGGAAGCATGGTTTTATTCTTGTGCTCATGGTCAGGCAGTCAAGACCAAGAAAATTCATTGCAGACTACAACTCTGATCTTTAAGGCCACCCTCACAGTTTACTTTCTTTGTCACAACTCATTATCTTTTTCCTAAGGAGCATAAAAACACTTACCTAACTTTTCCTTTCTTCATAAGGTATGCAACCTTCTGTTCCACTATAACTTCTATTGAATAAAAAAGTGTGTGTGTGTGTGTGTGTGTGTGTGTGTGTGTGTGGTGTGCATCTGACTTTAGCACCATAACACTCAGGACTAGCAGAAAAGAAGCCCCATTGGTGACTCCGAAGAGGCATCTCACGGTTAGAAACCGTATAGAGGGTTTGCTTCCCAGGACATACATGGAAGCTCACAACCATCTGTAAGTCCAGGTTCAGGGTCATCAGTACTCTCCTCTATCTTCTACCAGTTACCCAGGCACTAGCGTGTGGTGCACAGACATACACTCAGGCAAAACACTCATACACATAAAATAAAGATAGCTAAATCATTACCAAATCAAAGACAAACTCTAAAGAAGAAAAAAGTGTTCTTTACTCTGCTACATATCGATCTATTCTCTTTTACTCTTTTCAGGTATTAAAAGGTCTATGTAGATGACTCAGTCTTCTAAAAATTTTCTGTTGTTTCACTATTTTGCATTCTTCTTCTCATTTTTTTCCTGCAATTTGTTTTCTTTTGCCATCTCTTTATTGATTGTGTGCCTGTGGTTATGGATCATCTCTCAATTCTCCTTGTCTTTCACATATTACCATCATTTCAGAATGTTATTTAACATCGAGAACTTTGTTTTTGAACCCTAAATTTTCATTTGTGTCTTTTGCTAACTTACAATTTTATTACAGTGTATCATTGCTCTGAGCTTCCCAAAGTATATTTTATGGCATAAAAGTGTTGACATAATTATGGGAAGCACACACATACACATGTACCTTTACCTCTAGGAACAAATGGATTTGAAAAGATTTTGCTAAACAAAATTAAGCTAGTTTGTTTATTGGAAAATACCTAATGCTTTTAGCTAAAATAATGTTTTTTTATTTTTTATTAATAATTTTTATTTTTTATATTAATCACAGGTTGTTTACATTGTATCCCAGCCATAGTCCCTCCGTCATTCCCTCCCAATCCCACCCGCCCTCATCTCCTCCCTGCCCTTTCCCAAGTCCACTAATAAGGGAGATCCTCCTCCTCTTTCATCTGACCCTAGCTTATCAGCTATCTTCAGGACTGACTGCAAAAGTTAATGTTTTAGATTCATAGAAAAATCATATTTGTGTTTTCTAAACCTGTTAAACCACAGAGCCGCATGTTTGTAGAGAATAGACATTATTTCCTCCAATTTTTAAAAATTTTACCTAATAGTTAAAAGGACATGGCTTGGTGGTCAAGCAGACAGGATGTCAAAACCTAATTCCAAAATTTCTGTAATTGTTTTGTTGGCTTTATCATTGCTGATGAATAACAACTATATCCAATTTAGAACATCCAACTACATCCATTTATGCCAATTATAGTTTTTCTTTCTGCTTCAATATGACTATTTACTGATACACATTTGAAAAAGTATCTAACACTTCATCTCTGAACTTAAATCATTAGACTAAGTTTAGTTTTTAAGGAGGAAACTTTGTCCTTTCGGGTAAACGACTCTCTTCAGCTCATGAGGGGGGCACATTCCAAGTCTGTTATTTAGAAGACATACTATCAAGTTATTCTTCAGAAAACCAATTTGCTATATACATGTCTCACCAAGTCACAAAACACTCTCTTTACTTGTAAAATGTCTTGACTATTATAAGGCCTTCTTTGTTTTGTCACTCCCTTCTGGCCACAAGAGCAAGAGTCCACGTGTTGAAGGCTGTGGGACAAAGCATGGACAGTTCAACATCAGCATTGGAGGAAGAGATACTGTTTTATAGGCTTTTTTTTTTTGGACTCACTTCTCCTGTATGATTTGGGTTAATTACTGTCATCATCCTTCAAACACTTGGCATGGCTTCTGTTTGGATAAGCAAATTTAGCATTGGTGTGAAGCCAAAAAATTAATTCTTAATGTAGCTGGACATAAAATGCTATGGAATCCAAATGTTAAAAGGGAATTAAGTCTTCCTAATTAGATTTAACTAACAAAACCCAATACTTATTGGACACTATACAGAAAGTATTGTTTTTCCAAAATAAATGCTGTTTTTTTTCCTATAAGAATACTTTGTTGGACTAAAACTTTGCTGTAAATAGCATGTTTTATTTAAGACTATTAGAAAAGCAAAGTATTACTTGTTTTCTCCTACTTCCCTTGTCCATTCCATTTGTCTTTCTAATTGAGTATTGAGCATCTTACTTCAGGTCCTCTTTCTTGTTCATCTTCTTTAGGTGTACAGATTTTAGTATGTTTATCCTATCTTATAGGACTGTATAGGTGAGTATATATCATGTGCGTCTTTCTGCTCCTGGGTTATCTCACTCAGGATGATCTTTTCTAGATCCCACCATCTGAGTAACAGGACAGGAGCCTACCACAGAGGGCCTCTGAAAGACTCTACCTAGCAGTGTATCAAAGCAGATGTGGAGACTCATAACCAAACCTTCAGCAGAGTGCAGGGAATCATCCGATAAAAGGTGGAGTTAATATGACTGGGAGAGGACAGGAGCTCCTAAACAACAAAGTATATCAGGGCACGGGGGTCCTCTATGAGGCTGTTTCTCCAACTAAGGACCATGTCTGGAGATATAACCTAGAACCCCTGCTCAAATGTAACCCATGGCATCTCAGTATCCAAGTGGGTCTCCCTAGTAAGGGGAAAAGGAACTATTTCTGACATGAACTCAATGACTGGCTCCTTCACCTTCTCCCTCCCCACCCAAGGGAGGAACAGTCTTGCTAGGCCACAGAGGAGGGCATTGCAGCCATTCCTGAAGATACCTGATAAGCTAGGATCAGTTGGAAGGGGAGGAAGACCTCCTCTATCAGTGGACTTGGAAAGGGGCAGGGAGGAGATGTGGGAGGGAGGGTGGGGTTGGGAGGGAATAAGGGAGGGTGCTATGGCTGGGATACAAAGTCAATAACCTGTGATTAATATAAAAAATAAAACTTAATTAAAAAAGCAAACTATTTCATACTGTTAAAGAACCATTTTAAAAATGAATGCTCTTCTATTTATCTAAAAACCTCAGAAAAACTTGCATAACACCCATCCATGTATTTTTGTATGAAGTAAGTTAAATTCTAAAATCACTATTTATTGAAAACTATTATCACTAACTATTTATTGCAAAGCATAGATGATGATAGATGAATGGTTAGAAAAGTCTGAAGGAAAGCAGAAGGAACAGTCTAGATGCTAAGATGGTATTCTACTTTATTTCAGTCAAAGATGCTATAATAAATTTAAGGAAGTCAATACATAACTTGTACATGCAAAAATGAAAAAGAAGAGTTAATGCATCATACCTTTTATTAAAATACAGACCCGAGAATTATGCTGTGGCATCAATAGTTATATTTTGTGTATATATGTTGTGGGTATTCTTCAGACATTGCAAAGAAGGGACTGAGAACATTGGTGTCATTGAACCCCAAAGATAAAAGAAAAGATCAAAACTAGGGACATATTTTTGGAAGAATTCCATGTAAAATACATATTTAAAGCATAGGACTGGATGATGAGATTTAGACATCATGACAGATGCAGGGCATAACGAAGAGTAGTCCAAGGTCTTCACAACTAAGAAGGAATGAGAATATCTCAGTAGTCAGAGATATCTGGCATATGCACAGCATTCCACTCTGCTATTTCTGTAATATCCACATATAGTTGGCATACTTGCCCCTTTCAAAGAATAATACATTGCATGGCTATTACTATATTGAAGTTTACTCTTATACAACTCTGAGCTATTGGATATTGAAGTACCTGTTTCCCTATAACCTCTATCAACTTTCGTTTCATCAGTTATTACTAATGATTGTACCCTCTGCTTCTAAATTTTTATTTTTAGATCCTCTTATTTCTAGAATTTCCTTTTGTCATTCAACTTTCTGTTTTGACAACTGCAGGGAAAAATGACAATAATTAGTATGATTGCTTCAGTTTTTCATTTTAGTTGTCTGTTAAGGATATGAAGTAAGAGTCATAATGTAAAATATAAAATCCAATCAGAGCCAAAGTCGTACCATTTTCCCTATTTACCTGCCATGTGTTCTTTGTTTTCTCTCCCTTTTTTTTTTTTAAGGAGAGTAAATCAGGACCGAGAATAAAGCTGTACTCAAATGCTTGTCACTTACCCTGACCTGGTAATTTTTCTAGACCACTGAGGAATTCTGAGGTCCCAAGATCATTTTTGAATTCATATCTGCATAGAAAATAGAATCTAGGAAATGAGAATTGTTTTGCATAAATCCAATTATATTAGCTTTATGCTACTGGATTTGGCTAAAGGGAGCTGACAATCTAATGAAGATATGTTTTCCAAACTAAGTCACATCCATCTTACTTTAAAAATTAAATGTCTTCATTTAACTTGCAGTTTAGAGTTTGAAACCACTAAATACATTTTATGTCCATTTTAATATCCATATTCATTTTATAAGATGGATTTTAAAAACTAAAACAAAATAAATTTAATAGTATATAAATCTTGTGTGCCTGTTGTTATTTTAATAGCCACCTACCATTTTATCCCAAGAGTTGGACTTTCTGGGTAGTTCTAGAGTTGCTTAAATTGACTTATTTTACTACATGAGCTGGAGAGGGAAATGGTGAGTGATTTTATGTCTGTATGAGCAAGTACATCACAAAGTACAACTATAATATAAGCTGCCCCCCCGGGCATCCTGGGAGCCCATTTGTTTTCCACATTTCCATTTCACCCAAAATGTAATCTACTTCTAAAATTAAGATCTAGTAATGGAAAACTCCATAGAGAAATTCCTATTGAGACATTAGAGTGATGTTCTTCCCTAGAAAGGCCGCATACTGGTTGATAAAAACAAAAACCCAACAAAACAAAACAAAACAAAACAAAAAAAAAACACAAGACTATAGCCTTACAAAGGACAATATAAGGTCATGAAGATGACTAGATTGGATAATCCTTGCTGCAGAAGTCTGAGGACCTGAATGTAAATCTGTGAAATGATGATGGGAAGAGAGAACCAGTTCCCAAACGCTGTTCTCTTACTACCACATGAATGCTTTGGGACATACATTCCCTCCTTTATATACAGAACAATGAAAATTTTACCAAGGTTCATATTCGTGAGAAGCTTATTGTTATGAAGAACATTAAAATCAGAATGGCAAGTCCTCCAAACCTGTCTGGAATCATATAATCTATGTGCATAGGTTATATGCATCATGTAATCTATACACATAGATTAACTCCTAATTCTTAAACCTACCCTATTACAAATTTACTAGTTTTACAAAGTTACTAGTTTTTCTGACTATACAGTTAAAAGATTGAAACATTGAGTTCTGGAGTCACACAAACCTAGAACCAGCTGGACTAGAAGTTCAAGTATTTGTTAGTATATTTGCTAGTTAGACAAACACCTGAGTGCTAGGAAGAGGTTTATATTGTATACCTTCCTAAAGTTTCAGGTTTCCTACACATTATACAAAAGGCTTGGATTTGGAGACTTTTGATGACTTATCTATGTATTTTAGGCAAGGCTGTTTTTTTATTTTTAGAAACAACCATCTAGCCCATCTTTTCCAGGGAATGATCTGATTTAGCTCCACTAATTTAGTAAAATATGGTGGGCGAAACTGCTTAGAAAATGACAATTCAATTTGGGGATGTTTCAGCCTTCCTCCTCAAGGCTCTAATAATATTTAAATTTAAATATTTGTGATGTATGGTGTACTTTCACATGCATTGTACAAACAGTAGAGCAAAATGAGCTCAGAAGGTAAAGAGAATAGACAAACACACTCATAGTTTGCAGAAGGGAAATTACCACTCAAAGAGGACAAATGACTTGTCTGAAATCCATAGTTGTCAAGGAGAGAGGTGGAGTGTGGGTAGGGAAAGGGATTCTTAAATCACTTGGGGAAAGAATTCTTGGACCTCCATGTTTGTTCACAAAATGTGAGATGGAGAGGACAGGACTGTTGCTTCAATTCCTTGGTCACATGACTAGAAAGATGGCTTAGCTTTATTTTCTGTTTTCTTCCCTTTTCTTATTCACTGAAGATCTGAAGGAAATTAATGACGATTTTGATTTTGGATTTAATTTCCTGGTATGTTCCCATTTGGACCATGCTGTCACTTCACATGACAACAGTGAGACCAATCAGCAGCCGAAGTGTGAGGCTGTGTGTAATTAAAATACAAACAACAAGTGTTCCATTTCATAGGCTACAAAAACTGAATAGCATAACTCAGAATCTATAGGTTTCTCATGAAAGATGACCTGGTGTAAGACCAAAAGAAATAAATTGCAAGTCCTTCAGCTTAGGTTCTTTTCAGTTATTCGAAATGAATCAAAAATTCAAAGCATTTTTGTCTACATTTGTTTACTTCTCTGAAGTGCCATTATAAATGAAAATTTTAAGCTGTCATAATTCATTGTCTTTTAAATTTAATTATTTTATACATATTCATAAATTAATTATTTTTATCTTGGTTCATTTCAATAAGTAAAGACAACTTGTATATTCTTTCTCTGGGTATATCCATTTTATAACTTGTGTTAAGTATCAAAGTCGCTACAATAACAAGTTGGTAAACACATGTTGTAAAAGAAACCATATGATTTTGTTGTTACAAAAGACTTCTTACAACTACTTCTATTCTTGGGTTACTAAGCTCATTTCAGACTTTATGAATCCAAAATTCCTTTGACTGTGAAAACTACTGTTACTTGCCTCAGAAGCTTGCTGTAGGAACTAAAGAAATAAAAAGAATACAACTTGCAAGCATAGGCAAATTAATCCCCATTTTTGGATCCTTTACATAGCATTAAATCATTATTTCAATATTAATAAATATAAATTTTAAGTCAGAAATTAGAAATAAGATTTTTTTTCTGACAAGCAATACTTACTTGTCAAGTAAGTTTGAAAAGATACCACTTTTCAAAAATGTATTTAGACCAATTATAAAGAATTTATTATGGTACATGCATTCACTTAGAATGTATGATGAAGTAGCCACTGCATATGCTTGTCAAAATCATGAACTTAAAGAAAAACCCGTTTGTCTATAAACATTCGCTGAAGTTTATTCTAAAATAGTAACAGAAGCATCCACTTTTCCCAGGTGAAATTTAATTAATATGATTAAAGGAAGGTATAAGAGAGCTGCAAGTTTTGGGTCAATGCTAAGTGGACCATCCTCCACTGCTTTTATGAAAAGCAAGCATGACATTCTAGGTATCTTGTTTTTCAAAAGTCATGAGGACCAAATCACTCTTTCAAAACTCTGCTTCCTGACAGGAGCATCCACAACAGACAAGGAGTCATAGGGAGATGCATGCCAGCCTTATTGTACACAGCCCTGGCTAAATTCGCAGGTTGCTTCTGGACCCCACTTATATTCACACTGTGGAGAAGAAACAGGAAAAACCCTGTGTATCTGAGGAGGAAAGGCATTTATCTGAAAGCACATGCAGCCATGTATAAATGCTGCTTGAAATCATGTGCAGATGTCAACCTAAGATGAATACTCAAAATGTTTTAAAAATTCCTATACCTAATCCCACCTGATTTCCCAGTTCCAGTAACTTGTGCAGACTAATGATATGGTTACCTTCCTTTAAGTATTTGCTATAAAAACATTTGCTAACAAATGAGAAGAAGATTTCTGAAGGTCTGTCTTTGACACTTATGCCTGAAGAATACTAAAGAACAACATTAGCTGCCAACACTTTCCATGCACACACTAGTGATCATTTTTAAATTGACACATAGGAAATTGAGAATTACAGCCAAATTACCAAGGAAGTAATCAACATGTCCCTTTGTCTCATGTAGAAAGATCAGGACAAGTCTTATTGGCAAAAGTGCAATTCTATGAGGCTGAATTAATGAATATACATCACCACATGAGAATTAAAGCTGACATGTATAACCATATATGGGGAATTATGGTGATGCCTAATTCAGCTGATTCATTTTGTGTTCAGTGTTTACAGATCTTATTTTGAGGACCTCAGTGCATCAAAGGACAGAGTCACTCACCCATAAATGTAAAGTGACACTGCCTCTTTGCATTTTGCATTCTCCTACTCAACACATGTTTCAAGATGACTATATTTTGGGTGACATGCTAGCCCTTGAAACTCAAATAGAAATGAAACAGAGTCCCTATCATGAGAAGGTCATAATTCAGCATTGGAAAAATATATTTAAAATGTGTAGAATCAATGTGCACATGCATATGGTTTGCACTCATTTCTGTGTTGTTTTTAAAAGTCCCAACTCATACATTTGGGGTTATTGAATAAGGTGAGTAAAAAGTACTTAGCACAAATTTGGAAGTCAGCCTTATCTATGTCATGAATTCATTTCCTCTCAAATTCAGTCTCTGCCATGTCCTCACTTATCCTCCTGTCTGCAAACTTTGGATACCCACAATTTTCTGTTCTCGCCCTCTTAAGCATAAACCGGAGACACTTTTATTCCTGCTCTCACTTGTCCCCTGAACTGTTTACTTGGGCTGCCCTCAAGTGATTGTGATTTGCCAACCAGACCAATCTGTCCTTTTGTCCTTTGATTCAGGCTGTTCAGCCTGGGAGCTGGGATCATCCCCAAAGACAGTTATCTAAGAAGTACATTTAGAGAGGTACATTTCTCCCACTGTTTCAAGTAAGGTGATACATTCTCTTCCTTCCTGCCTTGGGAGGTTTTATTTATCTGTCCAGTTGTTGAGATAAAAAACTATGGGATGGCATCTCATTAGTCTATGAGCTCCCATCTAATTGACCCTCTTTTCCCTGTGTCTAGCGTGCAATATTAAATGATTAGGACAGATAATTTATTAAAATCATTGACACAAATCCAGTAACTGAAAAACCTTTTGAATGGAGGCCGACAGTTCTCTTATCATTATGCACTTCCAGAGCAGAACAAGGACATATAACGCTAAAAATACATATTTGCAGTTAATCAAATAATATCAAAGGAAAAGATCAATAAAAGCAAGGAAAAATGTCACATTGAATGAATGGTTAGACCCTTTTGCTGGATAATTGTGGTTGTCAATTTGATTGTACCTGGTTTCAGTTGTGAAATAAGCTTCTGAGTGGGTCTGTGGGGTATTTCTTGGGAGGACCAACTGAAAATGGGAAGACCTTCCCTAGAAGATGAACAACTTTCTGTCCTGCCCAGATACAAAGTGAATGAAGGAAACATGGTTGGTGTTTGCTTATCTGCCTGCCTGCCTGTCTGTCTGCCTGCCTGCCTGCCTGTCTGTCTGCCTGCCTGCCTGCCTGTCTGCCCATCTGCCCATCTGCCCGTCTGCCTGTCTGCCTGACTGCCTAACTGCCTGAATGCTTGTCCAACTGTCTGACTGTCTGACTGGCTAATCTGTAAATGCTATTGCTGCTGCTGCTACCATTCTCTTCTGACATCAGAATCTAGCTTTTTCAGCTTTTCATCAAGGACAGATGATATTTGTGGATTGAGCAACCATTGGATTCCTCATTTCTCCATTGTACAGAGAACCCTATTCAGCTCATATACAGTAAGTAAATTGAATGAATGCATCTTCTTTTAATACAAATATATAAATTTATTCTATTGGTCTATTATACTCATCATATGTAAAAAGATTTGTTTTAAAATCCGAACTTCACTATTTACTTTAAAGTGCCCACTCCAGAAGGATTGTAATTGTAAAAGGCCCAATTTGTGATTAATAACATTTAGATGCTAAATTGATAGTTCAATTTTGGTTTTTTAAATATTTATTTATTTTTATAAATTACACTATATTCACTTTGTATCCCTCCTATAGCTCCCTCCTCTCCCAGTCTCTCCCTTCCTCCCTCTTTGACATGCATGCCCCTCCCCAAGTCCACTGGTAGGGGAGGTCTTCTTTTCCTTCCTTCTGATCCTAGTCTGTTAGGTCTAGGAGTGGCTGTATTGTCTTCCTCTGCTCAAGTACACAATAAGGACATTTGTTCAACTATGTTTGTAGCAGCTTTATTTGTAATAGCCAGAAGCTGGAAACAACTCAGATGCCCCTCAATTTTGGGTTTTTAAAAAATACTTTATAGTTACTGTCCCACATTTCATATTTTAAGAGACTGGATTTTGTCAAAATATTGTTAACTTTGCACTAATAACTTTGAAGTCAAGTGTTGTTATGTCATTAGGTATGTTACCACCTCACTCAGAGATAAGGAAGATATCAGAAAAAAATTCAGGGGTAGAAAAATAATGAATGTATTTAGTATTATTAAAAACATTGTACATGCCAGGCTATAGAGTTAATGATATCAGATATCAGCCTAGGTAAAAGGTAAATTTTGGTTATTCTGGATTCCAAATATTTCTGCTTCATATAATTTTGCTATATTTTAAAGGTTATTTATAAATTTAGAAATATGGCATGTCCAGAGAGCTTTCAAGGAACTGAGGGTACTTCCTAAGGATTATTTCTCTATTTTGTAAACACATAGGAATGTAGGCAAGGGATGCTTTCACATTCATTAATGCTTAATGGATACTTTACTCATGAGTTGATAATCTTTAGGTTTTTTTTTATTTGGTTGCTAATCTTTCTCTTTGACTTAACCTTAAAACACTGAGCAGAATTATGGATATTGACCAATATGACAAAACCAGAATGGTGTAAGTTATGAGATGACAGTTGTGGAGATGATGAAAGCGCTTGCTATATAAATCAGAGGACTAGAATTCAGAGCTCTAGAATCTGTGAAGATGCTGGGTGGATATGACAATGAGCTTATAACCCACTCTGGGCTTCAAAGGCAGACACATATTATCTCTGGAGCAAGCTGGTGGTTGAGAATAGATGTACTAGTGAGTCTGAGTTTGTTTGAGAGACTATCTCAAATAACAAGGTAGAACAGTGTTTGAAGAGGATTACTGATATGGGCATGCATGTGTGCCCACAGAAGCAACCTAACACATAGAAATACCACATGCACTTACACGTGAAGAAAAGGAAGGGGAAAAAAGTGAACTGATGGGGGAAAATATTTGCTTAAGCATGAATGAGCTAGTGTGAAGATGCCTAAGTAAGGACAATAGCCATGAGTCTCTGTAGAAACTGAACTTGATGCTCAGCAACCTTTGTCCCCGCAATGACTTTGTGCAAGGAAACACAAGAAAAACCAACACTAGAAATTGAAGTGAGTAGTGGTACATCAATTAAAACTAAAATATTGACATTCTAATTGGTTGGCTGTTATTCCTCCACTGAATATTAAAGGCAGAATTGCTTTTTAATCTGTTTTCTAGTAAGCTAACTCTAAATAATTATTTTTCTGTAATATTACTGTATCTTTCACAGGACTTCTATAAAGATCTTATTTTTATTATTTTAAGTTGTTTTTAAGATGAAGCTATGTGTGTGTGTGCTTCAAAGTTGGACACAACAACCAATCATGAGAGAAAGAGTCCCAAAGTTAGGCAAAAGAGTCAGAGACCCTCTTTTTCTCATAGTCAGAAGTCCCATAAAATACTAAGCTAATAGCCATAATATATACACAGAGGACCTGGTGCAGACCCATGTAGGCACTGTCCTTGCTGCTTCATTCTCTGTGAGCTCCTATGAAACTTGCTTAGTTGATTCAGAGGGCCGTGTTCTCCTTGTGTCCCTCATCCTTTCTAACTTTTACCATCTTTCTGCCTCCTCTTCCACAGGATTCCCTCAGCCCTGAGGGGAAGGGTTTGATGGGGACCTCCAATTTAGACTCTCTCTCTGCAGAATATAAGGTTGTGGGTCTTGGCATATGTTCCCACCTGCTGCAGGAGGAAGTCTCTCTGATGGCAGCTGGAAAAGCCGCAATTTTATGAGAGTAACAGAGTATCTTTAGGAATCATTTCATTCTCCTCCTCCTCCTTTTCCTTTTCCTTTTCATTTTCCTCCTCTCCCTCCCCTTTTTTTCAGACCAGTAGTGTTTGGTTTTACCCTAGGTCTCTGGGCTACCTAATCTCTGGTTCTTGATTATCCAAGAAGTGTCATATATGGGCTCCTTTTATGGACATAGTCAAATCGGATATTGCTTGTCCACTGCCACAAGTTATGTGCCACCATTGCCCTAACATAATTTTTGCAGGCAGAACAGACTGTAGTCACAGGTTCTGTGGCTGAGTTTGTATTCACATTTCCCTTTCAGTAAGCTGCTGAATACCTTCCCACACCGAAGTTACGAGAACATAGAAGTAAAACTCCGTGTATGCAGTAGCTCTGCTTCTCCATGTTCAATGAGTTGTGTGGACGTAGTCCTTGGCATTGGGGCTGCTCAGCAGCTTTGCAAAGAGCAATAATTTGTTTTATAATCATGGGTTCTTTGAAGATTTCCATGGGACCCCTTTGGACAACAACTCAACTGAATGCAACCCAGCAGCCCCACTAGAATTTTTGCCAGACTACAAGTGATGGCCAGTTGAGAGTCAGTTTCCCTGATTACTCAGAGTCCACATTAGGAGCACCTTCATAGATTCCAGGAAGTGTCTACTGAGCTAGGTTTCCACACCATCTCCAGAAAGACTCAAATTCCAGCCATTCCCCCATTCTCTTATTCCATCTCAACCCCCGACCTGATCCCTTCACACCTGATCTCAGATCACTCATAAAATCTATTATATTTCTCATTCCCAGAGAGATATGCCAGGAAACATAAGCCAGAGATACCTCCCCCAACCACCACAAAAGAAAGAAAAACAGATCAAGAAAAAAAATACTTAACAGGGAAACAGAGAAGTTTCATATAACATGTTAAATGAATAGATTTCTACCCATGATTTTGTCCTATTGTATATCTGTATAATTTTAATATATATGAACTATTTAAATAGTTAGCATATTGTGGTGATGTGAATAAGAATGCCCTGCATAGGTTCATATGTTTAAATCTTCACTCTATAGTGGATGGAACAATTTGGGAAGGATTGGGGGGGGGGGGGTTGACCTTGTAGAAGAAGTGTATCTGTCACTGGGTGTAGGCTTTGAGGTTTCAGAAGACCAAGCCAGGCCTAACCTCTTTTTCTCCCTGCTTTCTGCTTGTGTATCGTTTGTAAGCTCTTAGCTACTAACCCAGCACTATGCCTGCCATGCTTCTTGCATTATGGTCATGGACTCACACTGTAAATCTATAAACAAGCCACAATTAAAAGCTTTCTTTTATAAGTTGCCTTGGTCATGGATAGTGCCGCTTCTCAGCCATCCAACAACAACTAGAGGACACACAAACACAAAATAATACATTATATATAATTCAATTAAATTGTCCAGTGTATTTCTCATGTACAATTATAGGATGATCAAGGAATCCTATTTTAATATTATATATGCTTACTAAGATGCCCTCTGAGTTTCCCTGTGCTTCTTATTTACTTGTCTTAAGTATAATTCTTTGAAAGTAAATGCTGAGTCTATATCTTACAGAAAATTGCTGTTTAACCAACAGAAATTTGAATCCACACAACTCTGGAGAAAGTTCCTCCTTTTTGAGGCACCCTTCCTTCTGAGACTTCTCATCTTGGTTTATAGGTAGATGCCCTTTTCTTCTGGATTCCATAGTGTTCTTTTTGTTCATGGGTCTGTGTCCCAACATACCCCTTCTTTGACAAGATCTCCAGTGATGCTGGGTTAAGGCCTACCCTAATGAGTTGCTTTAACTTAACATTTTTGTGTGTGGATTGTTTTATATTTTATTTTTTATAATTTTTATTTTCTTATATTAATCACAGATTATTTACTTTGTATCCCAGCCGTAGCCCTCTCCTTCATTACCTCCCCAAGCCAACATTGCCTCCCTCATCTCCTTCCTGCTCCTTTCCAAGTCCACTGATAGGGGAGGAACTCCTCCCCTTCCATCTGGTCCTAGCTTATCAGGTCTCTTCAGGCTTCAATGTCCTATTTTGTGGCTTAGCAAGGCTGCTCCTCCCTCGGCGGGGGGGGGGGGG
>CM053753.1:88431874-88447152 GCA_028658305.1 Pachyuromys duprasi | reverse complement strand
GATATATTTAGTTCTTGTGGAGCTCCTATCCTCTCCATGTCATATTAACTCTCCCTTCTTTCACATGATTCCCTGCACTCTGCCAAAGGTTTCGTTATGAATCTTAGCATCTGCTTTGATACACTGTTAGGTAGAGTCTTTCAAATGCCCTCTGTGGTAGGCTCTTGTCCTGTTACTTGTTTTTTCCTACATCTAATGCCCATCCTATTTGTCTTTCTAAGTGATGATTGATCATCTTACACCACGTCCTCTTTTTTGTTTATCTTCTTTAGGTGTATAGATTTCAGTATGTTTATCCTATCTTATGGGTCTATATAAGTGAGTATATACCATATGTTTATTTCTGCTTTTGGGATACCTCACTCAGGATGATCATTTCTAGGTCCCACCATTTGCCTGCAAATTTCATGATTTCCTCATTTTTAATTGCTGAGTAGTATTCCATTGTGTAGATGTACCACAATTTCTGTATCTGTTCCTCAACTGAGGGACATCTGGGTTGTTTCCAGGTTCTGGCTATTAATAATAAAGCTACTATGAACATGGTTGAACAAATGTCCTTGTTGTGTATTTGAGCCTCTTTTGGATATATGCCTAGGAGTGGTATAGCTGGACCTTGAGGAAGCACTATTCCTCATTGTTTGAGAAAGTGCCAGATTGATTTCCAAAGTGGTTGTACAAGTATGCATTCCCACCAGCAATGGAGGAGGGTTCCCCTTTTTCCACAACCTCTCCAGCATGCGTTGTCACTTGAGTTTTTGATCTTAGCCCATATGATGGGTGTAAGGTGAAATCTCAGGGTGGTTTTGATTTGCATCTCCCTGATGGCTAACAGGGAGAACATTTCTTTAAGTGTTTTTCTGTCTCTACAATCCTGTACAGAGAGTTCTCTGTTTAGCTCCATACTCCATTTTTTAATTGGATTACTTGATTTGTTGCCTTTTGACTTCTTTAGTTCTTTATATATACTGGATATTAGCCGTCTGTCAGATATAGGGTTGGTGAAGATCCTTTCCCAGTCTGTAGGCTGTCGTTTTGTTTTGATGACAGTGTCTTTTGCTTTACAGAAGCTTTTCATTTTCATGAGGTCCCATTTATTTATTGTTGATCTTAGAGCTTGTGCTGTAATAAACCTTTTTTTAATGCTATTTTCATATGCAGTAACATTCTCAGCTACTGGGGATTAAAATGTCAATATATGGAAATCAGTGGAACGAAAATCATAGTATTATACTGAGACAGTTTGAAGTACACGTTTTATGATAGGGAAATACTCCCAATGGGAGGAAAAGAATTAAAAATAAGCTGAAAGACAGTTGTATTGTGTGGCATGCCTGATGAAGCCTTGGCCAGTCCCTCATATCTGTTTACCAGTTTCCTTATCATCAGATTGAATATGGGTGAGGCCCCAGGCAAGGAAGCTCTCTGATGGCCAAAACCAGGTCTGATGAAATTTACTTAATGATGGCGGCATTTTCAGGAAACTTTCTAGAGGGAAACCTGTGTAGTATAAGTCTGCATTGTGTACATTATCCAATGATCCTGTGTGTTTCCTTTATGAAATAAATTATATTTTTGATTAGTATATGAGAGATTTTTTAAAAATATCATCATAACTAATGTTTTCTTTAAAAAAAATAAAGTCAAGATACTTGGAGACTTAGCAGTTTATACTGCATAGTCTCTTTAAATAGTGTTGCTCAAATATTTTGCAGACTCCACAGTCTATGTAACAATAGCAGACACTTAAAGTACTTTCTGGGGAAATGTCCCTATGCAAACTATTAGCCTTTTGCATTGCAAAAGATACTTTAAAGAGTAAAGATTGACATTTAATTCTTCTTTGTTGAGCTAGCAAAACACAAATGGCTTTTGATCAAAATCAGTAACAGATCAAAAACAGGTCTGACCTGATTTTATCCCAGAAGGAACTGCTCCTGAATTAGCTTGAAAAGTGAATAATCAAACCTTTGATTAGGACAGCATCTTAGAACACTGTGCAGTTAAAAAATATTTTGAATACTTGTAACATATCCAGTAAGTTAAGCAGAAAGTAAAGTAAGTTAAAGAACGCAGAGAGAAATATTAGTGGCAGTGAGAAAATTATAAAAAACACAAAATATTATTTTAAAGCACATGGCCTTTTATTGAAACTACAGTAGTGGAGAAACACCTGACGAACCTTCAGACATATGGCAAATTTTCATGATTATTACTTATTTATTTTCTTTCCATATGTAAAGGAAAATTTCTGTTTGGTGTAATCATAATGAAATACATTAAAATGCAATTTTTGCATTTCAAAAATTGCCTCCAAATCTTTGTTTTATCAAGGAACATGGAGTGCTGAATTATTAATCTGCATGAACAGCGCTTGATACAAGCCTCCAGTAACACGAGGAACTAGTTGTTCCAGAGAGAATTAATGGCCTCATATTCTGAACACTGTGATATAAAATATGCCTCAGTGGAATGTGAGACATTGAAGTACAGAAAGTTGTTTACAGAAATTATGCACGATACAGGACTCATCCCACTAAAATGGTCATTTTATTGAACTAAAGATTATGATGATAAAACCCAATAAAGTAAACATTTTTAAAAGGAGAGAAAAACTTTAAGGTAGCATACTTCATATTTTGCCATTGACTAATATCTAATGCTTTCCAAAGGCCAACATAACTTCAAAACGCCTAGCCTCTTTAACTTGAACATCTAAAAGTTCAAATCAATAAAGTATTTCTATTGACTGACCAGAAAAAATGGGGTTGGTACGATTTCTTTTATCACGATTATACCTTTAGTTACAAACACTCAAAGATACAAGAAATAGTCTCTAAATGTTGCAGTAAGAGACACAACCATCAAAAAGCAAGGGCTGGTAGGTTTGGGGGGGAACTGGATGTCTCTGCTGGGCACTGACTGGGCCTTTGTGTATCACCTTATTCATCCCCTACCCCAGGATATGTACCAACTAAAACCTGCACTTGAAATCATCTTTATCAATCCCCAGTTATGATTCAAGTTCAAATCAAAGTATTTCCTGCTCCAGATTCTGTTTTCTTCTTTTTTTTCACATTGCTCATTTTTCCCTTTTTAAAAATTTTTATTAAATTCTTTATTAATTATACTTTATTCACCTTATATGCCCCTGTAATTCCCTCCCTCCTTTCCTAATCCCTCCCTTCCTCCCCCTTCTGTACCCGTGTCCCTCCCCAAGTCCACTGATAGGGGAGGTCCTCTTTTCCTTCCTTCTGATCCTAGTCTATTAGGTCTCATCAGGAGTGGCTGCATTGTCTTCCTCTGTGGCCCGTAAGGCTGCTCCCCCCCTCAGGGTGAGATGATCAAAGAGCAGGCCAATCAGTTTATGTCAGAGGCAGTCCCTGTTCCCATTTCTATGGAACCCACTTGGACACTGAACTGCCATGGGCTATATCTGTGCAGGGGTCCTAGGTTATCTCCATGCATGGTACTTGGTTGGAGTAACAGTCTCAGGAAAGACCCCTGTGCCCAGAATTTTTGGTTCTGTTGCTCTCCTTGTGGTGTTCCTGTCCTCTCCAGATCTTACTATTTCCCCTTCTTTCATAAGATTCTCTGCACACTGTCCAATGGTTGGACATAAGTCTCAGCATCTGCTTTGATATTCTGCAGGGCAGAGCCCTTCAGAGGCCCTCTGTGGCAGGCTCCTGACTTGTTCCCTGTTTTCTCTTTCCTCTGATTTTCATCCTCTTTGCCTTTGAGAGTTCACCTTACACCCATCAGAATGGCCAAGATCAAAAACTCAAGTGACAACACATGCTGGAGAGGTTGTGGGAAAAGGGGAACCCTCCTCTACTGCTGGTGGGAATATAAACTTGTACAACCACTCTGGAAATTAATCTGGCGCTTCCTCAGACAACTAGGAATAGTGATTCCTCAAGATCCAGCTATACAACTCCTAGGCATATATCCAAAAGAGGCTCAAGTACACAATAAGGACATTTGCTCAACCATGTCTGTAGCAGCTTTATTTGTAATAGCCAGAAGCTGGATTCAACCCAGAAGCTCCTCAACTGAAGAATGGATACAGAAATTGTGGTACATCTACACAATGGAATATTACTCAGCAATAAAAAAACGAAGAAATCATGAAATTTGCAGGTAAGTTGTGGGAACTGGAAAGGATCATCCATAGTGAGCTATCCCAGAAGCAGAGGGTATACACTCACTCATATAGACATATAATATAGAATAAACCCGCTGAAATCTGTACACCTAAAGAAACTAATCAAGAGGGAGGACCCTTGCTAAAATGCTCAATCCCAATGTTTTCTTTTTAACTCAAATTAGATTTTGTTGGATTTTTGCTTTTATTCATTTGTAACAGCTTACTTAAAATTGGTTAAAATTGTTTGTTTGTTTCAGACTGGACTGAGAACTGTTCAAAAAGAAATGTCTTATTCCTGCTAGTTTCCCTGGTGTGACAGTTCTAGTTTCACATACTACTTGCTCAATAATTTTCCAGTGGAAATAACTGAAAGTAGTAAACAAAACCAAAATGAATGTGTTTTTTTTTTTACCTATTTCTAGGAACAATCACAGTCATCTGAAAATATAAAAAAAAATTGCAATCATGAGGAAACCAAAGCCAGTAGGATGGCATATTTATGAGTAAAAAGCATATGTGCATTAAATTAATAGATTAAAAAGCTGTTCATGAAAAGTTCCCAGGAAAAAAATTCACATTTGATTCTAGGTTATGTATCAGAAATGACGAGAGACAAAAGAAGAATTTCTATCCGTGGTTCTCAATCTTCCTAAAGCTGAGACCCTTTAATACTGTTCCTCATGTGGCAGTGACCTTCAACCATAAAATCATTTTTATTGCTTCTTCTTAGCTGGAACTTTGTGGTTGTTATGAATCATAATGTAAATATCTGATACACAAGAGATCTGATCTGAGACCCCCTGAGAAAAGGTTGTTCCATGCCTGAGGGTCACAACCCACAGGTTGAGAATAGCTAAAGAATGAGAACCAAGAATATACAAAATTATGAGAAAAGATGTTATTTAGAAAGAAAAGGGATTATTTTTCTCCATGAGAAGAAAATAAAATAAGGGTAAAGAGGAACTGGCTTCAGAGACACGGTGATCTATGAGACTAGTGTTTAAATTAATTTTTAATTACACCCAAGGAAAAACTCACTAGGAAATCTCAGGATTTGAAACTAAACAACACACTCAATTAAGAACTTACTGAATTCTTACAGTATCTTACAATCTTTAAGTACAGAACAAATAAGCAAGGCAGAAAATTCTTGGCCATAGATACTTAGGGACATTCTAATGAATGAAAATTAGAAAGCTAATCAAATTATAAAACATATTAATTTGTTCATAATTGGTTGGCATTCAGTTATAATCATCAAACAAATATTATGAGCATTCTTAAATGATTTGCTGTGAATTTGGAGCACAGAATTCTACCAATCCATCCACAGATAATCAATTTTATGGATATCAAATGTTTATTATAAAGTAGGGGTGCCTCTTAAGTCCTTTGAACTTTAATCAACTTGACATCTTGTTTTTGACACTGGTGACAAATTGCCCATTGCCATTTCAACTAGGAAATGATAAATATTGGGTAATTAATGTTGCCTTTCTGTGGACAGCTTCTGTGAGTTTTCCCATTCCCTCAGAAGGGCAGGCAGCACAAACGCTTTTCCAGACCCAACCAGCCGGATGACAGACACCAAAGCTCCTGGATTCTTCATGTTCAAATTGTGTGATGAGAAGAGGAGACAATGAGAAGGAGCTTTCTGTGTTGTTTATGACCTCACTGAACAGACAGTCTAAGGTAAAGTCATTATGTATAGAAAGCACAGAAAGTATTGTTACGTTTTTCTATCTACATCCAGGCTTTGAAATATGCAAATTAATAAATAAAAATGCTTTAAGTGTAGAAAATACGTAACCAAAATATCATCAAAATACCATAAAAATGAAAAGTGTAAGGACAGTGTAAAAAGTCTTATTAGTTTCAGCATATTCATTTTACCACACTCGAAAAGTCTCTTCAGATGAAAACCTAACTCTTTTTCAGTATAGGAAATCCTCCTGTTTTATCCCATGAGAAAAAAGCATTAGTAGGCCCAATGGCATGATCTAGAAAGAAAGACAAATTCACTGATGCATTTTATATTAGAACCAATTACCTTACACCCAGAAGTCCAATAAATATTGAATGTAATGAGTAAGTGCTGACTTCTTGTGTAGTTTGGATTCAATATTTTGAGGAAAAAGTTCCTCAGACTTCAGAATGTCTGAATGTCTTCCAAATAGCCCAACTGATAGGCTTATTTATCAAAACAGAGGGAATTTATTTGGGGTTTATTTAAAATGTAAAGTATAATGCATTTATTGTGGTTTATAATATAATTGTTATTATGCAACTGTAAAATATTGTGTAAAACTGAATGATTATAGCCCATAAAGTTTGAATTGTTCAAAATTTACAAACAAGTTCACCAATTAGAAGTATGAGAAAAATGTAATTTCAAGGACCAAGGATCAAAAGAAACATCCATAGTGAAAGATATGAAAAGGAGGAAATATTATTCTTGAAAAATCATAATTGGTTAATCAGTAATTGTAGGACCACTGGGGCATTCCAGATCTGTTGATGTGTAGCTGAGAAAGTTACAGATATTTATGATATGCAATGTGATGCTCTAATCTATGTATACATTTTAAGGCAATCATTACAATTAAGCTAATTACCATAACTGTCACTTTACTTGGTTTCTTTTCTGTGTGGTGTGAATATTTAATATCTGCTCTTAGGTGAATTTCATAGGAACTCTCTACTGCCATGGCCACAGTCCCCTTGCTGCACACTGGCTGTCCAGAACACATCCATTTTTATCACCATTTCTCCATTCCTCTTTTCTGGCCCTTGACCCCTTCAACCACCATCTATGCTCTGATTCTATAATTACTTTGTATTGCACATTCCAGGTAGATTATGCAGTGTTTGTGGTTTTGTGCATTATGCCTTGGAGTAACTTAATGCCCTGTTGTAAATGCAGAGCATCCTACTTTCAGGACCAGTTAACATTCCAATGAGTGTGTGTGTGTGTGTGCGTGCGTGCATTACCCTCTTTCTTATCTGTTGCTCTACTGTTGGACAGATCAGGGAGTTTCTTTATCTTGGGCACTGTGAATAGTGCTTTAATGAGATGATTGTATCACATGTCAGTCATAGTTTGGATTTTGGAGGAAAAACCATTTTAGATAATGTCTGTATTAATTTGCATTCCTTCCATCACGGTCCAATGGTTCTCTTTCTCTAGTCTCTCTGGTCCTTGTTATGCTTTGATCTCTTGAAAAAAGCCACCCTTCCAATGTGAGGAGGTGTGATCTAGAATGTTTATGTTTTAAAAGGAGCTTCGACCTCCCCGCCCCCCCCACCCCGAGGGAGGAGCAGCCTTGTTAGGCCACAGAAGAGGACATTGCAGCCAGTCCTGAAGAGACCTGATAAACTAGGGTCAGATGGAAGATGAGGAGGTCCTATCAGTGGACTTGGAAAGGGGCAGGGAGGAGATGAGGGAGGGATGGGAAGGATAGGGAGGGAATGCGAGAGGGGGCTATGGCTGGGATACAAAGTACATAACCCGTGATTAATATAAAATAAAAATGTTGAAACTAAAAAAATAAAAATAAAAATAAAAAGGTTTATGGCTGAACCCTGCTCCTAATGAAAAGCAGAATGATAGTTTGGACAATAATGACATAAAATTATCCTAAAGTAGGTATAAAGGCTTTAGCTACAATAAGGAAAAATAAAGTAAAACATTTTTTTCACAAAAAAATGACATGTAGGAACTCTCTAGTTCAGTTTTATTTTGTGCTGCTGTTAGTAGCTGAAATATAATGGGCTGTGCAGTTTTCAATCAAATGTATCATATCTGTACACATAGCTGCTGTTTGCGTTATCTTCATACACTTGGAAATGGATTGTATATGCCTATATTGTCTATATCTATATCTACCTATATATGTCCGTATTTATGCCCTACATCTTCCATCTCCATCTATGCCCCCTCCCTATCTCTTTCACAACTCCCTTTTTATGTTAGGCAAGTACTCTATCACTGATTGCATGAAAGCACTGCGATTATTTATTTATTGAGACCAACAGAATACCACCAAGTGTTGGAGAACACTGTGAGATGATATCCTCCCTTTAGCTAAATTCTGCTTTGAAATGTTATTCCAAGAAGTGGTATTTACTTTGCAGAGGTGGCCTGTGCAAACAAGACTTAAACGCCTTGCACTGACAGTACTTCCACGCCCTCTGCTGGTTGCTCTAAGCCAAAGAACGTGAAGACGATGGGTATTTACAAAACGGACTAATGTCATTCTTTCATGTTTTAGTTTAAAAAATGAAATAAATAAAATAAAATAAAATAAAATAAAACGAAAACAACATTCTGACAAGAAAGGTCTTGTCCCAGTCAGCAAAGATCCCCTTTGCTAGCACCTAGACTTGAGAGAAGAGTTTCAATGGAGGATGTATTAAGGAATAGAAAGAACAACCCCAGATATAACTGAGTACACATTTCAGGGTGAACAAGGACGATGCTGGTCAGAAAACTCTGTGGTTTCTAAAATCTTTACTTGGTAAGGTATTTAAATATTTTTAAATGTCAGGGACTAGACGTTTGCAATTAAAAGCATGCAGACCTAGGAGCCTTGCAGGTGTTCTGTTCTCAGACAATAGCCAAGCACTGTCCCTGCTTCTATTTACTCATTCCTGGCTGGAGAAAAGCAGCTGACCCCCTGAGGAGACACTGGGGGTTTCACACACTGCACCTAATTATCTGTTTTCAGTTCATAACAGAAAGAGTGCCAACTCCAGCTTTCAAAAAGTCCAGAAAAGCAACAAATAGTATGTCATGTTGAAATAGTTCTTTCCTTTGATGATGCCACATGTAAGTAAGAAATAGGTGATGTCTTCAAATCTGCAATATTCTATACTGCTTGTTCTCTGGGGGAGACTGAATGCAGAGTTTACCCCCCCCCCACACGAAAGAGTGAAATGCAGAGCCAGAGAGAAAGATAAATCAGTGTTACTGATGCATTTATGCTCCCTAGTTTAAGCATTCTATGGGTGTATCTGAACACTACGGACACTACTGAGCTCCTGGCTGGTAACAAACAGGAACTGTGAAAATATTAAATAAAGATGTAGACGTGAGCACTTGGACTGCTTTTAAATTGTCTCCTTCACCCAGTAGGAAATAGATACTGAAGGTTGCCATAGACACCCCAAAATAAAAATAGACCCTTTAAAAATATTCATTGCTTACCACATTAAGTTTCAAACTTAAAAATCAGAGAGAAAATGTTAGTACTTTCTTTTTAAAACTGAAATTGAGCATATCTGTTGAAGGAGATAAAACAAACATCCAGTCTTCATCATGTGACCATGTGTCATTGACCAGGACTTCCTTAAGATCATGAGTCAGACATTTTCAGGCAAGCCAAAATTTCACTGGGGTTATCATACATGCTTAAAATGTATACCAGCTCATCTTTTCTTTTAAACACGGAAGGTGGGAGAGATGGCCCAGCAGTCAAGAGCACTTGATGATCCTGTAGAGAACCGAACTTCAGTTCTCAGCACACAAAATGAATGGCTCACAACAGCCTGTAATACTGTTTCTAGGGGATCTGATGCTATCTACTGGTATCAGAAGCCAGAAGACATTTCAGGAATACATAAACAGAGGCACTTACATATAAACATAAAATAAACAGTAATGGAAGTTTTTAAAAATAAAATAATATAATGAAGTTCCTTTCTGAGCCTGATTTTATACATTCTGACACATCTGCTTTTGCTTTCCTTTGTAATAAAACTACCTCAAGAACATGTAACTAGATCCTAGATAGTAAGGTTTGTAGTTGGTTAGACTAGTTGTTTTCTGTTTGCAGTGATAAACACCTTGAGCAACAACTACTTAGGGGCCCTTACTAGAAGAGGCTTATATCAGCAGCCAGTTTATCGTCCATCATGAGGAGATGCCAGGGCAAGAGCTCAAGGCTGGAACCTGGAGACAGGAACTGAAGCAGAGACCCATGCAGGTTTCCTTTCCATTGCTTGTTCAGTTATCTTTCTTATAAAACCTAGGACCCAGGATGGCTGGAGAAATCATTTCATGAAAAAAGTGAGTACCAGACCATGTGATTCCACTGGGGCTGTATTAATTAATTACTGTACTAATTGAACAAAGAAAAAACAACCCAGGACTAGCAGGCCAAGAGTGGAACTGCTCACAGTAGGTGGGTGCTCTCATACCAATCATTATTCATGAAAGCACCCCACACATACATCTGTAGGGAACCTTGAAGTCAGCTCAAGACCAAGTTCTCAGCACAAATATTTATTTGTCCCAGAGGGCAGGGATAAAGGACAAAAAACAGGAGAGGGAGAAAGAGAGAGAAGGGAGAAAGGGAACAAGGGGAAGGCTGAAGGGATATTTGTCCCAGAGGGGAGAGGACAGAGCAAGGGACAAAGGACTATCTTTGGAGAGATAGGAGACAGAAGTTGCCCATTGGCAAATGATGGCTCATAAAGGTAAAGGGGAAAAACCTGTGTTAGGATGAGGTGTTTAATTTTAATTTGCATGTTAATTAGATGACCCAAAGAGGGCATTTGATTGCTGGGCTTCAATACTTTGACAGCTGGACCTTGGTAGTCAGCCTCATGAGGATGAATTGGCCAAATAAGGGAACAGACCTTAGGGACTAACCTTAGGAATGTAATCTAATTTATTATTATTACTAATTATTATTATTATTCTTTAGCAAAGCAGGGGGGATCTGGCAAAGAGGCAGAGAAGGGTCAGGGCTGCCACAGCTATGCCTGCTCGGCTAGGGCTGGGGCTGGCTAGAGCCCCTTCAGTGTCGCAGACCAATTTGATGGAGGTGGTTCCTGAAGTTGATTTCCTCTTCCTAGGTGACTCCAGCTTATGGCAAGTTGGCAAAGATCTCTTAGGAATGAGGAAAAGTTCATTTATGTGTGAGGATGTACCATCATGTTTATACTCCTGGCTTAAAGAAATGATTATTGAAGCCAGGTGTGATGGCTCACCCAGCACTTGGGGAGGCAAAAACAGATGGATTTCTGAGTACCAGGCTATCTCTGTTTACAGAGTTTTGTAACATCCAGGGTTATATAGAGCAGCCCTGCCTCAAAAAGCCAATAAACAAACAACAAACAAAAAGCAAAAACACAGTTATTTTTAGCTATTTTTATCAAAATACTACCTTCATTTCCATTTCATTTGTTTAAATGAAATTAGGGCTGGGTAGATGTTTCAGTGTGTGAAACCTTAGCCTGCCCTCTGTGTTTTAAAGAAAAGCTGTCCATAGTTTTTCTATTCTAATTTGTAAAATGAGAATATATATTTTTTTCCTTTTTAAAAAAAATAAGAATTATGTCAAAAAACAGACATAAACTAGTAAGGACATCTCTCAAGATAAGAAAATATCCAGTAAATTGTAGCTGTTGTTAGGTCTGATTAGTGCCAGCAGAAAGGGGCTTGTTGGCGCCTGCTACCAGTCTCAGGCATGCTGACAACTCACACTTTGCAACTATACTTGCTGACTGTCATTTGGATGCCTACCAGGTTTTCGGTCTGTTCCCTGCTGTGAATGCTATTTTAAGTCTTTCACTTAACGCAGCTCCTGAGGAAATAGTGTTCTGTGTTACCTAGAGTGTAATGACCCTGTGGATACTACACATTTCCTTTGGTAAATATCAATACTTTAAAACGTGTAAATAGACACCCAAATTTATCTGCAGATGTAGGTGCCATTGAGCAATGGTCTGAGAGCTACATTTGTATCCCGTTACAGTGTGTGACATTGTTAAGTCATTGGAGATAAATTTCAGAGTTCTCCAAGGCCACTCTAAATTTCAGATGAATAAATTGACATAAATTCCCTTTCAAGACATTTTTAGTCTAGAAATTTCTTTCGTTTCCATAATTTTTCATTTAGTGAAAATCCTGTACACCATAATATAACAGAGCACTTGCCGATCAAAGGTTAGTAAGTGTTTGCATGTAATAGGTGACTGCTATATACATACATTTGAAATAAGAATTTTTGGGACAAGATCTCAGGTTTGGGAAGCACAAACATAAATAGACAAGTAGGTTTACATTAGACTCCAAAACTTCTCTGAAACAGAGGGAATAAAGTGAAGAGAGTTACTCCAGAATAGAAGAAAGCACTTGTGAATTCTACACCTGATGGCAGGTTTTCAGAAGGAGATAGGGAAAATAATGCCTTGCTCACCGTTGGGAATGTTCGTACACCTATCAAGGGAAGATGGAATGGAACTTTGTTGCTATTTAAATATCAGATTTACTAACAGGGCCTCATTTTGCATCCTTGGTCTCAAACTAGTGGTGCTATTTTGGGAAACGCAAACTCTAGGAGGTGGTAGTACCTAAGTGGAGAAGTGGTGAGCTGGGGTATAGCTTTGAAGGTTATACCTATTCTCTGGTCTTCTGGATCTTGTCTCTGTTCACCATGTAAGGAACCTCTGCCGAGTGTTTGCATTGTCATAGTACTCTACATCAGATCTGTTGATTCTGGGCTAAGGACTCGAATTGAAACCTCTGAAACTGTGATCTGAAGCAAATTCTTTCTTCTCGTAAGTTGTTTATGTCAGGTATTTTTCCATAGTAACAGAAAAGCTGAATAACAGAAAGTTCTTTAAAAAACAATTGAACCAAAAAATCTAGGCACAGGGGTCTTTTCTGAGACTTATGCTCCAACCATTTGTGGAGATAACCTAGAACCCTTGCACAGATGTAGCCCATGGCAGTTCGGTGTCCAAGTGGGTTCCATAGTAATGGGAACAGGGACTGCCTCTGACATGAATTGACTGGCCTGCTCTTTGATCACCTCACCCTGAGAGGGGAGCAGCCTTACCAGGCCACAGAGGAAGTCAATGCAGCCAGTCCTGATGAGACCTAATAGACTAGGATCAGAAGGAAGGAGAGGAAGACATCCCCTATCAGCGGACTTAGGGAGGGGCATGCGTGGAGAAGGGTGAGAGAGGGCTGGATTGGGAGGAGAGGAGGGAGGGAGCTACAGGGGGGATACAAAGTGAATAAAGTATAATTAATAAAAATTAAAATCAATTAAAAAAAGAAAAAAATAATTGAACTGTCATATGACTAAGCAGGCACATTACGGTTTGTGTGTGTGTATTTGTGTGTATATATTTATAGTATAACAACTGAATTTATATTATGAACTACAAAGAAAATTGTCTAAAATGGTAGCCACAGCCAAAACTAGATGTTAAATTTAAATCAAAATTAAATTCAATAGTCCTCCTAGTTACATTTCAATGGCTCAGTAGTCATATGTGATTACGCTCTACCATGTTAGATACTGTTAATAAGAAACAATATTAAATCACAAAAGTTTGTGATGGCAGTTGATGAAGGAATTTTCCCAGACTGCCCATATTAAGCCTAAGATTATCTGATTCCATATTTAAGTTGTGTCCTTTCCAAAGCTTTTAGAAATTTTAAGAGTCTGTATCCTTGAAACAAAGTCTAACAAAATTAGACTTTTGAGACTCATAGCAACCGACTCAATGAAGTTCATTGTCTTCTCTGAAAATCTAAAATAGTTGCTTTTGGAACTTTATTCTAAACTAATAGTTGTCATGTGCATGATGTAAAAGAAGAAAGTCCTGAGACCTCCACTTTTACCAAGAATAGACTCTGAGGCAAGCTTTAACAACAAGGCCTAAGGAGGCGGTGGAATTTCAGATGTCTGTGGAGCACTGATGCATACCAGAAGAGACACAGAGGATTCTGAAAGTATATAAATATGACACAGTCAGAATCCTAAGTCCTGGGCTGTTGATCCACCCCGTCAGGAACAAACAGAGATGTTATTCTATTCAGTGAGTATCACCACAGTAGGATTCCACTACAGGGTTTCAATATATATATCTATATATCTATATGTATGTATATATATGTATATGTATATAATATACTCCAGGCTTAAATATATAGGCAGCATCAGAGGATCAGAGTATATTTATAAGATATGTACTTGTATATATATATATATATATATATATATATATGTATGTATGTATGTATGTATATATATATCTCCATCCTTTGATGGTCTTTGTCTCTTTTTTTGCTTTTTTTTCAATTTTAATTTTATTATAGTTACACTTTATTAACTCTGTATCCCAGGTGAATCCCACTCCCTCATTCCCTCCCAATCCTACCCTCCCTCCCTCATCTACTCCCTGCCCCTTTCCAAGTCCACTGATAAGGGAGGACTTCCTCCCCTTTCATCTGACCCTGGTTTATCAGGTATCCTTAGGACTGGCTGCAAAGTCCTCCTCTGTGGCCTAGGAGGGCTGTTCCTCCCATGTGGGATGGAGAGGTCAAAGAGCCCGCCACTGTGTTCATGTCAGAAATAGTCCCTATTTCCCTTACTAGGGTACCCACTTGGATACTGAGCTACCATGGCGACAGGCAAGCAGAAGTTCTAGATTATATCCACACATGGTCCTTGGTTGTAGAAACAGTCTCATATAAGACCCCTGTGCCCAGATATGTTTGGTCCTTGTAGAGCTCCTATCCTTTCCAGATCATATTAACTCCCCCTTCTTTCATATGATTCCCTGCCATCTGCCGAAAGTTTGGTTATGAGTCTCAGTTTCTGCTTTGATACACTGTTAGGTAGTCTTGCAGAGGCCCTCTGTGGTAGGACCCTGTCCTATTACTTGTTTTCTCCTACATCGCATTTGTCTTTATTTTTATTATATTTTATTTTTTAATGTAATTTATTTATTTTTATATCAATCACAGGTTAGGTACTTTGCATCCCAAGCTTAGCCCCCTCCCTCATTCCCTCCCACCCTCCCAACCCTCCCTCATCTCCTCCCCGCCCCCTCCAAGTCCACCAACAGGGGAGGACCTCTTTCCCTTCCATCCAACCCCAGCTCATCTTGTCTCCTCAGGGCTGGCTGCAATGTCCTCCCCTGGGATCTAGCCAGGCTTTTACTCCCTGGCATGTATAGGGGTGGGTCAAAGAGTCAGCCATCAAGTTCATGACTGAAACAGTCCCTGTTTCCCTTTCTAGGGTCTTCAGTTCGACACTGAGCTATCATGGGCCACATCTGAGCAGGGGTTCTAGGCCATATCTATATATGGTCCTTGGTTGGAGAAACT
>CM053753.1:88417181-88431374 GCA_028658305.1 Pachyuromys duprasi | reverse complement strand
GATGGTTTCTACAACCAAGGACCACGTGTGGATGTGGCCTGGAACCCCTGCTCAGATGGGGCCCATGATAGCTTGGTGTCAGACTGAAGATGCTAGTGCAGGAAACAGGGACTGTTTCAGTCATGAACTTGATGGCTGACTCTTTGACCCTTCCCCATACATGCAGGGGAGTGACAGAGTGGCTAGATTCCAGGGGAGGACATTGCAGCCAGCCCTGAGGAGACAGGAGGAGCTGGGGTTGGATGGAAGGGGAGCAGGTCCTCCCCTGTTGGTGGACTTGGAGTGGTCGGGGAGGAGGGAGATGAGGGAGGGAGTGGGAGGGTAAGAGGGAATGAGGGAGGGGGCTACGCCTGGGATTCAAAGTACCTAACCTGTGATTGAGATAAAAATAAATAAATTAATTTTAAAAAAAGTTGGCATTAATGCCCTCCTGTCTTTCATTTCTACATGATTTCAGAAGAGAAGAGAAAGTGCACAAAATGTAGTGATGAACTCAAAACACAGCAAGTATTACATACAGAGCCTGGCTTGGAGGTACAGCATTTGTCAAATGATTTTCATTGCTGCACTCCAAATTTCCAAAGGCTTATTAACCAGGGAGCATAGTGTAGGAAAATTTATCTGCTCCCCAGAAAATCTCTGTTTGGAAGCCAACTTACTTCTGAAGCTAGAAAAAGAGTGCTTTGTTTTCCCACAATAAAATGATCAGGATGCCATTCCCATAGATCAGCTTCTAGAATCTGGGTTGTGGTCCATTAAAATGTGAGTTCACTTTCCATTTTGAGAGGAGTCAATTATGTCAAAACTTAGTTGCCAGAAATTAACTTTTCCTTAAATTTCATGACTCTGTTCTCTGTAATGTTGATTGAGGTCATGTGGTCACCTTTGGTTGTGCAAATTAATGAGGTCTCAAATAGATTTATTCACATGCCCCATTTTAGATGGGATTTTTGGAAGTTTCGTGTCTATTTCCGTGTTGCATACTATTTGAGTCAGGGCTCTTTCTTCAGTGATTCTAGGATCCTAGCACATGAAGGCTGTACTTCCATCACCTAACCATTTCACTATACCACTATAGTAAAGACTTTGGGTTTTTGATCTCATCATACAGATTTGAGGGAACCTATGCACCAGTGCATACATGTCCTAAAATCTCCTCTTGACTCCAAATGTATTCAAACTATAAAATGAATGAAAATGTATTCATTTGTAAGAACATTCTTCGGCTAACTTCTCAGTGCAAGCTGCTGTTTCTGTTGCCTGAATACTGGGCCAGCTAGAGAAAAAGTCACCCCCATGTACAGTTTGGTAATCTCTCCTACCCTTTTAAGTTCTGTAATTTTCATGGGACATCGACTGAAGACCCAAGTGAGAGGATATATGCAACAAGTATAAATACCAGTGAATACTACTTGCTATAAATAAAAGACTTGTAAAACAGTATTTGCAAAAGTCAACCTGCAGGGACATACCCACACAAGGGAGGCAATACTCATGAAAAGTCATCTCAGCTTCATGCTTTTGCTGGCCTGAGAGCACCTCAAGCTCCTACCCACAGAATAGCCAGCTTAGTTACAAGCTTCCTACCCATCTCATACCACATCAAAGGAGAACTTAGAACTTAGAAAAACACTTTGAGTTTTGGTAGGTGGCTGTTTTCTAAATCATAAGCAACTTAGCCATGAACATTGAACAAAATGATACCTTCTTTCCCAGTAGCTCTTTGTGCATCAGCTTATTTTTCCCTTGGCATTTTGTTCTACAAATCCAGACAAGCTAATACAATCACCTTAAAATTAGATTTATCTAATAATTAAATTGTGTGTGTGTGTGTGTTTTGTGTGACTGAGCACATGTACAACTTGTCGGGCTCTGCCTTCTCCCTTCACCATGTGGGTCTTCGTGATCAAAGCCAGGTTTTCAGGCTTGGTGTCAAGCACTCTCACCCAGGTGCCATCTTGCTATTCCTCCTTTATGCTTTAATTTAATTTCTGATTCAAATCCTCGTTCTAGTGGCTGGGAAATCAATCTAGTGAATTGGAATATTCATTCTTTCTTCTGGACTGAATGTCTTATAGGGTTGTCAAATCCCAGACATTCATTACAGTTTTGTTATTATAATGTTCAAAAGATACATTTGTCCACACCTTCAAAATCCCCTCATAACCTAATATGTTTACATAAGAAGCTATATGTAAAATGCAAAAGATTTATTCGATCTGAGGAGAAACCAGATTATATGGAGATAATTTAGAACCCCTTCTCAGATGGAGCCCATGGCAGCTCAGTCTCCAAGTGGGTTCCCTAATATGGAGATCAGGAGCTGTATCTGAGATGAACTCAGTGGCTGGCTCTTTGATCACCTCCCCATAGGGGGAGTGAAGTTGTACCAGGCCACAGAGGAAAACAATGTAGCCAGTCCTAATGAAATTTGATAGGCTAGGGTCTGATGGAAAGCAATCAGTGGCCTAGGAGAGGGGCATAAGAGAAGAAGAGGGATGGAGGGTGGGATTGAGAGGAGAGGAGGAAGGAGGCCATAGCTGGGATTCAAAGTTAATAAATTATAATAATCAAAAAATAAATTCAAAATATAAAAAAAGAGAAAAAAAACATCAAAGAGAATGAGATGCTTGTGAGCTGGCATAAAATCAATAGAATTCCAAGCATACTACAATTATAAGTGACTGTGTTGATTAGTAGTTTACAAGTCCTAAGAGTAGGTGAAAACAGATTTCCTTTGTCAGGACATATCTATTCGTGTGACAATGGAGTGAGAGAACCAACAAAACAATGATGATATCTAAAATATAGCACACAAGAAGAACACATCTGAGGCAAAAGATAATAAGCTAAAAATACAACTGGAAACTGAAGTGTATTGTGAGCTTTGAGATTTACATGATAAATTAGCTTTGCACAGTCATTGCTTTGAATAACACACTGGAATTGTAGTACATATTTTGCTTGAGTGACCAGTTTTGACAAATTTCACAAAGCAAACTTCATAGATAATTGTAATTAATGTATTTTACTATCTCAACATAATAAAAACATCAATTAAAGGTGAAAAAAGAAACCATATGTAAATTAAAGCTGCACACATTTTCAATAATGACATATTTTTAAAAATAAACTTTGGTTATCACAGTTCTTTTCAACCATGACTTAAAACTCAGAAACTTAAAGAAATTGTTGTTATGTTTGACTAAATACTAATCACACAGTGAGCAAAACTTGTGTTCTGAATAGAAAAAAAAATATCGTCTTAAAACACACGTAAAGGATAATGAACACATTTTCCTAAGTTAAAAAAATGATTTTTCAAATCAGTACAAGCATTTTTTCTAAAACCAGGCATATTGTCTTTGTCTGAAGACTATACATCTCCTTGGATTCTTTTTTTTTTTTTCAGTGATGTAGCTTCCGTATCAAAATTAGTGTTGTGGGGACATTTATTCACCAATGACTGATCCTCTTAATGATGGATATTCTCCAAATAAAATAGGGAATCTTGAATAATGAGGAGAAGAGAACTGGAGAAACGTCTCAGTCAGTAAAGCGTCTGCAGGGTAAGCTTGTTGACCTGAGTTTAGATATGTAACACAAAGCAGGGAACTGTGGCAAATCTTTGTAATCCTAGCCCTGGGAGGCAGAGGCAGGGCATCCTGAGAGCTTCCTGGTAAAGTAACCTTGCCAAATGGGTGACCTCCAAGATCAATGAAACACCCTGCATCAAAAAGTAATTTGTACAACAATTGAGGAAGGTATACGATGGTGCTCTAAAACTTCCATATGTACACCTATACACACACAAGGGCACACACATGCACTCACACACACATACAGGAGTGCAGGTACACTTTAAACAAAATTATTCAGAATAGTGAGAATTTTCTAAAATAGTTCCCAGGGTTCTGTCTGGGTGACAAATACTACACTGAACAATGTATTACAATGCATTTTGAAAACTCAAAGTTAGAATATGGGTAAGACACTGTCACCCTAGTGTAGATTGCTGTGGTGATTGTTATTTGTTATCAAATAGGTTTTGTAACTCTAATTGTAAGTGGGTGAGACTCATTAATACTGTTCAAATAAACAGTATTTTTATTGAATTTTTTAAGTAAGGGTGTAGAAGTTGGAGGGAGAGGAGATAGTGTGTGTGTGTGTGTGTGTGTGTGTGATTTTTAGTGACATTTTCCCTCAGTATGACATTGCCTGGTATATTAAAAGTTAACTAAATAAATTGAACGTGAGAATATGTAAAGTGACTAGTTTCAGTTTTAGATTGTTAATTTCTTCTAACATTTGAAGTATATTCTGAGATGGGAGGATTAAAATTGAAAAAGAAAACCTTGTGAGGCAAACAATATTAATAATTTTTCACCCAAGTATGCAGCATTGGAAAATGGACAACCTAAAAATTTGGGGTTGGGTTAAATATTAGCTCTTTAAGGTAAGTTTTATAATCTTTAATAAATAATGATACCACAGTGAAAATGACTTTCCAAGCATTTTGTTTAGCTGAATGGCCGACTAGTTAAGAGTTGATACTGAGTTAGTTTTCTGCCTTTGATGGAAGAGTTGCAAGAACATTTTTCAGTTGTGACATGTTATATCATAGTTTACTTCAATCTAACCTTCTTACATGTTTTAGTCTCAGTTACTAAGAAGCATTCTTATACACAGCTCCACTATGTGTCAGTCACATGGCCTACTTCATGTCTATGGTAAATTACATAGCTGGAAGAAAACTGAAGATGATGTTCATGTACTTAAAGGTGTTACTAACTAATTAGAAAAGAATAAACTTTATATTGGCTATGATTTCAAATTGTCAAAATATGAATTTAAAAGAAAAAATAATACTTTCACATCTGAATGTTGAAGAATGTAAAAACCAAGTTAAAGTTCCATACGGCAGAATTTAGGTTTTTATATTGACCCGAAGGAAATAGGCTTGTATTTGTTATAACCACAATTATCTTGCATATTTATATCAAGAGTGAACTCAGTTATCTGTCTGGTTAAACATATTTTTATTCTTTTAAATAAATAATATCTATGAAAAAGTATAGCAACATGCAAAATTAACACTAATTATGTGGTTTTTTTCCTATTAACAGAGTAGATAAGGGCTAATGGGTTTGCCTGATTCTATCAATTAGCTTTAATAAATATATGATTTTCATCATGTTAATTTATGCCAAGCTATTAAATTAATGAAAGTGTTGAGATACATCATTCATTTTACATGTTGTACATTTATCATCTAAAATAAGTGAATAAAAAAAGACTTGGACAATCATATACTTAATAATATATGATGATGCAACATCATTCCATACACCTTCTCATCCTGGAAATTCACACATTTACTATATCCTTCCCACCCTTGCTGGCAAAAGTAGAAAGTAGATACTGATACCATCAACTTATTACAAACAATAAATGTTATGTATAGCAATATACCAAATAAAATCACAGAAAGGGTGAATAATCATATGGCATTCCATTTAAGCATATGATATTGAGCATATGACAATTATTTTTCCTTTGGTATCACAGTCATGGTCTATGAAATCAACCTGATAGTGACCCTCAGAGATATCATTTTTACACAAAACAGGTACAAAGGGAACTGAAAGCTCCTTGCCACATCCATCAGAACACATTGTTTTTAGTTATTCCTATTACTTCTCTCAAGTAATCTGCAGATGCACCTCTGAGACCAGCCCACCTGTGGCTGACAGCCTTAGGTGAGACCCTAAGGAGAGCATGGAGCTTAACAGTCAAGGTTTTAGTGAGTGGCCTTAGAGTTTAGTGAAATTTCATCCTCAACACTGAAATAAGATGATGCAAAGTGTATTCTTGATAATGGGCCAAAAGCAACCTTGCAAATACAAGAGTAGTACATTATATTGTTGAAAGGCTTTTATCATTCAAGTGCAAGAACAGCAAACTGAATAGCAAATCACAGAGTCATATTTCCATATATTTGAAAAAGAAAAGGACAAGATGGCCAAGCAATTGGTCATTTGTTACAACAGATTTTTTTTTCTTGATAGAGTTGAGAGCAGTGTTGATACAGATCACTAGTATCTTTTCTTCTTTTTACACTTCCGGCATTTTTGACTACCTCTCTTGTCTTCTGAGCTACTGTCGCTGTCGCTGGCTTGCCTTTGCCTCTTTCGTTTATTCCTATGATACAGGTTCAGGTCACTTGGTTGTTGGTGAGTCCATTCATAGGAGCTGGGTCCAGCCTCTGGGTCTGAAGCGTGATTTAAGGAGCAAGGCCCTGATGCACAGTTGGAAAGTGGAGCTGCCATGTCATAGAAAGGAGGTTGCAGCACTGGAGTTTGTGTGTGCCATTGCTGCGAAGGGAAGACAGTCATGAACACACAGTCAAAATGCTAACAGATATCAGTCTCTCACATGTGCCTGGAGGCATCCATGTGTAAGCCAAGCTATAGCTGGGTGTGGAATCTACAGAGGTTTAGGGTGTTTCTTTTTCTGCTTAACATGAGCACAAAGATTAAAGGTGCCACGTAGTGTACCAGCACATTGATTACCAGTGACCAGCAGAAGTATTATGTAAAAATACATAGGTGAGTTGTAAACACAATATAAAAGAAAACAAAATAAATAAATGAAGTAGCGTATTTTTACATAGCTGGGATATTGAGCCCATGGCCTTACTTCTGATAGGCAGGCACTCTTCCACTGAGGTAAATCTCCTTGGAGTGCCACAGGTTTTCCTACCTGGAAGGCAATTGGTCATTGAATTTATTTGATTTAATGTAGATTTACATCAGATTTTATAACAGGTAAAAAAAGAAGTGTACTACCATGCTCTGTTTGCATCAGATATACATAAAAACTCCCTAATGTGTGATTTAAGTACTGATTTTAAGTTTTAATGAAAATTGAAAGTGTCTTAGGTGCAGGTGAACCTGCAACGCTAAGAACTCCCAAGTTGTAAAAAGACACAGCTGTCAGTTTTCTAGACTGGGCGATGCTTCCTGTGTTTTAACAAGTTAACGGAACTTCCTGCCCATGTGACCGGCCCAGTAGGAGACAGTCTTCTGCAGCAAACTCATTTAGAACAAAAAGTAAAAGATTCCAGGAAGACATTGCAATATTGGGTAAGAATTCCTAGCTATTATTTAAAAAGTTTTCTCTAAGAGTGAAAGCATCATTTTATAGGAAATTACCTGACTGCTTACTAACCACAACTGGATGTTTTTCAAAAAAATCTAAAGCTTACATAGATGTTGGGTATTCACAGAAATATCAGCCTTTGGAACAAACAAACCACTGAATAAAACAGCCTCATAATTGTCACTAGCAAACTTATACTCTTGGATTTGCTGAGCAATAGCGTAGGACTAACACTATTTTACTTAAAACAGCTGTGAGAAAGGTATTCTAAAATCAGATACAGGATTAAGATATTTAGGCTATAGACAAACTGTGGAGAGCTTAAAAAAATGAGGTAGTTCTTTCTAGTAACCGAGACCTTTCTCAAGTGGCTTTTAGAACACAAAAATACTTAAATGTGACAGACAGCCTCATATACAAATATTATAAACTGATTGAAAATCTTTATACCTAAGAATGTCTTTAGAAATGGTCAGTTTGATGAGAATTTGGCACTCAAATGTAACTTGGTTACTTCAGTTGCCACTATCACCTGCTGAGCCCAAGCAATTCACTGAAATCCTGCCTATACACAGCTTCTCATGACCCTGTCTGAGCACAAGCTGGAGCACATTCTGTGTTGATAGTAGGTTTATATTTTAACACCAAATGTTAAGAATGGCTCTTTTGTTCTTACTTTTTGTAAATTACATACGGAACCAAATATATTTCACTTACCATTTTTTGAAAGAAATAGTACTCTTGAGGTAAGGCAGCATTCGCAATTGGGAAAAACTGCATGGGAAAGGAAGATCTTCCCACCATTTCATCATTCCTTTGCAAAAGAACAGAAAAAGGAGACTTTAAAATTCCTAGATACAAATGCCATTTTCTCCTTAGAAAACTCAATGACAGCTTTATGTCAGTATGTAGAAGAGGAAACTTTTCTGGGAGCCTTTAAGATGAATGACTTGAACACAAAAATAATGAGTTATTTCACTGATAATACAATGACAGTATTATATTAATCATTTAATTATAAGGTATTTAAACCACAATATTTAGAATAATATTTGATTTTTCTATACAGAATATGTTGGATTATGCTATAATTAAAGAAAGAAATACTCAGATATAAATATAACAAGCAAGTGACTTGCAATCACTATGGGAATACCAGTTTTCTACAGATAGAAAAGTAGGGTGGAATTTTTGCCATTTTAGTTTTTAAAATATCTTTACAGTTGAATTAAAACACTCTGTGCTTATAATGTTGCTTTAATATTCTCATGATATCTAATATATTTAAATAATGAAAGTCCACACTTTATTAAAAACATGCATTTTGATTACCTGAAGCTGTGTGAATTTATCTTAGCACAGCTCTCGAAACTTTGGTTGGCTGGTTCAGAAGTGCGGGAACTTCCTTTAATGAGACAGAATTAAAGAAAACAAAATATAAGGAAATATTATTTTATAACACAAGTACTTGGAATTTGAACATTATAACATTAAGTCATAAGATCATCCTAAATCCCCAATCCGGTGGTTCAGACTGAGGCAGGAGGGTCCAGAGCTTCCAATTAGTCTGGAACAGTTATAGTGAGATGTTATTTAATAAAAACCAAACCAAGACAAATATAAAAGCCTTACTCTTTTGTTTTGTTTTGTTTTTGTCCTTTAAAAGACAGGGTTTCTCTGTGTAGCTTTGGCTGTCTTGGATTCACTTTGTAGACCAGGTTGGTCTCAAACTCAGAGAGATCTGCCTGCCTCTGCCTTCCTGGGTACTGGGCTTACTCTTTTAGGATATAGTATTGACTAAAAATTCTGTGCTAGTGTAAGACACACACATATAATTTATATCTAGGGTCATATTTATAGATTTTACACACGATTAAAATGATAAGGTGAAAATTATACTTTTCCCCAAAATCATGGACAGTTATGAACATTACATAGGCTATGAAAGATATATAACCTTGTTTAATTATAAATTGCAGTAAATTAAAATTGCACATCATCGTTGTCACTTGCTTAGAGAATATAAGATATCAGTTCCCTAAACATCACAGACAAGAGCAAACTCAACTTTACACAAGATGTGTCAAAATTCAATATAACCAAGTCAATTTTACTAATTGACAGAGCTGGGCAGGGATGGACAAAGAGAAAGGCAGACACAACTTCCTTTTGAAAGAAGATATGGTTTTGTTACTGTTGACTTTGGTGATCAATCATAATAAGTATTAATTAATAACAACAATAATAATATTAATAAGCCAGCATAACCCTGGGAGGCCCCAGAGTTACTTAGATGGCCTCTATTATTCCTATGAGCCTGCGAACATTTTCTGGGCTTCTCATTATAAATGACTGTTTCATGACGTGTAACAGATGTCCTTTGGGGCTTGTGAGCTCTAAACTGATGCCCTAGCAACGTGCATAGGATGGTTTCCCAAGAAAAACTCAGTGAGAAGGAGTTTCTTAACGATAATAGGAACTTGAGAAGTGTCAACAAGATAAAGCAGTCTCGTGTATAAAGTTTAGAGTTATTTGTTTCTAATTCATATAGATTGCCAAGTCACTAGCAACCTTTATAAGCACTACTTGGTTCATTCTGCAAAAGAATTTTAACAGTTTTAATTTAGACAGATGAGTTTGCTTTGGTTATATAGTAGGCACTATCAATTAATTATGCATTAAAATTAGGTATGTTCTTTGAAAACATAACCATGCTAACAAAGACATTTTATTGTCCTACCGCAGTAGTTCTCAAGCTGCGGGTCACTACCCCTTTAGGGGTCACATAGCAGATATTTGCATTATGATTCATAACAGTGGCAAAATTATAGCTGTAAAAAAGCAATAAAATAATTTTAAGGGTGGGAGGGTCACCACAACATGAAGAACTGTATTAAAGAGTCACAGCATTAGCACGGTTAAGAACCACTGTCCTACAATACATACTAGACAAAATGCTTAAGCCCCCGAGAAAAGATTGATTGGTGAGAGAACTTACCAAACCGATACTGCACATTAATTGGTCTTCCATATAAACGAATTCCATTCAGCAAAGCTATGGCATAAGACACGGATTCAGGATGCTTGAAGCACACAAAGCCAAAGGACTTCGGCTTTCCATCTCTGTCTTTGCAGAGAGTCACTTTGGTTAGTGGCCCGGCCTGTAAGAAACTTAAAAATTATTTTCTCATAAATCCAAAGATTTTGTTTTTACACTAAATTAAATCAATAAGTTTAAGTTTGACTGAAATAGGAACAATAATAAATAGCTCCACAAATAAAGCATTTTCCTAAAAAAATAATACAGCTATGAACTCTTTCTAACCTATCAAAACATTAATGGAAAAGGAACTTATAGATTATAGATTTTATTAAAGGGAAAGAGTGTCCTTGGTTTAGGTTTTACCCAGAGACTTTCTGACTCTTACACTAAAATACTTCTACCTCTCCACACTTATTAGCAGTATTTAACTGAAAAGTAAATTGTAATGAGAAAAATAATGTTGGTTGAGTTATGGTCAAAAAAGATGGAAACATGACATCATGGGTTTATTTCTCCTGTTAAGAAACTAACAGTGATACTTTTTGTTGTCCTACACTATATAAAAAAAACCACAATGCTCAAGCTCTCTTTGGAAAGATTCACTTTAGTTAGTGGCCACTGAGCTTAAGTCTCAGTGGGTAAAAATGTTGCCATTTAGATGTAAGAACTTGAGATTGAATTGTCAGAAAGGAAATTGATAGAAGCCAGAGGCCCAGCTAGCCTGGGGTGTACAACAACAAGAAAAAAAAAGGTCACAAATAGAAGGGAAAGTCAAGAACCAATATTGGAAGTGTACTCTGACCTCCATAATGGTATGGTGGAACTCACATATGCATATTCATGTACATGAATTATGTAAACATACATGTGTATACTACACAGTGTTTATAAGAGAAACTAAATCCACTAGGCATTTTGATCTAGTAACACTGCTTCATAAATATGCTCAAAGGAAATTTACTTTATTTATGTTTAAGATCTAGCAAAGTGGGTAAGCCATTCATAAAAGTGAACAATTAAAAAGTAGTAACTAGATATATTATTACATGGTGAATTATTCAAACAGAATAAAGTACAACAAATTGTAAGTTTCCAAATATGCAGCTACAAAAAGTGCAATAAGTAAAACAAAGCAAAGAAACAAAGCCTAATGTTAGAGAACACAGTTAATCACATCTGAGGGAAAAAAATGTATCAATTAGTTACCAGGATTGGAGGATATATTCACAAAGATCAGAACTTCTCTAGACCTGTATACTTTAATGGTTTTCTCCATGGAGTTGAATAAATACATACGCATGTTTTTAAACCATATGAAAGGACTTCGTCCTTATTATGGTGCTGTACTTTGGACTTCAGTCTTTGTTCTCTGAATGCTTTGCACAGGTACTAGTTCACGCTCCTTTTGTTTGAATAGGCTGAAGCTAGCAAAATGATTTCCCGATTGCTGCTTCTTCTAAGAAGACAGCCTTTTGAGATGCTGTGTCATAGAACTTCACACTCAGTAACACATTTGAAATCACAATCTCAGTCTTCCCTTTTTAATCCTCTACTCTAGTATTTCTTGATTAAAAGGACAAAAATATAAAAATGTTTGAATTTTAAAAAGGATATTCAGAAATTTGAAATAAATTATTAAAATTGATATAGAAATAAAAGTAAAATGACTTATTCTGTTTTCTGAGTTTTTTCTTCTGGTAACATTAAATAAGCAGTAATGTACACATACAAGATTTATTTATATACATATGCCAAAATCATTATTTCCTGAGTGCTTGAGACTAGAATCTTGAGCAAACGCTGATCATAGAGCTATGCTCCTAGCTTTTCCATAGCATTTTCAGATTGATGGAAGGTACTGATATCAACAAGTATGACATTTATACTTCTTTTAAAATCAGAATGAGATTTTCAGGGCAGCTGCAAGTCTTTCTAGGTTTTGCTCATGTTGCTGACATTGAGTCTTTCAACAAGGATACTTTATGTTAACAAAATCTCCCTGGCAAAATGAAAACATAAGGCTTACTGTCTGGCCCTTTAAATGGGATTTAAATTTTAATTAAGTGGAAAAAGGAAATCAGAAAAAGAAATAGGGAGATGCTGTATATTGCCTTTTGTATGCTCATGACTGATATGGACCTAGTGCTAGGCTAGTACTAGGCTAGTACAATTTTTAGGGGATTTATAAACCCCCAGGCCATGTCTCCTCACTTGAAGGAGAGCCTTGGAGTTTCAAGAAGAATGCTTTCTGGAGGAGCTAAAATTACTCCAGTCCTGAACAGTGAGTTTCAGATTATACTGGGTCACAAACTAGATAATGGCATTCTTAGAAGGGACACTTTAAAATGACAATGGGTAAAGATAAAAATATTAAAAATCTTTATTTTTTCAAATAATAAAATATTTAATGTTTAGGGGGAGATATATTCTGCAGAGCATCCTGGCTATGTACCAAGTCCTCAGCATCTATGGGTAGTAAACATGTTCTTAAGTTTAAGGACAAAGTACATCCTTTAAACATAAACAAACAAACAAACAAAAACAAACAAACAAACAACCCCCATCTTTTCGCTACTGCTACCCCACCTTTTCTATTTACTCTAGAAATGCATCTGTTATTGTGTCCCTCAGAATTTTCCCTTATTCTGAAAGTGGAAGTCACTCTCCATTTCTTTTGATTATTCTTTTAGCAATAATTAGCATTATTAGTAATAACAACAGTAGCCCTGTTAGCAGCAGCCACAGCTGTTCGGGCTTCACAAAGCTAAGTTTTTGTTTGTTTGTTTTGTTTGCTTTTCTAGCAATCATTTAAATTTCAGACACTTTTATTCCCATTTGACATTTAAGGACAGTACATATTGAGACTCAGATACTGACCCCCATCCTCACTGTAGACCTCTGAGCTCTCACTTTACACTGTTTTTTTTTTTTTTTCCTGTTCATATTATTTACCTGTCTCTTTAGCAGATTAGCACAATTCATGGAAAGTAGTTTGGATTTCCCCCCTTTAGAGTCTCTTCTCTGAACTTTCTATTTGATCCATAATTCTGAGTCATTAGCCGGTGAGATGAGTGGCTAAAGACACCCCTCTCTGGCAAGTGGGACACTGGTAAACCAAGTGTGTTTACCAGTCCTCAGAAAAGTCCTGAAGGTCCGAGTATGAAAGACAGTGACACTACCAGGGAACCCCTTCGTTTAGTCACGGTAAATTTACTTCCGAGCATTTCAGTAGTCACTTGTATGATTCCAGAATAAAAATGTTTCCCCCACCACAAGGCTGGGGAGATGGGCTGGAGGCTGGGGGATGGACTTCAGGAGAAGTGCCTTTCTCTCAGGTACCATTTTTCAGGCTGGACTTCGGGGTGCTGACTGTTCCAGGACGACAGTGACGGGGATGTTTTGTGTTTCCGCAGCACACCCAGGGCCGGGAGGGGCTCCGGGAGCCTCGCCAGGGACGGGCGGACTGGGGGCGAGCGGGAGGTCGTTGACCATGGGGCGCTGCAGAGGAAGGGACACACAAGCCCCTCATCCCCGGCCGCACACTGTGCCCAAGCGAGGGAGGGGGACCCGAGCTCCGGCGAGGCGGGGTCCCGGGGCTCCGCGGCCGCCGCCCGGCCTTCCCCACGGACTGTACCTGAAGGAACAGCTCGTAAAGAATCTCTTCCCGCACTCGGGCCTCTAAATTGCCCACAAACACGGTCCTGTCAGCCTCCTCCTGAGCCGGGAACATCCCTGCCGGTCAGCAGCCAGGGATGGAGGAGGTGCCGAGGACCCGCCCCTCGCTCCGCTTCCCGGCGCGGCTCCGCCAGCGCAGCGGAGCCTCAGGCGGGCGCGCGCGCGGGGCGGGGCTGGGAGTGAGGCCACGCCCACACGCCGCCGCGGCACACGCCCACCACTCCGCAGCCCCGCCCCCACCTGGCTAGAGACACCCTTGCTTGGCAGGGTGCCTGTCTCTTCCTGAGCAAGATTAATTACTGATGTTGGCGTTT
>CM053753.1:88387851-88417081 GCA_028658305.1 Pachyuromys duprasi | reverse complement strand
AGGCGGGCGCGCGCGCGGGGCGGGGCTGGGAGTGAGGCCACGCCCACACGCCGCCGCGGCACACGCCCACCACTCCGCAGCCCCGCCCCCACCTGGCTAGAGACACCCTTGCTTGGCAGGGTGCCTGTCTCTTCCTGAGCAAGATTAATTACTGATGTTGGCGTTTTGTTTGCTTATTTGTTTGTTTGTTTGTTTTTTCCTTCGTTTTTTTCAAGCAGCATTTGAACTACAATGACCAGGAAGATGATTTAGTTTTTGCTAACTTCTTATGGATAACGCGAGAAGTTAATTTGTCTTCTTAAAGTAAATGAATAACTTCCCAGTAATACTGGGAAGTTAACTTAGAAAATGTGAAGGAATGTCTACATGCTTGGATATTGATACAAGAGAGAACTAAAATTAAAGTTTGTTTATCCCTTAAGTGATCCCCAGATAGGTCTCTGACACTTTTTTTGTGGGCTCCAAAAGGCCACTGACCTCAAGAAAACACCCTGTGTAAATGAATCATTGGAAAAAGTTCTCGGAGGACCCTAAAGTTATCCTGAAAGTATCATTCAGCAATAGGAACAGGATTTGGTCTTTGATTAGTGAAGTGGTAGGAATTCGTTTTGAATTCAGGAGGTGTACTTTCTGCTTGCTTGACTGATCAGAAAATTCCTTTCTGAAGAAAAGGAAACGGTTGAGAAATCTTACAGCAATGTTCAACATCCTCAGCCACGAGGAAAATGCAAATTAAAACTATTTTGAGCTCTCATCTTAACCACAGTCAGAAGGGCCGAGATCGATAAGACACAAGACAGAGCATGCTGGCAGAGGTGTGGGTAGAGGGAGAACGCTTACCCAGTGCTTGTGGGAGTGAAAACTGGCCCCGCCGCTACGGAAAGCATTGTGAAGGCAGATATCCTTAGGAATATCTACCTCAAGATCCAGCTCTAGTGCTCCAGCATCTACCGAAAGGACACTGCATCCTACTACAGGGTCATCCATGTTCATTGCTGCTCTATTCATAATAGACTGGAATTGGAGACAGTCTAGATATCCATCAGCAAGTGAATGGATAAGAAACACGTGACACATGTTCACAATGGGATATTTTTCAGCTGTGAAAAATGAAATTAGGAAATTTGCAGGTAAATAGACCAAACTAGAAGCAATCTCCTGCATGAGGTAATCCATACACAAAAAGACAAATTGCATATTCTGTGTTTTTTCTTCTATGTGGATGTTAGCTTTCACGCGATCAGTATGTATGCTATAATCTGAATAATCCCAGAGTCAGGTACCTAGTAAGGGACCAGTGGGAAAGAGAGAATCTTACAAGGAAGGGGAAATAGAATGTGATGTTATCTGGAGTTAAAGGAAAAACCAGAAAAGGATTGATAAATAGGGAAGGGCTAGAGAGCAGGATACAGAAGGGACTATGGGAGGGGTAACTAGCACCAAAGGCCATTTGAAAAACTGTATGGAAACCTACTACTGTAGCAATTTGCTAATATATATATATATATATATATATATATATATATATATATATATATATAAATGTGAAATACATTACAGTTGTCACCAAATAGAAGGGGGTAATGCTACAACTAGACATCTCATGCCACCAAGTAAAACCCTCAGGTCCAGGGATGGATTACAGCTTGTTGAGTCATTGAGGACAGAGGTCTCCGTATGTTCCCCCCAGATCACAGGCCTTGCCAAGGCTATTGTTTTCTCTCCATGGCTTGATGGTAAGGTCCTATTGCTGAAGACAACATTTATTTTATTTTTTAATCAAATTTTTATTTTTCCATTAATTATATTTTATTTGCTTTCTATCCCAGCGGTAGCCCCCTTCTTCATTTGCTTCCTAATTCCACCTTCCCTCCTTCTTCTTCTCCCATGCCCCTCCACAAGTCCACTGATAGGGGAAGTCCTCCTCCCCTTCCATCTGACCCTAGCTAATCAGGTCTCGTCAGGACTGGTTGCAATGTCCTCCTGTGGCCTGGTAAGGCTGCTCCTCCCTCAGGAGGGGTGGTCAAAGAGCCAGATACCGAGTTCATGTCAGAGACAGTCCCTGTTCCCCTTACTAGGAAACCCACTTGGATACTGAGCTGCATGGGCTACATCTGAGCAGGGGTTCTAGCTTATATCCATGAATGGACCTTGTTCCTGCCCTCTCCAGGTCTTACTAAATCCCCCTTCTTTCATATTTTTCCTTGCACTCTGCCCAAAGTTTGGCTATGAGTCTCAGCATCTCCATTGATACACTGCTGGGTGGAGTCTTTCAGAAGCCCTCTGTGGTAGGCTCCTGTCCTATTTCCTGTTTTCTCCTTCCAATGTCCATCCTGTTTGTCATTCTGAGTGAAGATTGATCATCTTACCCAGGGTCCTCCTTCTTGCTTAGCTTCTTTAGGTGTACAGATTTGAGTATGTTTACCATATCTTTTAGGTCTAGTATCCACTAATTAGTGAGTATATGCCCTGTGTGTCTTTCTGCTTCTGGGATACCTTCACTCAGGATTAAGACAACATTTATATCACCAAATGCAGAGAGGTTTAGCTGGTACCCAGCTAGATGCTTCACCCCTTCTGAAGAGTATTCACAGTACTCGAAGTTACTCTGTAGACTACCAGAGGAAAAAGGTATTCATCAGTATCATCCTGTGTCCTACAATAGTGAACTGCCCACAAGATGTACTGGTGCAATAGTGGCACATAGTTATGGTAGTAACCAAGAACTTTTTGATTGATTTAAGGACAACCTCATGAGATGGAAACTGACACTGTTAAAGTGGACAAGCATCTGAGATTGCATAGCTCCTGAACCTAGGAAGAAACAAGCTACTTTTAATCTGCTAAAGTAAGATAGCAATAAAATGATACCAAGTGACATATTGCTATAACCCTAGCTCGGTGTCTCACTCAGTCTTCATCAGAGAAGCCCCTTTTATATAGTAGATGGGAGTTAACACAGAGACCCACTACTGGACAATATTCAGAGAGTCAGCGACTTGACAGCAGTCAGTCCTAAATAAGACATATTCAAATGCTGCTACTCTTGAGGCTCAGCTATCTATGAGGTGGAGGAGAAGGAACCAGCATCATCTATATACAATAAGACTGACATACATATGAAATCACAGAAACTGTAGCAGCATGCAAAAGACTTGTACAAGCCGGAATTAAATGGAGCCCAGCACTGAGACATGTTGACATGGTCCCACACATAAACAAGAAGGTATTATTTGCAATTAATACTTGTTAGCAAAGGAAAATTCAGTTTTCTCTAAAGGATTACAACTGGGTATACCATCTTCCTTCCAAGGAAGGTTCTATGCTCCAAAGTAATTGGCCAAAATGAAACAAACTTCATTTGGAGGTGGGTGGGCTTTATGTACTTTTTGTAATGTATGTTTTATAATTTTTAATTGTTTGTTTGTTGTTTTATATGTCTCTATATATTTTCTGAGATGGAACATGAAGTTGGATGTGTAGGGAGGTAAGAGAGCTCTGGGAGGAGATGGGGAGGAGAAAACATCACTAAAATATATTGCATGAAAATATTTTAATAAAAAGGTACATTTTAGGAAAACTTCATTCTCTTTTAATTCTGACATATTTAGTTGTATGTGTTGGCCAAATGACTTGACTTTGGTATTTGGAGTGTTTTTTAAGAAATAGATTGGACCAAATAGAATTATTTTATCCAATATTTATTTTTAATTGCTTCTAAGATGTCAAGAACTATTTTTAGTGCTGGGAACAAAGGTCAATATAGAAATCTAGATAGTGGAAGAGCTCAATTTTATCTAGACAGTGTAGGTGCTAGTAGATTTAGTTGTTACTTTTGTTTACGTTTGATTTTTACTTCTCCAGAAGTCTTTTCTTTCCTTTATTATTCAAATAAGTAGAGTACAGTAAGAAGTTTAGAGAAGCAAGTTCATGATAAATAGCGAATATATATTGTGCAAATGGACAACAGTTGAAACTTGCTATTCTGTGTATATCTCTTACATATTTGTTCTTGTTTTTTTCATAAATCTAACCCAAACCAAGATACTTTTCCATAACATTATAAATATTATTTTCACATATAAGTATAAATGTTATAAAACCTTTTGTTTCTAAATAATTAAAGATTGTAGAATAGTGGTACATGAAATTTGTACTATTTGTATACAAATATGAATGTTCTTAGTGTCTTAACACATTCTATGCTCTTTGGGATATATATATATATATATATATATATATATATATATATATATATATAATTTATTTAGAGTTCTTATTCACCATTCTGAAATTCAGCTCATGCACTGGGATATTTACTCAGAACTCGGTCTCAACAGGTAATTTTTTTTCATGCAAATATGTTACATTTCTAACTCATGTTCTTTTTCCTCTCAGTATTTACTAGCCTATTAGTCACATATGAAGTGTTAATGGGAGTACATGTAAAACTCTATAAAGAAATTGACTGTCTTTACCAGAATTTTTTATACTTCTACTTGTATGGATACACCAAAGTATAAAATATACATACATATGAATATGGATTTGTGTATATATACATAACTAGAAGTAGACAAGCAGATGGACAGCTAATTATATAGATATGCAGATTTCAAATTCCACTTTAGTAGTTTAGCCCAGAAAGTGTGTTCTGCTGAGATCTTCTCTACTGTGTACTCTTGCGTATCAAGCTGCCTTCTGTATGTGGAAGGGTAATTCTCTAGTTACATTTTTCAAGCCCTCCTTATTGTGAACTTCTGTTGTATACTTAAACATAAGCACCCAAGGCAAACCCTGACACATCTGTGACTACATGACGAAGATCTGTTGAAATGGTACCCTTGAAGAAATGAGAATGGCGATGGTGTATCCCCAAAACTAGGTGGACAGAGACCATTAGGACCTTAGTAAAAGTTCTGTAAATAAATACACTCATGAATGAATTAATACCTGGAAAAACTTGGTAATGGAAATGATATTCAACTACAAATAATGATATGCATTATTAATCTTCATAGCATACATAATTAGAGACTTTTTTCTTAGATATTTATATTTACCATTTTGGGTTACCATAATGATGTTGAACATTTCTGTTCTCACATTTATGTGCATGTGTGATTTCGGGCATGGAAGGAACTTGCAGTGCTGCAGCGCTTGCCTTTTGGATGTCTAATCACTGACTCAGAAGCTAACATTATTTTAAAAACTCTGTTCGTGCTTGTAACAGTGTCTTGTCACTGTCTGGCTTTATACTTGCAATGCAACCATGGTTGACATTGAAGATGTCATGTTCCCATCTTCTCCTCCTAATTGCAAGGTTTATGGTGGGCCACAGTCATACCTCATTTATGTGCTATTAGGGATCCAGTCTTGAGTCTGGCACATACTGTACTAACAGAGCTACATCCCTAGCACTTATTAAGTATTTTTTCACACCAATTACTGTAAATTGAAGTTTATTCCAAAATACATTCTGAAAATTTATCCACTAAGTGAATATTGCTTAACACTAATTATAATTAGTGTTCAAGCACCCAGAGCGGTAGCTCCTGCACAGAGCTCCATCAACCCCACGTTTGCAGTCATTGCCAACATAATCTCCTCTCATAGTGTGTTTCTGAGTGGGAATAAAATTAATACACAGATATTACTAAAAGTTATTGGTGTATTTCATATTATATTATTTGCCATTGATACTTTATTAGGCATTAATAACCAAATGTCCTCATGTTGAAAATAAGTAAAATATACAATAATGTAGGAATGCCACTTCATATTTTCAAACTCTGCTAAATGCTTTATTATCTGAAATCCCAAATTTATATGAGCAGGTCGGGATTATGACAATAAAAATATTACCATAAGATAGTTTCATTTTACCATAACAAAGAACATTAAACTGTGACTTCAGAAATGTTTCTATTCTCATTAAGTATTATCATGTTTTATACTGTGTTTCTCCCTTCTCAAATAACGTGTTTATTCACTTTTCATTTTGAGATATGTAGCTAGTAACAGCTAAAAGTGGTGGAGATATCTACATTCTTTTATTATTGTAAAGCAAAATATAGTGGGTTCATTCTAAAAAACACAGTCTCAACAAAACTCCTAATGGTCAAACACTTCTAATTAATGAGGAGTTACCAGCAGTTACATGACCTGATTTCAAAATAAGTTTTTCATGTCTGAGGATTTCTGAAACATATCCCCAGATGTCAGATTAGTGTCTGTTGACCTATGTTACAAATAAAATATTCCATTTTTACATTGTCATTGAAACTTTGCCAAGTCATGTATTTTCTAAAAATAAATTTTGTTTTGAACTTGTGTTCTCTGTATGTAGAATACTCACTTTTTTTCTTGCTCTCTCAACATTCTTGCTGGGAAAGAAAATAAGAGGAAAACTAAATAAGTATCTAAAGAGATAAACCAGTAAAATTTTAAAAATGGTTATATTAAAATCAAAAAATAATTTTTCTTTTAAAATTTTAACTCCAAGAGACAAGCCAGAATCAAACATTTAAAAATAGCTACTATGTTTTGGATGCATAATGACATACATAGAAAAAGTCGGACAGCTTCGTGGGTGTGGATTTTATATTGATTTTTAGGTCTGTGAAGAACTAAGTTTGTAATCAAAATGATCAAAAAATACAACTTTCTCTGACTCTTTCCACTTTTGGCATCTCTAGCAACATATTTCTTTTTCAGATGCTTTCCATAAACATATCTTACCAGACCACTTCTGAAATCCTGAGGTTAAGGAATAAAGACATCTACAATTAAGTTTCCCATTCCCTTAAATCCTATTTGTGTAGCTGAACATTTGTGAGTTATTACAAAGTCGTTGGCTTAAACATGATGTCCTAACACAAGCCAGTAGGAGGTGGGAGATTCCCTCACCCTTTACAGTCAGGGGAGGAGCAAGAATCATTTTTACAGGAAAGCTTGCCAGGCAGAGACAATCCTATTTCAACAGGAACCTTAACGAATTACAGAAATTTTTTTTGGTGAATCGTAGTTTCTTTTACAATTTCTGATTCCAAATGGGAATATACATTTTCCTCTGTTTGCTGTGCTGGGTAAGAATTGGTAAGATACTGTTAATAACTAATTATTTAAATGCTTGTAGAATAACTAATATGGTTTGTACTCTCTTTTGCTGTCGTACTGTGAAAAACTTGCTATGGTTACAGTATTTATACCACATGAGATGGCTACTAAGAATTGTGTGTGTGAATATGTACGTGTGTGTGTGTGTGTGTTTAGTAAACTGGAGCTCTGTGTTGTGTATATTTGTCAGAAGATTAGAAGCTAGAAAAACAAATATTGAAAGGAGGAAAAAGTAGAAACAATCAAGATAAAAAGTAGTTAAGTAAGAGGAGGAAGAGAACTGGGATCAGGTTGTAAAGCCGTAAGTAAGTAAGTAAATGAATAAATAAATGCAATTGAGTGAAAAGTAACTAGCTCAATGTCTGAAAATCATGACTTACAATATATCTTGCTTCCATTTCATTTGTCTGAGAAGTCTTACATTTGAAGAAAATTATAGAATCGGTAATTTATTCATTGCAGATCAAACCAAATTTCAGTGCAGGGGGACTTTTGTTTTTCTAGTTTCACGTAATGGAAGTCCAAAACTGTCCAATGGTAGCAAGCAAGATATGTGACTCTTCTGCTTGTTGGTAATGGCGCTAAAGCTTATTATTGTTAGTAATGTGACTTGCTACTTTATGGGTGAATGTCTTGTTCTTTCCTGACGGGGAATGTCTTGTGGTCATGGTTGAACAATCCATTTTAACTTATTGAAATGAAAACAGTAGCAAATTCACAAGCCAAGATGAATAGCTCTCTGGTGGAATGTTGTGAAATATTACTTTTTTTACGTCCTAAAGCAGGGACTGTTTCAGTCTTGAACTTGATGGCTGACTCTTTGACCCTCCCCCATACAAGCCAAGAGTGACACACTGGCTGGATCTCAGGGGAGGACATTGCAGCCAGCCCTGAGGAGACAGGATGAGCTGGGGTTGGATGGAAGGGGAGGAGGTCCTCCCCTGTTGGTGGACTTGGAGTGGGCGGGGAGGAGATGAGGGAGGGTTAGGGAGGGTGGGAGGGAGTAGGGGGGCTGCGCCTGGGATGCAAAGTACCTAACCTGTGATTGATAACAAAAAATAACAAATACAAAAAAAGATTAAAAAAAACACTGGAAAAAATATCTTTTACGATATCTTGACTATACACTCTAGAAACATTAATACATACCAAGTAGAAATTAAATTTTTTGTCATTATTTTCAGCTGGCTATTTGAGCTACTCAGTTTTTGCAAGTGTTTGAACTTCATATTCAAATAGATAATCTGGGCAATGGTGTGTAGTTTATATTGGACTTCTACTCATTGGGATTTGAAAAAGAGACATTTTATGTTTGTGATACATGATATCTTGACTTAAAAACTAGAAAAGTTTGAACTCTAAGCTACTAGACATACTTCTCATCTAATATAGTAGTCCATAGTTATTTTGATATTGTAGTTTGCACACTCCTCACACAGGCTTTCGGAGACTATGGTTTAGCATAGGATTAAGGTTTAACAGGAAAAATGTAGTTATAATTATTAAATTTATTTTGTTTTTGTTGAAAGGTTACCTCATTTATGATGACTACTATACTAGAATACCAAGTTTTAGATATTAACAATAAACAGGATATATGAAAATTAAAGATTTTTGTAATTTACAAGAATTTTTTCTCTTTTGTTATTATTGTCATTTATTACAATTTATTCAGTTTGTATCTTGGTTGTGGTCCCCTCCCTCATCTCCACCCACTCTCACCTCCCTCCCTCTAGTCCATTGATAGGAGAGGTCCTCCTCTCCTTCTATCTGACCCTACTTATCAGGTATCAGATCTCATCAGGACTGGCTGCATTGTCTTCCTCTGTGGCCTGGCAATGCTATATACCTGTGGGGGTGGAGAAGATCAAAGCACCTACCACTGAGTTTATGACAGAGAAAGCAACTACTCCCCTTACTAGGGAACCCACTTGGAGACTGAGTCTATGGGCTACATCTGAGCAAGAATTTTAGGTCCTCTCCATGCATGGTCCTTGGTTGGGGTATCAGTCTCTGCTGGGACCCCAGGGCCCAGTTTTTTATTTTTTATTTTTATATTTATTTATTTATTTTTGGTTCTGTTGGTCTTCTTGTGGAACTCCTGTCCCCTCCAGATCTTTCTATCTCTCACTTCTCTCATGAAATCCCATGCACTCTGCCCAAAGTTTGGCTATGAGTCACAGCATCTGCTTTGATACCTTGGTGGGTAGAGTCTTTCAGAGATTCCCTGTGGTAGGCTCCTGTCCGGTTCCCTGTCTTCTGCTTCCGATGTCTATTGTGTTTGCCTTTCTGAATGAGGACTGAGTATCTGCCCTAGGGTCCACTTTGTTGTTTAGCTTCTTTAGGACTATAGATTTTTGTATGTTTATCCTGTATTATATGTCTAATAACCACTTTTGAGTGAGTGTCTTACCATGCATGTCTTTCTGCTTTTGGGTTACCTCACTCAAGATGATCTTTTCTAGTTCCCACAATTTGCCTGCAAATTTTATGATTTCCTTGTTTTTAATAGTTGAGTAGTTTTCACCTTACACCCATCAAAATGGCTAATATAAAAAACTCAAGTGACAACACATGTGCAGGAGAAGATGTGGAGAAAGGGAAACCCTCCTCCATTGCTGGTGGGAATGTAAACTTGTACAACTACTTTAGAAATCAATCTGGTGCTTTTTCAGACCATTAGGAATAGTCCTATCTCAAGATCCAGCTATACCACTCCTAGGCATTTATCTCAAATATGCTCAACTATACAACAAGAACATTTTCTCAATCATGTTTGTAGTTGCTCTGTTCATAATAGTCAGAATCTGGAAACAACCTAGATGTCACTCGGTGGAGGAATGGATACAGAAATTGTGGTACAAGAATTTTTTTTTAACATACATAGACTTATGTTTCTCTCTTAAAAAATCTTGTAGTCGATTAGGGGGTACTGTTGGATTTTTAGTAGTTTATTTCTTTTAATCAACTTTTATTCTGTTTGTACATTTTGCTTTTCTTCACTAGAGATTCTGTTTTATAGCTAGCCTTTCCTGTCAACACTGAAAATCATTGATAGTATCAGCTCTCTACAAAAGGAAAAACACCCTGGGAAACCACAGTTGTCAGTGGTTGAAATTTAAAACTAAACTCTTTGGTCCAGTAGGTGCATAGTTTCACTGTAAGAATTTATAACCTGTTTCCAAAGTACTAACTCATTTTTTCAATATCTTCCACAGTGTAAATATGTTTCAATAGCTCAATGATAGTTTTCCCTTTAGTTTTATATATTTAGCATTTTAGTTTGTGTGTGTAGAGGCATATTGTTTTGGTATTAATTTATATTCTTTGGATAGCTAATGATGTTACATATCATTTCTGAGTATTCTTAGCTTTATCATACTTCTGTGAAATGTCTTTAATTCTTTTTTTCAAGTTGTTTTGTCTTCTTCTTATATGCAGAGTCCATATGTGCTCACAATTCAAACATAGCTTTTAAACATGTGCTTTTCAGGTGTACAGATTGCTGTATATTAATATTCTTGTTAATGGTATCTAAGAAACAATCCTATTTTTTGAGATAAAATTTTTTTCTTTGAATATGTTTGTGGTTATTCAGCAGAGCCTGATGAACTCATCAGTGGTCATGTAAGTGAAGAAAATGTTTCCCACTATCCAGGCATCATTCAGGAGGGAGAAGTAAGATCCTCTAACCCATGATTGGCTGTTGATGCATCCAGTATAGTACAGGATCTTCGTAGTCTTAATCGTCTGTGGTGACATGATGAGTACATTGGATGTGACATGACCAGAAGACAATATTTCACAGCTTCTTTCCCTGTCTTCTGGTCTTACATTCTTTCCATCAACCTTTCTTTAATTTTTCCTGAATATTAAGGAGATGTTATTAATGTCCTGTTTAGTACAGAGAACTCAGCCACCATTTTTTTCTCAGTACTGTGATCAGCTATACACCACTGTATTCACTACCATTCATTGTAGAAATTAGTTATTTTTATTGAAGTTGGAAGTAGCAATAGCTTATAGACATACATAGAAGGCAGCTTGTCAACTTAACCAGTTAACATTAGTAAGATAACCTCTAGGGCTCAAGGTCTCCTGGCTCATGGATATTTTTAAATTACATTTTTGTTTTTATGTTAACTACTGTTTATTCACTTTGTATCTCAGCTGTAGCCCCCTTCCTTATTCCTTCCCAATCCCACCCTTCCTCCCTCATTCCTCTTATACCCTTTCCCCAGTCCACTCATGGGAAAGACCTCTTCCCCTTCCATCCAAACCTAGCCTATCAGGTCTTATCAGGACTGTCTTTCAGTCTTCCTCTGTGGCCTGGTAAGTCTGCTCCCCCCTCATGGGCTCCCTAGTAAGGGGAGCAGGGGCTGCCTCTGACATGAACTCAGTGGCTGGCTCTTTGAACAGTAAGATCTTATCAGCCAGTTCTGGTGGACAACAGAGAAATGGCAAGATCCTGTATTATTCTGGGATCCTCTGGCGCTTCTTTGGTCAATAACTTACAAGGAAATATGCCATGTCTGGCATTGAGATTTTCGAAGCAGTATTGCCTAGCCATACATAAACTCCTTTCTTAACTGTTCCCCTCAGTGATTTTGAAGTATTTTCTATTTTGGGAGTTAAAAATGGAAAATTTGAGAAACCCACAATTGAGGATGTGTTTAATTTTCAATACTCCATCTCACCTACATTTTTCTTATTAGTAAAAGTTGGATGTCCAACAGTACAACCATCAACTGTACTGTTAACTGTCTCTCTGTTATTCAGCTTTATAGCCTTTAAAGCTAAATCAGTATCTGTTTTCACAATCACTCAGTATTCCAAATGAATTTATATGAATTATGTCTCTAATGAAACTGACATTTTTCCTTAAGAATGACCTCAGGCCTGGGAAGATAGCATGCAGACCTGAATACCTATGAAAAAATGTGGGCGTAGCTGTGAGAGTCTCTAACATCAGCCTTAGGGGACCTTTAGAGTTAACGTGACTGTCAATTTAGTTAAACTCGCTAGCTTTTAGGTTAGTGGGGGACCCTATGTCAAGTCAGCCAAGTTTAGAGTCATAGAGAACTCTGCAGTTTTGCTATGGTCTTCTCATGCATGGACACAGGTGTATGCACCCATACATTGATGTTCATCACACATACACACACATACACAGAGACAGAGATGAGAGAGAGAGACAGAGAGAGAGAGAGAGAGAGAGAGAGAGAGAGAGAGAGAGAGAGAGAGAGAGAGAGAGAGAGAGAGAGACAATCACCACCACCACTAGCACCATATTAATAACTGTAACCTAATTATTTGTGAGCAGTATCTTTCAGGAAAGGCATAAGATTGTTAGTTCTGAAGCATTTCCATTTAAGGTTTTATTCTCTAAACTTTTGTCTCTCTGATGGACTGTTTCAAGGAAAAAATTGAAATTCATAACTACTCTGTTTGTAACCTGAGTTTTCTATCTTACTATTTTTAGGATATTTAAATTTTCCATCAAAAATCAATGGAGTTCACAAAAATTTTGGTGAGTCACATTGAGTGATTTTTCTCTCCATTGTGGTGAGTTTATTGAGTTTGCAAATCATGCCATGTAGTAATGTTTTTGGCTAATGAAGCAGCCCTCCTCTCTTCTTCCAACACCTGACAACCCTCTGAGAACAGCAACAAGTTTTAATTTGCACCATTTTTCTTGACACTTTATCTTTAGTCTCTTCATAATTTTAACAACTCTTTCTTTCATGTGTTCCTTCAGGGTGAGATTTCTACATTTTATATGATTTTATAATTTGAATGTTTATTATGAAATTTTATTTTCCCTTAATTGCAGTTTTAATTGTTCTGCTCTTTATCTGATCCTGTTTTTTTTTTTTTATAACTTCTAAAATTTACCTCAGTATCTTCTTCATCTTGCTTTGGAATGACATTGCTGTAGAAAATTAGCAATTAATGCTCCACATTTTTCTGATGACTATTTGGATAAAAGCCTTCCTCCTTATTTGTACGGTGGGTGTCTTGCTGGTTAATTTCCCATTATTCCTTCTAGGACCAGGCAAAGTATATATAGGCTTGCAACAAAGCAGCAGTTTGGATTATCTGGTTGTATTTCAGTTTTGTCCAAACCTGGTGACATATGAGGTAGATGTGTATGACTCATAACATTAGCTCAGCATAGCAAGTTCATATCCACCATGGTTGTATCTGTTCTTCCTTACTTCCTCCTTTCTCTCTAGTACTTAGTTATATATGCAGAATCAAAGCTCTTCTAATTACACTTCCACTGTTAACCTGGGAGTATTGTAGAAGGTTTAGAGCTTCTTCTTTATTGGATTCTTTTCTCAAAGAGAGGCAGTAATGCAGCTGTACTTTCAAAATTAGAATTATCATAAACATTGTAAATTATATATAATACTAGCTCAATTTTTTTAATTCTTGTATTTCATTTTCCTGTGATCGAGTTTTAAGTTTTGAGTCACTGGGGTGAATGAAGTTTACTAATGTTTTTGTAAGTATTTGAAAATCACCGAAAAAAAATTATTTCCTGAATAGTATTACCAAAGTAATATTCTAGAAGAAGTATAAATCTATGCTCTCATAAAATCTTTATACTTACTCTTATTTAAGAACTCAATTCTCAAATACTGCAAAAAAGCTAAATATGAAACAGACATTTCACTGCCTTACAATCACAACTGCTATTGAACATTTTTAGTTATTTTAATTTCTGGCCTTCATCCTAGTATGGGTGGCTGAACAGATGAGTAGATAGATAGATGAGATCTGAATACATATATATATATATGATAACAGTTAGACAAAGGTATTTTATATTTTGTGCCTTTATACAAATCCCTGTGATTCAATTCTTCAATATTAATATAATTGTTTATTATATTAATTCAAATTTTATAAATATAAATAATTGTAATTCTTGTATGTAATAGATACGCACAGCACAAATACATATACAGTTCTGAAACAGCATTTTATCATTGTAGTCTCTAAGTATTCATTTAGAAGTATTTTGTATATCTGCACTCATCAATCTTTCCTCTTTGTCTGCATTCTCCTCTTTCTCTTCTTCTCAGATTCTTGATATTTTTCCAAGGCAAACCTTGTATTGTAGGTATCCCTGCCTCAGACTTTCAACTGCTGGTACTATGCTGCATAGAAGAAATTGTTTTACTACTTTAAGTTTATAAGCAAAATGGTACTGTATTATTTTGGTTTGGGTTAATATGGGCAATGGTGAGATGAATGTTTTTTTTTCTTTCTTTCTTTCTAGTACACTTCTGTAAAGTTTTAGTGAAAACTTACAATCAATGTATCTACCTTTACTGATGTTCTTCTCACTTGATTAGTAATAACAGTGGTTTCAATCTGACCCGATCTATTTTATTTTTAAAGAATGTTTGTAATTTTTAACCTATCACATCTGTTCAGATTTGTTACTGTTATTTTTATGGCTTCTCATTCAGAAAGTCTTTTTGCCTGATTCTTGTATAGATTTTGCATCATAGTTGCTCAGTAAATCATGTTAAATTGCAAATGAAGTAGAATTCTCCTGCTCAGTTGTATTATACAATACCAACAAAACTCCAATTTTAATCCTAATGCTCAGATTGACTTTGTTTCTTTGCAGAGAATAATAAAACATGTCTTGAATTCTCAAAGTTAAATGCAATGAACTCCTTAAAAGATTTGTTTTTCCCCAAGCTAAAGGTAAATCTGATGTTGTACTCAAGGGATAATATAAACTGTGCAGAACCACTGTTGGAGCCTAATAACTTGCTTAATGTCCGTTTTAACCTGTCGAAGAAAACTGTCTGGATTGTTCATGGCTATAGGCCGCTGGGCAGTACCCCAGCCTGGCTTCACACGTTTACTAAGACATTTTTGAAGCATGAAGACGTGAATATCATTGTTGTAGACTGGAACCAGGGTGCCACAACTTTCGTTTACAACAGAGCAGTTAAAAATACCAGATTAGTCGCCCAGAGTTTGAGTGACTCCATTAATATTCTTTTGGTAAGTCTTAAAAATTTGAAGTATACATGCTATTCATTACATGTTTTATTATGTGATACCATGAAATTAATACTTTTCCCATAAACACTAGGAACTTTGATTTAGATATAGTGATTTTTAGCCATATTTGTCTACTCTAAATAATAATTATATATTTTTCTATTTTATACGTTTTTATCTATAAAACATTTATTTTAAACTATTAAAAATTTAAAGCTCTTTCAAACCCTATGTATCCTGAAATCACAATGAATTAGTGATTGGAGGGAGTGGACATTATTCTAATGTCATTTAATATATATATTTATATATATGTTATAAATATATTTATGTAATCTTTTCTATTATCTGCCTAATATGTTTGTTGTTAGTTCAATGACGATTGGTAAATATAACAGTTTGGGAAGTAGTTTACTGTGCCAACCCTAAATGTAACTCTTAATTTTCTTCAGGTCTACTCAGGGTTGGGATGGATCATTGAAACTGAAGGCTGGTTTTAGTACATTTTATTTAGTAATTCTTTCTTTTTCTATGCCAACCTTTATTGTAGTTCCTACATGTCCTAAAAAATGGTAGCAATAGTAATTTTTTTTCAAAGAAAGAAAGGTCATATTTGATTTCTTAGAGTGTTCTTTGTTTTGAAGTCTGAATTTTGTTACAACAAACTTACAAAATTATGCTGAGTTGAACAAGCATAAAGTAAAAACATCCACCCGAAGATTCAGACAGGAGAGGATCAAAGCTCGAGTCTGACACCTCTCATCCGCCTGACACTGGGCTATTGCTTCACCTCTCTGCCAAATTCCTTTCTTTGTAGGTTTTGTTATAAATTCCTTTGCTTATAACAAAACTCTACTGTGTGTTGCTTGAATATTAAATTAATATAGAAATATAAGGTCCTACATACGTAAATGTGCATATGCTTAATCAAAGCATGATGTACACTAACAAGTTAATAAAAGAATTATTATTATTTTTTAATTTCCAATTTTTAAAATGTTGTGATCAAAGAGAGAAGTGGGGGAGATAATTTACATGGAGCAGGTTCTTGGTGTATAAAACTGAATAATTGATTTTTTTTCCTGAGTTATGATTGTCTCTAGCTGATAAATAGGGACTTCCTAATGTGGAAAGTGTGATTTAGGAAAACTCATAGTATTTTGCTTGCAAAGGATTTGTAGGAGAAAAGTAACCATAGCCTTGAAATGTGGAGAAATACTTCTTCAGTTTTTGAGAAACTTCTTTAAGGAATTTAAAGAACAGAGTTGCCCCCCTCTAAGTCTCCAACGGTGGTGAAATTTCGACATTGTTTTGAGCCTTCGGACAGCACTGTGTAGTCTGGACCATCACCCCGGAAGTCTGCTGGAAGAAACACACACTGTAACTCATAGAGATCGGCCTGCCTCTGCCTCCCAACTGCTGGGACTAAGGCATGTGCCACCACACCCAGCCACACTCATTTAGCTCTCAAAGCTGCCTACTGAGGCAAACCAGATATTCACAAGTGATCCCAGCATCCATGTTCACTCGACATACCTCATCTTAGTATTTCAAAAGTAAGAGGGACTTTTATACTTTTACCATTTCAGCTAGAGGCTTTTATATACCCTGAAGGGAAAACAGAAGAAGGCTGCCAAGTACTTTTTCAATCAAACTGACCAAGGCTTGTATCTTACTTAGTCCACTTGAGCCACAATCACAATGCAAACTGACCTTGTACACAAACACATTCTTATCTCACAGCTCTGCAGCTCAAGAGGCTAAGAGCAAGGGCCTGCTGAGTGTCAGTTCCTGGTTCATAATTTGTATGCTTTCACAGTGTTCTCACATTATGGGAGAGTCAAATGAGCCTTTATCTGAATATAAGCTCTATTCTTGAATGCCCCAGCTTTGTGATACCAGCACTTTCTCTATGCTCCACTCCCTACACAGGCCATAATATTAAGAGTTAGGATTTCAGAGTATTAATTTCCAGAGGCACAAATATTCAAATTTCATTGATGTAAAATGTATCTTGTTATTTATATATAGCTTTATTCATGTCTTCAGTTTCCTTAGTAAAACAGATATTTACTGACTGTAACTTAGTTAATATTTAATAGTGCCAGGCACAGTGTTAAGTAAATGATGGGTATGAATAACTCACATGGCAAACATGAATAAAATATAAAACTTGTAAAACACATGTTAAAGTATTTTGCACAAAATATCATTTAATCATGCTTGTTATTACTATTTGATGAATAAATATCCTGGTAAGTAGGTGCTATTTTACATATCTGACTTCATATTATGGCTAATTAAAATTCTAAAATTTTCAAGTAATATTTAACGATGTTACTAGAAATGAGTAGAGAAAATTAGGTATTTCATAGTGCAATCTGAACAAAACTAATTTTTTCAAAGTTGTAAATTCCTTTCCTCATGTCCCCGAAATATGTGAACTCATAATCAATAACGGATTTCAGAATGTCAATGTACTAAAAATTACTTGTGATTATCCAATATTAAAGTTATTATACTGTATTTTTAAATTACAGAGCTATGGAGCATCTCTTGGCAATTTCCATTTCATAGGCATGAGCTTAGGGGCTCATGTTAGTGGCTTCGTGGGAAAGATATTTCAAGGGCAACTTGGAAGAATTACAGGTAAAGCATTTTTTTTCCTACTGTAAAATTACTTATTTAGCAATTGTCCCACTAGAGTTTATTCTATTTAAAATCTAGCAGGCATAGTAACAAACTATATTCAAATACTACTTTTTACTCTAGATTGTGAATTCTTACTGAGTGTTTATCATGGACACAAAAAGCAAATATCTAGCATTGTAGCTTTATCTAAATGTCAAAGACTACAAATGAGAAAATATGATCCATTCAGTTAAAATATCATTTATTCATTAGATAAAAAATTAGCTATATGGTTCATATTCACAAGGATTGTTGTATTTTCATTCTTGTAAATATCTATTTGAGTACTAGACAAATCAGGAGTTGCTATTCAAGTTTGAGACATTGTTATTCTCAAGATCACTCATTTCACACAGTAAATTTAATTATAGTTAAAGGCGGCAACCACATGGTACTCACATAACTTTCCATGTTTTGTCCGGGTCAGGTTATTAAACAATTTTTATATCCATATCAAGGGGATAGATAATTATGGTAATCCTAATTATTTATAAAGGGTAACATTGTCAAACTAAAATTCCATGAAAGAGACGAAGGAGGGGTGAAGTTACTCATCCAGATGCCTGAGCTTACTTCTCTGTTGCTTTACTGCCATACAACCACAAAAGTTTAAAAAAAAAAAAAAGTACAGATTTCTTATATCAGAAAAAAGTTAGAGGAAGAAAAAGTTAGAGGTGGGCCACTCAGTAAAACAGGCTAGAGAAATAAAATAGGAACAATGGAAGGATGTGAGGTAAATAATTGTTAAAATAACATTGATTTGTATGTTGATGTGGGTTAAAGGACAACTTGTTAGAGTCAGTTGTTTTTTTTTTTTTTTTCCTGTTGCCCTGTCAGTCTGGGAAACAGGTTGTCTTTTCATTAATGGGCAGAACGTTATTTCCACCCCTTTGCTATGCTCAGAAAGTCAATGAAAGCTTAGGTCAGATCATTCTATAGAATAACATCCATAGTTCATGGAATTTGTAACGTAATCCCTTGAGGATGTATAGCAAACTCTTCAGAGAGGTAAATGCTAAGAAAATAGTAAATTCTGTAACTTAAATAGTCTTGATATCTGAGAAACACTTCAGACCTACAGACAGATAAAAGATGAGGCTAGTAGGACAAAGAATTCAAGAGAGGTCCACATGACATTTGTTAGCTCTTTTCCTCCATCAAGAGAGGTCACAATTAGGATGAAATACAAAGCTACAAAGCTTAATCCATCTGCTCCTTAGTTAAAAATGCTAAATATGTCTTAATAATATTTTGTTGAGTCTTTTTCTTGTGACTGGAACATTTTGGAAGGGTGCTGATAAAAATTTCAATAATATGTTTTGACATGTGCAAATAAAAATTGCAAATACTTATGTTTGTAAGTGACAGTAGTGCAAGTACCAGACAGAACCAAGCTTTAAAACAGAATTAGACTGATGTTTCCTATTTTGCATTTCAGGTCTTGACCCAGCTGGACCAAACTTTTCTAGAAAACCAGCGAATAGCAGATTAGATTACACTGATGCAAAATTTGTAGATGTCATCCATTCTGATTCCAACGGTAAAATAATAAGTATCTATGAGGTTTGTGCTTAAAAACAAAATGTGAAATTTAGATCTTGAGGAAGAGGTTGGAAAATAAGAAAGAATTGAGGTTTTATTTTGGTTTTTTTTGTTTTTGTTTTTGTTTTTTTTTGCATTGGGTTCTAGCGTTGTTTGCCTTGTGTTTATTTTGTGTAGGTTTTAAGAAGTGTCTTGTGGCTGGGTGGTGGTGGCACACGCATTTAGTCCCAGCAGTTGGGAGGCAGAGGCAGGCAGATCTCTCTGAGTTAGAGGCCTGGTCTACAGAGTGAATTTCAGGACAGCAGAGGCTACACAGAGAAACCTTTTTTCAAAACAAACAAACAAACAAACAAACAGAACTGTTTGTCATCGTAAGAATTGAAATTTCATTTAAAAATAATTGTCTTCATTCTATTGGCATTTCCTGACTATATTTCTTTGGCATGCCTAATGCTGCTGTTAAGGTTACTGTTCGTTTACCTTCTGTGAGGTATACAAACTAAAGCTGAGCACAGCATTAAAACCACATATAAGGGCTGTTTTTCTCTGAGGAGATGATGATTTATCCATTGATTTTAATTGTCTTTGTAAAGCTCTTTAACAAAAAAATTTAGTGACATTGGTTATAAAATGTTGGACAAATTCATTAGAAGAACTATTGCGAATGCCCTTAATCCTTTTTGATTCATTGGATTGGTTGATTGAATGGATGAGTTTATTAAGTTGTAAAGAGAGAGAGAAAGAGAGAGAAACTGAAGCCTTTATAGATTTGAACTTGCTAATAGTAACAATAACTAAGCTCTTCATACACATCAGTGAGTCTCTTGATTACTCACTAACTCATTCCAATGTTATTTTCTGTGTGGATGTTATATAGCCATGTTTATAGCTACACTTCTTACAATAATAAGGAAATAGAAGCAGATTAGATGCCCATGAATGGATAAAAACATATGGAAATTTATATATCAATAAAGAAAAATGAAATCAGAACATCTGCAAGAAAACAGGTAGAATTGTTAAGCCAGACAAGCCAACATAGACAAATGTTAATGTTAAGCGAGACAAGAATCAATTCAGACAAATGTCCCCTTTCTCCTTGTTTTCACCATCTAGATTTAAAGTTATATATGTAGGGGGCTGCAGAGATGGCTTTGTGGTTAAGATCCTGCACTGCCCTAGAAGTGGATCAGACTATGATTCCCAGCACTGACATCAGGTGGCTCCCAACTGCCCATAACTCCAGATCTAGAGGGTACCAAATAATTCTGGCCTCCACAGATACCTGCAGTCATGGGCACATGTCCACCCACAGACACATTTATGTACAAATCATTAAAAGTAATATAAATAAATCTATAAAGCTAGGTTTTTGTGTACATGTATATCTATTTAAATGTGTGTGTGTATAAGTATGTGTATAATTATGTAGGTGCTCAAACTATATGGTAGGTTATAGGAGGGGATGAAAAACCACAAAGGATAGGGGTAAGGGTAAAAAAGTGATAGTTATAGAAACATCTGAAGAAAGGGCAACTATCTAGGAGAAGAAAGGAAACTATGGGGAAGAGCCAGGCCACCAGGGAGACAGAAACAAATGAGAATATGAGATAAAATGTATGAAAAGCCATACAAATCCCATCGCTTTTTATGATATCCTATAAATTATTAATTATGGAAGTTAACTTTGAAAACTTAAAACCCATGTCTGCTCTACACATCTAGAAGCCAAAGGCGTGAACAGTCTAGGTGGAGGGATTTTAATCCACAGCAGGACCACTCTAGCTGGATTATAGACACACACTTAGCATACATCTTGAATTTCTCTGGCTGGAAAACAGACAAACCCTTAGTACACACCTTAAGTCCCCAAAAATGAAGGTAGAGTTAGTTTGTAAAAGGAATCAGCTATGTTTGAAAATGTTTCCTAGTTGAGGGGCAGTAAAAGTGACAAATCAGAAAAAAAATTAACCAAATGAGTCAGAATAGAATATTCCCAACTCTGAAGAGGATGGAGACCTCAGGCAGCGAGTGCAGAAGAACACAGACTCTCAGGGGGAGAACAGGCTTTAGTGAGACAACTCTTTAAGTGGGAGAAGAGAGGCTATTTAAACCTTTCTAGAGTGGGTAAGGTCTTCAGGGAGAGCATACCTCATTGGCCAGGGTGCCAATGAGGATGCCTAATATGCATAGGGAGGAACTTCAACTATTTCTGGATATAACCCTGTAATGGCTGCCAGGCTATGTGACCTTCACGGGGCAAATATGGGGGTGCAGGGCTGTGTGGGTCATGGCATACCAGGCCTGGGAAGGGATCGGGGAGCTAGCTTGCTCCTGCTGATAGGGATTTGGACAAGTCTTGACCCCACTCTTGCTCCGGACTTGCTCTCTCTGGTTTCATGGCTTCTTGGCTACACAGGGCCTAACAGTCTTTATTTTTCCCTCTCAGGGTGATCCTTAGTCTGGTCCCCGATATCCGATTGACTCACTGTCTCCCATCCTTCACATATCCATTCAAATTGCCAAACTTCTCAGTGGGAAATTCTCTAGCCAAATTACATTAAATATGTTTCCATTTTTTAATTTCTACTTTAAAAAGTGTTCACGGACTATCCTTGCCAGATTTTTTTTCCTCCATTGCATTTACTTATATCTGACAAATAGTTCTTTTTTTTCTCTTGTATTTTTCTCTACCACACAGCATTTCCATTACAAAGATTATCCTCTTTTATTTTTTTCAAAGAAACATGATTGGCCCATAGTAAATAGGTGACTAATAAATGTGCAAAATTATTAACACATACTTATAATGAAAATTAGTTTGAAAAAGTAGTACCCGAAAACTGCTATTTTTTTTTAAAAAGTGTCCGTGTATTGTGGCTCATACCTGTAATCTTATAATTTAGGAGCTGTAATAAAAAAAAAATGAATGGTCTGAATTTGGAGCCAAGCTTAGATTACATAGCAGAGGGGGAAGAAGAGAAGGGATTAAAAGAGGGAAGGGTTGCGGGAGACAAAACTAACAAAGATAGAACTTATATTTACTTCAGGTTCAAACTTCTGAAAAGCAAGTTTAATGGATTTTAGCAGGTTTTGTTATATACAGTTGCTCAAACAATTTTAAAGACTTTATGATTTCATGGGAGTTTTCTTTCTAGGTTTAGGCTTGCTACAGCCAGTCGGACATGTTGATTTTTATCCAAATGGAGGAAAACAGCAGCCAGGTTGTCCTACAACACTTTTTTCAGGTACATTAAAAGTATTTTCATTCTTTTAAATTTTATTGAAAATAGATTTTTTTCCTAAAATATAGTCTGATTATATTTACACATGATTCAAAAAATTGACTTTTTCATTTTCTTAATTCCTGGGCGACATTTTTAAATTAGAATTTTTGCTAATGACTCAGGAGAGTATTTGGCAAGAAATTATTTAAATTGATACCACTCAATGTACAAAGGCTGCTAGCATATACAACACTTGATCATGGAGGAAACCTGTTTTGCTTGGTTTCAAAGATTTTAGTTCATCATTTTAACCGTGAAAAAGAGTTTCACGTTATCTAGAAAAACACATCTAGCTAAAGTGTCCTAGAATATCCTAGAACTTGAGTTTGATTCCAAAATTTAGCAGATTAACATATTACCCGTACAGCACAGATTCCTCATCTCTGGCCACTTGGTTGACCCGTGCCTCTGAGTGTGCAACTGGGTCACCTTGGCACCATGGCAGGTTAGTTAATGATCAAATGCCACTGGGAGTAGAGGAGTTTGAACCAAAGAAAATATGGAAGACTGGGAAAGGGAAGTGAGGTAAGTGAGTTCTAACACTGCTTGCCTCCATGGACATATTTGACACTGGATCAAAATTTGAGGGGTATAGAAATAGAAGGGAGAAATATTATAATCATAAATATTGCTGCAGTGTGTCTGTGCAGCCAGTTAAACATTGATGCTCTATGACTTATTACTTTATGAAAATGTTTCATTAATTTCGTGAAAAAAAGCCATGCCCAATTTAAGATTTTAATGGGACTTTTTGATAGGCCGGGATACAATTATATTGTGGTCAACATTTTGTATGCATAAGAAATACAGAATTTAATATAACTTAATGGTCAGTTTTTCTCTGATTCACTTGAACCTGATTTCATGTATTTACAATGATTTTTGCTTTTTTTTTCTCTCACCCCTAAGGAATTAATTTCATTAATTGTGACCATCAGAGGGCAATTTACTTGTTCCTTGCAGCTTTTGAAACAACGTGCAATTTTGTTTCATTTCCTTGTCGGTCCTACAAAGATTACCAGAGAGGATTATGTGTGGACTGTGGGAATCTTTACAAAGACTCCTGCCCTAGACTCGGTGAGAGAAGTTGTATGAGTAACATAGCAGTAGTATTTTAGACTGGTGTCAAAAGAGTGTTTCATATTAATCTGCTAATATGTCATGGCACGTGGGAAAATTATCTGTGGGGGTAATGGTAGAATCAGAGTACACATTCCCTGACATATTTTTTTAAGGAATTTTCCCTTTTCCTGTGCTCAAAGGCAGAACTTCTGTACTCTTTATACACTGGAAAGTTTGTTCTGCTCTTTTATTTTTCTTTTAATAGGAAGTGTTAAAGTACAAATAAAGAGATGTGTGTGTATGCCATAGCTAGCTTTACATTTGCTCTCAGCAGGTAGTCAAGGATTACATGCAATTAATGCCTTACATATCAGTAAAACATAGCAAGGGAAGTTATATTGGGAGCTGTTGAAAATGAAAACATGCCAAAGGAAAACAGAGAAAATATATAGAACCCAGAGGAAGATAAGTAAGATAAAGAGGGCTATGGAGGGTGGAATCAAAGTACACTATGTTTAGTCTTCTAGTTAGGTTTTATTGTTGTGACATCATGATCTCAGCAACTCTTACAAAGAAAAGCATTTAATTGGAGCTGTCGTACAGTTCAGAGGCGTAGACCATTATTGCCATGGAGGGAAGCGTGGTGCCATGAAGGCAAACATGGTGCTTGAGAAGTAGCTCAGAGTTCTACATCCAGATCAGCAGGCAGCAGAGGGAGAGAGTGACCTGGGCCTGGCTTGAGCATTTGAAAGAGCAAAGCCCACCCCCAGTGACACACTTCCTCCAACAAGGACACACTTACTCCAACAAGACTACACCTCCTATTAGTGCCTCTCCCTAACAGTGCCATTTTCATTTAAACCATGAAATTTATATTATGTATGTGACAATGAAAGCATGTAGGAATAAGTAAACAAAAGGTGTTCCAGTAAAAACATAAAAAAAAAAGAAAAAAGAAATGAGGATTTAAAAGATTTCCTGAGATTGTACAGTATTTTCCAAAGAGAATTCCAGTTTTAACCACATTATAAACATATCAATATCTGGATTTTCCAGGAATATTGCAAAGGTAAGGTGCCCTAAGAACAGGAGCTAATTAAAAAGATTGAAAGGAAACCAGTACAACCAGGTTTATTCAGCCTTACTAGCAACACATGGAATGTCCCTACCTAAAACATGTTCTATCTAGGATTTGTCAAATTCTTATTTCTATAGATTTCACCTGTTTATAAGACACAATTGGGGGATTTATTTACTTCAGATCTTCAGAGGGGATTGCTTTTCTGGTGGTGGTGTTTTTTATCTGTGATTCAAGTCAACTCTATAGATTGCTTAAGAACTTAAGTTTCAGCTAGAGTTAAAAGTTCTATATGATAGTATCCATGAGTGACCCAAAAAATTCTACCAGGGAAACTCTACAGCTGATAAACATATTCAGCAAAGTGGCTGGATACAAAATTAACTCAAAAAAATCAGTAGCCCTCCTGTATACAAAAGACAAATGGGCTGAGAAAGAAATTAGGGAAACACCCTTCACAATAGCCACGAAGAACATAAAGATCCTTGGTATGACTCTAACCAAGCAAGTCAAAGACTTATATGAAAACAAACAAACAAACAAACTTCCAGTCTCTGAAGAAAGAAATAAAAGAAGATATCAGAAGATGCAAAAATCTCCCATGCTCATAGCTTGACAGGATTAACATAGTAAAAATGGCCATCTTACCAAAAGCAGTCTAGAGATTAAATGCAATTCCCATCAAATTATCGTCACAATTCTTTACACAACTTGAAAGAAAAAAATTCTCAGTTTCATATGCAATAACAAGAAACCCAGAATCGCTGAAATAATCTTCTACAATAAAAGATCTGGAGGTAGCTCCATCCCTGATCTCAAGCTGTACTACAGAGCAACAGTAGTAAATCCTGCATGGTACTGGCATAGAAACAGAATGGTGGGTCAATGAAATTGAATAGAAGACCCTGAAATAAACACACAAATTATGGATACCTGAGTTTTGACAAAGATGCCCAAACTATGCAATGGAAAAAAAGAGCATATTCAATAAATAGTGCTGGTCTAACTGGATGTCTACATGTAGAAAAATGCAAATAGATCCATACTTATCACCCTGCACAAATCTAAAGTTCAAGTGGATCAAAGACCTCAATATAAAACCAGACACACTAAACCTATTAGAAGAAAAAGTGGGGAAGAGTCTTGACCTCATTTGCACAGGAGACAACTTCTTGAACAGAACACCAACAGCACAGGCTCTAAGATCAACAATCAATAAATGGGACCTCATGAAACTGAAAAGCTTCTGTAAAGCAAAAGAAACTGTCATCAGAACAAATCAACTACCTAAAGATTGGGAAAGGATCTTCACCAGCTCTATATCTGATAGAAGGCTAATATTCAGAATACATAAAGAACTCAAGAAGTTAAACACCAACAAATCAAGTAATCCAATTAAAAAATCAGGTATACAGCTAAACAGAATTCTCAATAGAGGAATATCGAATGTCAAAGAAACACTTAAAGAAATGCCCACCATTTTTAGCTATCAGGGAAATACAAATCAAAATGACCCCAAGATTTCACCTTACACACATCAGATGAAAAAAATCAAGTGACAACACATGCTGAAGAGGATATGGAGAAAGGGGACCCCTCCTCCATTGCTGGTGGAAATGTAAACTTGTACAAGCACTTTGGAAATCTGTCTAGTGCTTTCTGAGACAATTGGGAATAGTGCTACCTCAAGATCCAGCTCTACCACTTCTAGGCATATATCCATAACATGCTCACGTATACAGCAAGGACATTTGCTCAACCATATTTATAACAGCTTTATTTGTAGTATCCAGAATCTGGAAACGACCCAGATGTCCCTCAGCTGAGTAATGGATACAAAAATTGTGGTATATTTACACAATGGAACATTACTCAGCAATTAAAAACAAGGAAATCATGAAATTAGCAGGCAAATGGTGGGAAATAGAACATATTCTGAATGAGGTATCCCAGAAACAGAAAGACACACGTGGTATATACTCACTTATAAGTGGATATTAGACATATAATATAGGATAAACATACTAACATCTGTATACCTAAAAAGCTAAGCAAGAAGGAGGACCCTGAGCAAAATGCCCAATCCTCATTCAAAAAGGCATACAGGATTGCCATCAGAAGAGAGAGAAAACAGGGAACAGGACAGGACCCTACCACAGATGGCCTCTGAAAGACTCTACCCTGCAGGGTATCAGAGCAGAAACTGAGACACATAGCCAAAATTTGGGCAGAGTGCAGGAAATTTTATGAAAGAAGGGGGATATAGAAAGACCTAGCAAGGACAGGAGAGAAATAGGGCCAAAAAATCTGGGCACAGGTGTCTTTTCTGAGACCCCAACAAATGGCCACACATGGAGATAACCTTGAACCACTGAACAGATGTACCCCATGGCAACTCAGTGTCCAAGTCTTCACCTTAGTAATGAGAACAGGGACTCTCTCTGACATGAACTGATTGGCCTTCTTTTGGATCAACTCCCCTTGGGGGGTACAGACTTACCAGGCCATGGAGGAAGACAATGCAGACACTCTTGATGAGAACTGATAGACTAGGATCAGATGGAAAGGGAGAAGGACCTCCCCTTCAGTAGACTGGGCGAGGGACATGGGTGGAGAAAAAGGAGGGAGGGTGGGATTGAGAACAAACAAGGAAGGGGCCACTGCTGGATACAAAGTGAATAAAATATAATTAATAAAAAAATTTAAAAATTCTCAAGTTTTAATTAAGTATTCTGTCTACCTTGCAAATCACAAGTACCCTGAGATTTCACCTTACACCCATCGGAATGGCTAAGATCAAAAACTCAAGTGACAACACATGCTGGAGAGGATGTAGAGAAAGGGGAGCCCTCATCCATTGCTGGTGGGAATGTGAACTTGTACAACCACTTTGGAAAGCAATCTGGCACTGTCTCAGACAATTAGGAAAAGAGCTTCCTCAAGATCTAACTCTACCACTCCTAGGCATATATCCAAAAGATGCTCAGGTATACAACAAGGACAGCCATGTTTATAACAGCTTTATTTGTAATACCCAGAAGCTGGAAATAACCCAGATGCCCCTCAGTTGAGGAATGGATACATAAATTGTGGTACAACTATACATTGGAATATGACTCAACAATATAAAACAAGGAAATCATGAAATTTACAGGCAAATGGTTGGAACTGAAAAAGATAATCCTGAGTGAGATATCCCAGAATCAGAAAGACACACAGGGTATATACTCACTCATAAGTGGTATTAGATATATAATACAGGATAAACATACTAAAATCTGTACATCTAAAAAAGATAAACAAGAAGGAGGACTCTGGCTAAGATGCTCAATCCCCACTCAGAAAGGCAAAAAGGATGGACATTAGAAGAGGGGGAAAACAGGGAACAGGACAGGTGCCTACCACAGAGGGCCTCTGAAAGACTCTACCATGCAGGGTATCAGAGCAGATGCTAAGACTTATAGGCAAACTTTGGGCAGAATTCAGGGAATCTTTTAAAAGAAGGAGGAGCTAGTAAGACCTGGAAAGGACAGGAGCTCCCCAAGGAGAACAACAGAACCAAAAAATCTGGGCACGGGGTTCTTTTCTGAGACTGATACTCCAACCAAGGACCATTTGTGGAGATAACCTAGAACCCCTGCACAGATGTAGCCCACGGCAGTTCAGTGTCCAAGTCGGTTGTAATGGGAACAAGGACTGCCTCTGACATGAACTGATTGGCTTGCTCTTTGATCACCTCCTCCTGAGGGGGGAGCAGCCTTACCAGGCCACAGAGGAAGACAATGTAGCCAGTCCTGATTAGACCTGATAGACTAGGGTCAAAGGAAGAAGAGGAGGACCTCCTCCATCAGAGGACTTGGGGAGGGACATAGGTGGAGAAGGGGGAGGGAAGGTCAGATTGGGCGGGGAACAGGGAGGGAGCTACAGGGGGGATACAAAGTGAATAAAATGTAATTAATAAAAATTAAAAAGTGTAAACATTTTCAGGTATAATAAAGAGACATCTAGATATATTTAATATTAGTAAATTAATATTTATTATATACACATGTATATAATAAATTTATTCAAAACATAGGAATTATGTGTACTCATTTATGTTTATATATATCATGATATACAGACAACATTATACATGTGGGATAAATTTTAGCTTTATTCTTACAGTTAAATTGTATGTCCAAATTATATGCAATTTAATTATTCTGGTGAATTTACTAAAAAGAATTATTCATAAACTTCTGAGTTTCTTACATGGTATAAAAACTGAGACATATGGATCTCAGTCATACAAACTAGGTCAAGTTCTAGTAAGATTTTCAGACGGTAAAGCGATTTTTTGTGAATCTTCAGTATAAGTTACCTTTAAAATTAGGAGACATGATAAGTTGGGGTTGGATGGAAGGGAAGGAGGTCCTCC
>CM053753.1:88359813-88387351 GCA_028658305.1 Pachyuromys duprasi | reverse complement strand
TCCAACTGAAGTCCCTAGTAAGGGGAACAGGGACTGTTTCAGACATGAACTAGATGGCTGGCTCTTTGACTCTCCCCCATACATGTCAGGGAGTAACAGCCTGGCTAGATCCCCAGGGGAGGACATTGTAGCCAGACCTGAGGAGAGAAGATGAATTGGGGTTGGATGGAAGGGGTGGAGATCCTCCCCTGTAGGTGGACTTGGAGTGGGTGGGGAGGAGATGAGGGAGGGATGGGGAGAGTGGGAGGGAAAGAAAGAGGGGGCTACGCCGGGGATGCAAAGTACCTAACCTCTGATTGATATAAAAATGAAAATAAAATAAAATAAAAAAGAAATTATAATTTTCAATGTGCTGTTTTAAGATTCTAGAATGTCATGAAATAGTAAAACTTTTTTATGTGTGGTAACTAATTAAACAATAAAGTTTATTTCAAAACTGATGGGCTATAAATTGGCTTCAACTTTGACCTGTCATTGGTGACTTCTGAGTTGCAGGAGCTACAATTTCCTTCTCCAATATTTACTATTGTCACAGATTAAATAGTCATAATACCTTACTGTACAATGGCGTACATATAGTGTTCCCTGAGTCTTGGGTCTGAGCATACTGTGACACACAGATTTAGCTAGTTTTTAACTATGAGAGATGAAAACCTGCACGATAGGATGCAAACAATGAAAATAACCTCCTTAACATTACAGTGCTCTTGGCATTTAATTAAAAGTCTTCAATGTCATAAAATATAACTCATAGCCATATCTCATAGTAGGCATGATTTGTGACAGAAGAAATATTCTAAACTTTGAAATTCATGAAGATCACAAGAAAACAGTTTATATTACAAAATACTGAAGGACTTCAAAATGAAGTAAAACTAAGGGCTCTTATCATGGATGCTATAATCATTTTCAGAAATAAAATCCTGGGTCAACACCAGGAAGTAAAAGAAATGAGATAAATATTTTCACATTGCAGTCTATAGTTATAACTTTTAAATTAGTAAGAATCATTGCAGATAAATTGGTGGTGACATGAAAATGGGAGTGTGAAAGTATTTTTTCTCCTCTGCTTCACCTCCTTTCAGTCACTCAAAGATGATAAAAAATATATATCACATAAGAATTTTGATCTAAATTCCTTACTTCTCTCCAGGTTCATATTTTGATTAAGAGAACTTTTCAATTCCTTCTCACTGAAGCTTGGACAGTGATCGGATACTATATGTTGTTATACAAAATATATTCATTAAATAGTTCATTAATGTAGATCTCTTAAATCATACAGTTTTTGTATCTTTATGTACACACAGAGTATCATCTATTTTGATCATAAATACACTGTTAGCTTTTAAATTAATTCACCCACTCAGCACATTATTTATGACTAAACACATTCAGATGTTTTAAGTACATCTGGGCCCTCAAACTGAAATAGTGATATTGTTCAGAAGGAGTCACAATAAAATGGTGGAAGCTAATGCGTAATTGAATCAGAGTAGTGAGTTTCACGATATAGTAGTGAGTATATCACTTAATATACTGTCTGAAGGCAGAGAAGAAGTAAACACATGAGACAGTAATGCAATGCTATAACCAAACTGGGAGAAGTTTCCTTCAAAGGCCTGGAGAAAACAGAAAACTGAACTTATAAACAGTCCTCTTGCCACAGCTGTTTCAATTTTTCCAGCAGGTAAAGAAATCTGTTCTGTTTTATTTTGCAAACAGTTAAACACCGTGAAATAATGATGCATTTTACTCATAATAGATTTAATATATTAACGGATAGAACTATGAGAACATGTATGCTCATTATAATGTGCCCACCTAAGCTTGGCTATTGTTTTTCCTATTAGAGTTATTTGGCATTTAAACTTGTTCAAATAATAAGAGAATCAAAGAATCTTAAAAGGGCATGCATTTTCCTGTCAATAGCTGAAAGAGGAATATTTACTCTTTATACAAAATGAACAATATAAAACAGAGAAAGATTAGGATCACCTGGGACTCACATGCATGAGTGCTGAGCTTAACTTTTGCATTATGATCACTCTCTCCCTCCTCTTCCTGCTGCTCCTCCTTCTCAGCTTCTTCTACCTTTTCCTCTTCTTCTCACCTGGCCCACCTCTCCTAAAAAATGATCTGTGACCATTGTATTTTTTTCTTCAGTATTGCTAAAGTGCATTCAGTTGAATACTAGGATGTGAAATGTAATGTTTTATTAGCAAAAGATTTTATTATTTGCTTATTTTTATATTATTATGAACATGTCTGGGTGTGTTGGGAGGTAGACCATGCACGTGTGAACCAGAGAATAATTCGTGGGTATTGAGTCTCCCTTTTTATCATGTGGGTTCCAGAAATGAATCTCATGCTGTCAGGTTTGGCAGCCTTTATGCAATAAGCTGCATCACCAGAGTTCACTATAGGCTTTTGAGTACTAGGTCATAGCAGATATGAGTATTAAATATTTGGATTAGAACAGTATTACAGATGATAGAGAGTTTAAAGGAAATTTGAGAATTCAAAGATAGCTACTGTCATATTTGAGTGATAGATGGAGGGAACAAGTGATGGACAAGTTGAACGGAACCAAAACAACAACAACAACAACAACAACAAAAAACAAGAAGACATCTTCTAGAGGTTTTAAGGCTTCCAAACATATGTGTGATTATTTTTATGATTGATCCGAAATGTGAAATTGAGGAAAGTAAGCCAGCCTAGAATAACTTCAAACTTTGAACTTTGGACCACCTAAAATGTTTAAAAATCCCTTCTATACCAAATCATGTACATGGAGTAGAGATCCATGGACAGAATCCAATTTAATCATTCAAGAAATGTTTTGAGAGTACACAGTCAAGAAAAAATGCTAAACATTAGAGTTTATTCTTTAAATAAATTGGATTTTTGTCTTGAAAACTTTTAGACTATTGCAAGCAGAGAGTCTTTCAATTAATAATTAAGCCCAAATTATGCTATCTATCATTCCTCCAGACAGTTGTTATTGATTTTTACATTGACACAAGTCAAACACAAGGAAGGAGCAAATAGAGAGATGGAGAATGACAGAGAGGGGATAGGTTGAGGGAAGGAAGAAGAGGAATAGGGAGTGGGAAGGAGCGTTAGGGAGAAGACAGAAGAGAAAATATTAGAGAGCTCCTTGATATTGAAGGAATAAGAGTCTAGGCAGTTGGAACCCCTGGGAAAGAGAAATTTGTAGGTGACATTCCTATTTGGGTGTGCTGCAGTAACTGAGAAATCTGTATATGGTCTTTGAAACATACTGGAGATATGTCCAATGAAATCATATTCTGAGGGGGAAAGTGGGTAGTCCTGCTAGGGGAAGAGCAAAGAGATGGACTTTGTGAAGAATATAAGGGGTAGAGAGGTCAGGTCAGGGTTGGTAGGAAATGCCTAGGGTTCCAAGTGCTACTCTCTGTTCTAAATGGACCCTTGCCTTTGCTCCATTAATTTTCCCTTCTAGATGCATTATTCTTTCAATGAAGATTTCTCTGTCCTTTTTTTTATTCTCCTTTCTTCTGTTTCTCCTCCTCTCTATTTACTTCTTTTGTTCTCTTTCTTCTGACCCAAATCCCATGGTTCCTAGGGTCTACTTCTCTTATGTCCTTAATTTTAGACACTTAACTTGAGATATGGCAGTAGAGAGGGCTCTATTTTGCTTGGATTTTGTCTAGATTATAATGGCGAGAATTATTTTATGGGCTCATGTTTCTGTTACACAAAGCTCCATAGCACATGATCAACTAATAACTGTGTGAATTCTAGAAAGCAATTTGTATGATTTCAACCTCAGTTTTCATACCTTTAATGTGACCATTCTTATCCTAAAAAGGAGGGTACTGGCAAAATAAGGTCCAAATGTACGCTCAAAGCCCTGTTACAATCCCTTATATACTGAGAGTGATCATAAAATATTATATTTATTTTTAATTTTAAATCTCAGTATTTTATTTGTACTTTTTTAGGGAAAATACTCTAAAGAGTGTTAGAGAATAACATTTAACATTTGAACTCACCAATCGAAGGAACTATGAGTATGAAGAATGATTTACAATATATCCTTACTGTTATCTTATTCTGTCTTGTCTGACCTCTTCCCTATAAAATTGCCTCCTATGTTTTGCCTAAGTATTATTACACTGATTTTAGAAAAATATGTTTAATTTGTTAATATACTAAGCATATTTAGTTTTTCTGCTTAGGAAGAACAAGCCGTTTGATAATCTTCAAAAAAGCAAGATTCTTGCTCGGGTTTTCAGTGATGTTGGGAACATTTCACGCATCTATATGACATACTTTCAGTCCTCAAGTGTTCCCTGTCCTTCCTGCCAATACAGAATCCAGAGTCTCATGTTAAAATCACTCACATATCCAGAAAGGTAGGAAATCTAAATTTTGATTACAATATATTTTTTAATTTATTATTTTTTATATTAATTACAGTTTATTCACTTTGTATCCCAGCTGTAGCCCTTTCCCTTGTCCCCTCTCAATACCATCCTCCCTCCCATGCCCCTCCCCAAGTTTACCATCCTCCCTCCCATGCCCCTCCCCAAGTCCACTGATAGGGGAGGTCCTGCTCACCTTCCCTCTGACCCTAGCTTATCAGGTCTCTTCAGGACTGGCTGCATTGTTATGTGTGCAAATACTGGTATATTTTATTACACTGGTATATTTTATTGTTTAAAAATGGTTTTTTTTTGTCTTGAGTAATACTACAGTTTAGAATCACATTATCTGAGCAACAGAAAAAAAACACTAACATACATATTTCATAGGACATTACAAATTTGGGGAATCCACACAATATATCAGCCATTTTTTCTTTTTGTTTTCAAGCTCAAAAATCATTTTAATAGCGTTTAAGACAGAAAAAAAAAAGGCCGGCCAGCTGTAAATCTCAGCAGCGTCAGTGAGGGATTGAGACAGAGAAGTGGAAAAGAGGAGAGAAATAATGCTTTTTTTGTGTGTTAGGCTACATCATAAGGATTTAAGTAAGACTCTGCAGCACTGAAAAAGTCAGGCATTGCTCTATGCAACTGCAAGCACAGCAGGGAGGGCAAGGTGAATCAGCAGGGCTTGCTGGCCAGCCAGGGTAGACAACGCAACACTGTCCAACTTCCGTAAGACATTGCATCTCAAGGAACGAAAGCAGAAAAATTGTAGTGGAATATAACATCACCTCCTGTCTCTTCACGTGCTTGCATAGGTACCCGCACTACACATGCACATGTGCATACGTGCGTATCTCATGTGTATCCCACCCATATACTCGCCATAAATGAAATGGTTTGTGGATTGATTATAATCTTGTTAGTCGTTTGTAATATTTCTGCTTTAATTCAACTTTTATCCATACGTAGAGAGATATGGACCTGATCTGAATTCCCAATTATGTTTTACAAAAGTGCAGTACAGAAGATAAGTATTTGTAGAAAGTAAAAAACAAAGAAATACATGATTATATTTATACACATATGTGTATAACAATATATAATGCCTGCATATGAGTGCATGCATGCATGAGTGTGCGCTTTGATACTTTAGGTACTATTTCTCGAGTGTCACTCACAGTTTGTTGAAGACTGGCCTTATGTTAATGAGACCGAGGAATCTGCCTCTCTCCCCCTTTCCAGTGTTGAAACTGTAAGAGAATGACATTGCGCCAGCCTTTTTATGTGAGTGCTAGGGATCCAGGTTAGGCCCTCATGCTTGTATTGACGATTGAGCCACTTCTGAAGCCAAGAACATACATTTAGATGAATTCTACACTCACAGAGGAGTGTCAAGCATTTATTTAAATGCAGATATCTTAAAATTTCAGTATCATATACATACACTCAAAAACAGTAAAATGCTGTTATAGTAATGAAAGGCAGTTTTATTGTCTCAATGGTTGAAATGAATGCAAAAACATCAAAATTAATACATACACCTGCAAGAACATTTAATATTGACATTCCTAACAAATGCATGGTTGGAGCAGGCTATCATATCTTGAAGAACAGACTTGTTCTCATGTACACCTAATGTGGTAGTTCTATTTTACAGTAAGAGCATTTTCACTAATTAATAAATTTAGTTATTCATTACAGACCATTGAAAAATCGTTTCATATGTTATGTTTCTAACTAAGACATAGTTAAATATGTTTTCCATTTTTGTGTCACCATTTTATCAGCTGATGTTTATGCAGCTTAAGGCTGTATCATACTCACTCATAGGTTAAGTAAGAAATAGGGCAATGCCATTAGTATGTGCTCCAGTGCCTGAAACACACAGGTACGGGATTTTCTTTTCAAAAACCTAAACTGCGTGTGCGTTATGATATTTTACTAGATTTATAAAATTTGTATCTAATCATTTTGACACAGAAAATGAACATATAAAATACACTTGGGAAGCTCTTATCATGTGGCTAGAGATAACAGATGTTGGATGAAAGCATGCTAGAAAATTGCTGTAACCATCCAAAAGCCCTTTCTCTTTAGACATGCCCACACAGATAATACACACTCTTACGAGAATCTGGAGTGCCAAATTGTGGGAGGTGTGAGTTATAAAGGATGTGATGTCTTATGATCCACCATAATCTGCACACCTTTGAGGAGCAATTATAGTTCCAGATATATTTTGTTAGAGACCACACAGTCTCCTCCCAGCAACTCCCAGTAAACACGATCTTAGTCTTGAAGGGCTAAGGAACATATATATAAGAAAGGTGACCTTGGATGACTTCTGGAAAAATCTTTGCTTGAAGCTACTTTTAAAAGCTTAATAATAAATATTCATTTTTGGTGTGTGTTATGGATTTTAGTAAGTGGATTGTAGTTAACTACTAGAAGCAATATTGAGAATATTCTGTTCACTAGTTTATTGGTGCTGCTCTTTGGTTTTTAGGTTCACTTCTAATCCCAGCTGCTGTGGCTGGCTCATACTTTTACTGAAGTTATATACATAGGATTGTAGGTCATTGTAAATGTAGCATTTTGCACTTAGCACTGTTCTCTGTATCAATGAAGGCTATTGATGAATAGCCTTATTTTATTGTAAAAGTATTACATAACTTTACTCCTCACCCACTCACCACTTAAAAGATGTGGCTTGGTTTTGTTTTTTATTTGCAACCTGTACTTGCGTGTGTGCTTTTATGTGGCTATAAGGTGTCATTTATCTTCGATAGATACCTAGAAGCAGGACTGTTAGATTATGTGATATGTCTTAAACATAAAGAAACTTTAAGAAAGTCAGAGTACTTTTCATAGGTAGTGTTAAAATTTGCATTTTGACGAGCAGTATATTCTTTTTGCTCTTCTGACAAGTATATCTTCACCATTGTCATATTACTATGATAATCACCACGATGAAGGTCACATATATTGAAAAAAAAAAACACTTTTAAGTGGGGCTTGCACTTCCATAGGGATTGGAGCCTATAAATATTACAGTATCTGTTTAAACTGTTCTTATGATGTGGCACATGCTTTATAGAGTGAGGATTACTTAATATGACATATATTCTACATGTTAATAACATAAATCTATGGTGGTGAGCTTGTGAACTTCTTTCTATTTTAAAAAGTGAAATAAGACACCCTTGCTTTGTTCATATGTTTTAGACACACTGTCTGGAGTGGCACTAAGTAGCTATGATAACTTTTTCATTTGTAGGTCTGACACATTTTAAATGTAAAATAGCTGTAAAATGTGGCAGAAGAAATTCAAGTATTGAAGGGATTTAAGTTTTTGAGGGACTAGAAACCTTTCTTCAATTTTTCTTTAATTTTTAAAATAATTTTTGATTTATTTCTTGTGCATATGTATTTTGTCTATGTGGGTAACTTGTGCCTACAGATTCCATAAGAGGGATTACCATGCCTTGGAACTGTCTATAGCTAATATGTGGTTTTGGGAATCAACTCCCAAGGTCTTTTGTGAGAGAAACAAGTGCCTTTATGGCTGAGTCATCTCCATTAATAGAGGCATAGATTATGATCTCCTATAACGTAATAAAAGGTGCCTCTGCCAACATCTGAAAATTTTATAGTATTTGAGTAGTATCATTTCACAATTTTAGTGCCACAATGTGAAAATTAAAGTTGTAAGCAGCTTTTATTACTTCAAATAGGAAGTGCCCTCTATTAATTTTTATAATGATCAGTGTTTATATTTTATATGCAAATATAAAATTTATTTTTTATAAAAGTCGATCTAAAACTTAAACAAAATTTGCTCAAAAATGTTTCACAACTTTGATAGCTGTGTTGGTTCATGCCTGCAGTCCCTGAATATGGAGGATAGAACAGAAGCTTTATAGGGAATTCAAGACTAGCCTGAGCTATGTAATGAGAAATGGTTAAACAAATAAACAAAAACATGCAACAGTATGTCCACCAACCTAGTAGCCTGGCAGCCATGTACCTCTGGAGGCTCTGATGTAAGAGTAAGATAGTTAACCTGTGTGGTTGACCTAACCTCTCTTGACTTAGCTACGCATTGAGGATTAAAAAAAATTTTTTTACTATGTGTTAATTATTCCCCTTCCTTAGATTTTACTAAACTTTTGTTAATTAAGTTGATTGCTTGTTTTAAAATTTAATTTGTTTTTGTTTGCATGTTTCTTTAATGGTTAACAGGAAAATAAACAACTGGGAAAAATTCTTAAGATGAATAACCACAGTAGTTTCATCTGTTAGTTATCTCTAATACTATATCTCACCAAAATGTACAATATATTACATGGAGGTATTTTCATCTTAATGAGTGGTAACTAGCATTGAAGAAGAGCATTGGATAAAATATGTCTTAGATGTCACTCCTTCATGGTAGTCATGATGGAAGGAATAGTGTAGCTACTTTAAAACTGAATTTAGAAAGGAACTAATTTCAACAGTACTGTTTATCCTGTACAATGTGAACATTCTGTGTAGTAGCAGAAAGTGGAATGGAAAGGAGATTTATTTATAAGCATTGTCTCTATGTTATCCCCACAAAGATGAGACAAGTGGACTCAGTTCTACAGGACTGTTCCAGTGCCCTACTTTTGGAAAACTGGCTAGTTACAGATAAGTCTATCCTAATATTTATGTTAAAAGAAAAGAAAAATTGCTATTTTACTAATAGCTGTTTTCCTCTTCTCTTTCAAAGACCACCATTTTGTAAGTATAACTTTGTACTTAAAGAAGGAATAAGGAAAGAACTTCAACCAGATGCATGTAAGGCACAGATGGTGTGAATACCTCCTTCCATCCAGTTTAAAATTATGGACTAAAGAATTTGTCAAGTGCAACAATGTAACCAGCCATTGTTTTAGAGTGCATTATTCAATCTACAATTCAGGTATATCTATTTTAATACATTTTGAAGGACCAAAAATTAGAAAACAAAAAAATGCATATGATAAAAACCATTCTGAATGTGTTCCAATCTTATCTGTTTCCTAAGTAAATTTTAACATTGAATGTTTATACTTGTTACCTAGCATAATAAGAAGTGAACATGTAAAAAACTTTCTAAAGGGAAAAAGGAAGTTTAGTGTTTTGTAGTCAAAGAAACCAATGTATAGCTCCATTGTCATAGAAAAAGAAATGACTTTATTTTAAATTTGAAAAGCGTTGTTTCGTAGAATATGTTGGGGTTATATGAGCCTTGTGAATATTAATAATTTGTTATGCACTGTACATAAGGGTGTTGTGCTATTGTGCTCAATAAATTAAAAATTTATGGACCTATGATGCTTAAGTTAAATTAATAATTCTAAGATTTAATGATAACATTTGAGTGGATTAACTTGTTTCTCAATACTCTAAGAAATGTTCGTAGAATTCACTGAACAAAACTATGAATAGTGTCTTTCCACCAGTATGATGTAAATAAATATGATTAGAGTGAACAGTTATATGTATCATTGTGCTGTTGGAACATATTAACCCATCTAATTTTATGAAACCTCATGAAACTAGCCTTGTTACATAACTGATGTAGAGACTCCAGCATAAAGATGCTGAACATTTGATGCATACTCAATTTAATCTGAGATGTCTCTCTACATGTCAATCATCATGATGTCTTTCATCAACTCCTGATAGTAATGTGAGGAATTAGATTAGTTACCACATTCACTTGAAATACAATCTAAATTTCCTTGCCATTCTCCAACTCACCTGTTTAATCAAGTCCTTTCTATGCCACAGATATTTTTTACCTATGCCTCAACACCTCTATAGTTTGTGTTATGTACTTCTGAGACAAAATGTCAAGTACAATGCCAGGTACAGTAGCACATGCCAGGACTTGAATAGGCAGAGGCAGTGGATCTCTTTGAGTTCAAGGCCAGCCTGGTCTACAAATTAAGTCCAGGACTTTCAAAGCTATACTGAACAGCCCTGTCTCAAAAAGCAAAACAAAACAAAAAAGTCAAGTACATTCAATACCCGTGCTTTTTGTTATTAATGTTTTGCTGCTTGCAGATGACTGTCTTCTTGCTATATATTCACAGTGTCTTCTATGTGTGTTTATACCAACTGTCCCTTTCTCTTTCTAAGTGCATACTTAGTAAAGTCTAAGATTGCCAGAAAGGCTGGAGTGTGACCACCCAAACCATCTTGTTTTAACACAATCACATTTCTAAATGAAGTTGTATGTAATTAAATTAATTTTAAAATGAAAACTTTATGTGTATGTGTTTGTTTTCCTATGTATTTGGGGGCATGTGTCCATGTCTGGACACACACAGATTTGTGTGTTGAAGCCAAATAACCAGCTCTAGTTCAGTTTCATGAATGCTTATATCTCTTTTGAAACAGGCATTCTCATTGGCCCGGATCTTACCAATTAGTCTAGGGAGGTGGGTCAGTGTGCTTCCTTTGCCTCCCAGACTGAGCTTATTACATGCAACACCATGTCTGGAATTTTGTTTGAAAGATCATTTAGTTGGTTAGTTTAGTTATGTAGTTGCATACTTGTCTGTGAGGGGGTATATACTAATGAATGTAGTTGCCTGTAAAGAAGAGGGGTTTGAGCCCCTACACATTGTTACTGGGAACTGAACTCAGATCCCCTGTAAGAACAGTAAATACTGTTAACTGTTGAGACATCCTGTCATCTCCATTCCTGTTATTTTTCCCCAAACTTTGGGAATTGGACTCAGGAACCACTTTTTTGACTGGGCAATTTCCCCAGACTGTGATTAATTTTCTAGCCAAAATTATTTATCTGACTGAATGATTGTTATATATAATATTCATGTGACTTTGTGATGTTTTGCTGATATATTAAAATTATCAATAATAAACTGAGGAGAGGAGGGGTTCGGATGCCAATAAGCTTTTTCAATAATGACCCTCAAGTACCTATGTATTTTTTTCAAACATCTATTTTATTTAAGGTTCTTAAATTCCTTTACTTCCCTTCCTTCACTCCAATCTTAGGTAAGAGGTTGTAGATAAAGGGTCTGTAGATCACTTTTAGCTACTTCCTGCTGCTTAGGGTCATTGGGTTCTTTGGGAATATATGAATGTCAGTCATAGGATATCAGCAGTCCAATCAAACAGCAAAGCAGCAAACCATAGCAGCAGCAGCAGCAGCAGCAGCAGCAGCAGCAGCAGCAGCAAAGAGTAAACAACAGCAAAAGCATCAAGATTCTGCTTAAACATCACAAGTCTGCTGAAGTGGCAAAGGAGCAGGGAAAGTTCTCTGGAGCATTTTTTTTTCCTGCAAAACCCAGCAAAGTGATAAGTATCTGCAAAGCATTGAGATGCAAAAAGCGTTCTCTCATTGTTTTTGGGCTTCTACTTATCCCTTCTGAGAGCCCACACAAGGATGTTTTCCAGCTCAGAAAAAAACACATCCCTCCTAGGAGGTAGTTTCCAGCTGGCCAACATCACTTGCCTTTTCATGGTGGGAGGGTGTGATGAGGGCACTCTTTCAAGGGAGAGAAAACATTCCCATCTCTCACACTAGGAACAAAAACAAAAACATATTCATATGACACACCCGAGATTAAAAAGCCCAGAAACTTCTACTTCATATCTGTCTTTCTTTTATTAATCTACAAATCCTAAAGATTCTACAACATCCCAATATCATGACCAGCTAAAACCTTCAACAAATAATCTTTTGTACAGCTGACATTTATGATAAAATTATAGCACTAGTAAGTCTATCTATGCATTAAAATCTTTTCTTGAAATAGCTCATGTACCTTTTCAAATTCTCTATAAGCATGTTCTTTTAATAGCCTCAGTGACTGGATTAAGAATCAAAGGGATCTAGCCAGGAGGAGACAAGATGATCTGGGGTCAGATGGAAGGGGAGGAGGGTGGACTTGGTCGGGGCGGGGAGGAGATGAGGGAGGGATGGGGAGAGTGGGAGGGAATGAGGGAGGGGGCTATGCCTGGGATGCAAAGTACCTAACCTGTGATTGGTATAAAAATAAATTACATTTTAAAAATTAAAAAAAAGAATCAAAGAGATTGTTAGTATACTAGTACATTAGCCATATAATACAAAATAACCATATTACAATCCACAGACCCAAAGAAGCTAACTTACAAAGAGGATCCAAGGAAGCGTGATTGAATCCCACTCAGAAGGGGAAATAGAATGGACATCAGACGTGGATGAAAAGAGGAAACTGGGTAGGAGATGGTGTGGAGAGGAGAATGAGTGTGGAGATCAAATGCAGGGAGAACATATGTGGGTGAGAGGGCTGGGAGAGAGAAGGGAAAGGAAGGTAGGAAGGCATCTCCGAGGCAAGCTGGAGACCTGTGACAGGGCAGGCTCCTGGGACTCTAGATGAGACTCCTAGATTTGAGGGACATGGAGACTGAAGTGGCCACCTCCTAGCCAGGCAAGAGTTTCAGTGGAGGGACGGAAACACCAACCCATCCACAACACCTTCGACCAAAAATTTACCCTACGTACAAGATATGCAGGGATAATGATGGAACAGAGGTTGAGGGAATGGCCCACCAATGATGGCCCAAGCTGAAACCCACCACCATGGCAGAAAAACAGCTTCTGACACTACTGTGCTTATAGATAGGAGCCTGTCATAACAGCCTTCTGAGAGGCTCCACCCAGCAGCAGATTGAAACAGATGATAAGACCCACAGCCACACATTATATGGAGTTTGGAAGTCATGTGGAAAAGTGGAGAGAAGGAAGAAAGGTCCTGGAGGGTACAAGAATTCCTCAAGAAGTCCAATTGTGTAAACTGACGGAGGCCCATAGGAGCTTATAGAGACTGAAGGGCCAACCTACATATATGTAACTGATGGGCAGTTTGGTCTTCATGTGGATCCTCTAGCAAGAAGAAGAGGAAGAGGGGTTGTCTCTGACATGGACTCTGTTAGCTACTTTTTGATCACTCTTCCTTAACTGGGCTGCCTTGTCTGGCCTCAGTGGAAGAGGATGTGCTTAGTCCTGATGCATCTTGATGTGGCAGGGTAGGTTTGTGGTGGGGCTCCTCTTTACTGAGGAGAAGGGAGGAAAAAGGGGGGGGGAAGGTGGTGAGAGGGTGGGACTTGGAGGATAGAAGGGAAGTGGCTGAGATCAGGGCATAAATAAATAAATAAATAAATAAATAAATAAATAAATAGAAAATAAAAAAATACAAAACTTGCTGCAAAAAAATCTAAGGAATAAAAACTGAATAATGGAAAATATTGGAAAGATTTTTGGGGGCATACTTTGATTCTTATATAATGGGTGATTTGTGAGCATCATGTAAATCTGTGAATGAATAAGTGGATGAATGAATGAATGAGAAGTCAAGTGTTCTGCAAAAGCATAGATCAATAGGCAACTTGGCTCCCTAAAAGTGTGATGTGGCTGGTGAATATTGAGCCAAATGACACAGAATTTGCTGAGTGTGACCATCTAGTAAATCTCACAGAAACACATGCTGTTTCTCTGGTATGTGTTTTTAGAATGTTCAGATGAAGACATTGCTAAATATTACTAAATAGCCCCAAGACAAATAAATAGAATTTGTTTCTCATGTGGCATAAACAACATTGATAGAAACATCGTGACGTAGTTTTGAGATGTGGGACTTTAAAACCAAAACAACATTTTCCTTAATATTTTACTGTCTTGTAAACAGAGGGTACTTGAAAAGTGAAAAAAAAGTCTAAAAGGTGAACAGCTGGTAATACAGATGGTGTTGATGAATTGAATTTGGATTTCTGTACCATGGCTTACGTTTCTGGAATTGTAGGCTCTTGGCTCAGAGTAGAAATTCATCTCATAGGGATATGGAAGATTGTTTTTGCATGCAGGCTAAAAGTGCTTTAAATTGAACACAAGATGACAGAAACTGTTTGAAGATTAAATTCAAAGCCATCATTCACCCAGACTCATTGCCCCACACTGCTCACTTATCAACAGCAACCAATATTTAGCTCAGATTCATCCACATAGCACTTTCCCCTCGGACCTTTTCTTGGCTGCTCCTGTGGTTAATTGATTTGTCCCAAGACAACTCCTACCTTTGCCTTTGTCTCTGTTGTTAACTAGAAATGTTGTCCTATACGTGTGTGGCATGGCTCTTACGAATCTCTGCCCACTTCTTTTACCTCAAGAGAATTAAAATGCGTGTACCTTTGTTTCAGGGTCTCAACGGCTGTCTGGATTATTTCAGTTGTTCAGTGATCTATGTCAAATTAGATAAATGAAGGAGGAACATTTTTAAGTTCCTTTCTTTTAAGTGGAAGAAGAGTGGGCAGCAATCATTATCAGACTGTCTGGAACAAAATGTTACAGGTAGGTCTGCTTGAAGATCAGAGAGTTCTTAGGGATAATTTAAGATTCTTTAGTTTTTAAAATATTTTATTTTATTTTCGTTAATTACAGTTTATCTACTTTGTATCCCAGCTGTAGCCCCCTCCTTCATCCCTTCCCAATCCCTTCCTCCCTCTTCTCCTATGCTCCCCTCTCAGTCCAGTGATAGGGGAGGTCCTCCTCCTTTTCCTTCTGACCATAGTCTATGAGGTCTCATCAGGACTGGCTTCTTTGTCTTCCTCTGTGGACTGGTAAGGCTGCTCCCCACTCAGATGGAGATGATCAAAGAACCAGCCCATGAGTTAATATCAAAGATTGTCCCTGTTCCTATCATTGAGGAACCCTCTAGGACACTGAACTGCCATGGGCTGCTTCTGTGCAGGGGTTTAGGTCCATGTATGACCCTTGTTTGGAGCATCAGCCACAGAAAAGTCCCCTGTGCCCAGGTTTGTTTTTTGTTGTTCGTTTGGTTTTTTTCTTTTCTTTTTTTTTTTTTTTTGTTCTGTTGCTCTCCTTGTGGAGCTCCTGTTCCCTCCAGGTCTTTCTATCTCCCCCTTCTTTCATAAGATTCTCTGTGCTCCACCCAAAGTTTGGCTATGAGTCTCAGCATGTTTTGATACCCTGCTGGGTAGAGTCTTTTAGAGGCCTTCTGTGGTAGGCTCCTGTCCTGTTCCCTGTTTTCTCCCTCTTCTTATGTCTGTCTCCTTTACCTTTCTGAATGAAGATTGAGCATCTTACCCAGGGTCCTTCTTGATTAGCTTCCTTAGATGTGCAGATTTTAGTATGATTATCCTATATTATATGTCTAATATCCACTTATAAGTGAGTATATACCATGTGTGTCTTTCTGCTTCTGTGATACTTCACTCAGGATGATGTTTTCTAGATCCTGCCATTTGCCTGCAAATTTCATGATTTCTTTGTTTTTAATCGCTGAGTAGTATTCCACTGTGTGAAGTTAAACAACAACAAATCAAGTAACACAATTTAAAAAAATGGAGTACAGAGCTAAACAGAGAATTCTCAATAGAGGAACATAGAATGGCACAGAAACACTTAAAGAAATGCTCAACATCCTTAGTCATCAGGGAAATGCAAATCAAAAGGACCCTGAAATTTCACCTTAAACCTTTCAGAATGGCCAAGATCAAAAACTCAAGTGACAACACATGTTGGAGAGGATGTGGAGAAAGAGGAACCCAACTCCATTGCTGGAGGGAATGTAAACTTATAAATCAATCTGGAGCTTTCTCAGACAATTTGAAAGAATGCTACCTCAAGATCCAGCTATACTAAAGGATATTTGCTCAGCCATGTTCATAGCAGCTTTATTTGTAATAGCCAGAACCTGGAAACAACACAGATGTCCCTAAGTTGAGGAATGCGTTCTTTAAGTTTTAAATGATTCTTAAAAAATACTTCAGGATGACAAGATTTTTAACCAAGACAAATCAAGTAATTAGTAACTTCAATTAGAAATGAATTTTAAAAACATTCTCCTAACTATATGAGTATAAAAACATCCATTGACATCTGAAAAGATTAAATAGTGATTTTTTTTGAGACAGCATTTCTCTGTGTACAGTCTTGCTGTCTTGGACTCATTTTGTAGACCAGGCTGGCCTGCCTCTGAACATCATGGCGATCTGCCGGCCTTTGTCTCCTAGAGCACTGGGATTAAAGGCAAGTACCAACCCCTCTGGCTAAAACAGTGATTATTTTTATTCCTTTCATTAACAACATTTTTGGAAAATTAAAAATTGGCTGGCAATCAAGCCCCATCCACCACAATACAGACTTAAAAATCACTACACTTTACCAGAAGACTGTGCCATTAATTTCAAGAGTGCTTTGTCATTGAGATTAAAAATGCGTGAATATTACTTCATTTCAAACTTATTTATGAGAACTTCTATCAAAACTCACAGTTGATATTTTTTGCTTTAAATATGTATTCAGTTTTCACATGCAAACTCTAAGTATAAATACTCATAATCAGTTTTCACATGCAAACTCTAAGTATAAATACTCATAATCAAAGACAGCCCTTTACTTTTATACTTTACAAAGTAACTAATTATATGAGAGATGTCAAGGTTTCTTTTCTTTTTTCCAAAGCTGTAGACTACCTTTTCACTGCAAAGGTTTTCATTCCTATACAGAAGGTTTCCCATTTCATGAGGTTCAATTTGTCAGTTATTGCTCTTAATGATAGTCCTATCAGGATCCTGTTCAGAAAATTCTCTCTTGTTCCATTGATTTAACATGTATTCCTACTTTTCCCTCTAAGCCATTCATGACATCAGATTTTGTATTGAGTTCCTTAATGCAGTTGTGGGATGAGTTTTGTGCAGAGTGAGAGATAAGGGTCTAGTTTATTTCATTTGCATGTAACTATCCAGTTTTACCAGCACCATTTGGGAAAGATTCTATCTTTTATCTGGTGTGTATTTCTGGATTCTTCATCAGAAAGTAGGAGGCTGTAGGAACATGGCTATGATTTGAGTTCTCAATACTATTCCATTGCTAAGTGTGTCTATTTTTAGCAGAGTACCATGCTGCTTTTGTTACTTTAGCTACATATATTAAATGCAAATGCAGAATTGCATTGGAGTACTGATAGAATTGCATTAAAATGTAGATTGATTTGGTAAGATCATTACTTTCAGAATATTTACTTTTCTAATCCATGTCCCTTGGAGGTCTGATATTACTAACATCTTCTATTTCTATCTTCAATCTCTTGACATTTTTATTGTACAAGTCTTTCACCTCCTTCATTAGACTTATTCAAGATTTTTCTCTGATGTCTTTTGTAAGCATGGTTGCTTCCCCACTGGTTTTATAAGTATGTGGTCACCCTTAGCCACCAAATAAGCACAAGTTCAAATCAGGATTATATCTTTCCCGAGTCAGAATGGCCAAGATAAAAAACAAACAAACAAACCAAAAACTAATGCCATCATGAATGTGGAGAAAAAAACATTTATTCACTTTTAGTGGGCATGAAAACTGAGCAGCAACTACAGAAATCAGTGTGGAGGACCTTTAGGAATCTAGAAATAGGTCTACCATATAATTGAATTATATCACTCTTTGTCATATCCCCAAAGGACTAAATATATTACCATAGCTATATTGCTCATTCAGGTTCATTGCTGTGTTTCTCAGAATAGACAGAAAATACTAAAAATTATAGTGTCTGTCAGCTGATAAATAGACAATGAAAATGTGGTACACACCTGCAATGATTATTATTTAGCTGTAAAGAAAAATGAAATATATAGGTAAATAGATGGAGTATAAAATAATCACTTTAAGAGAGGTATCCCGGGCCTCAAAAAGAGACAAACATTACATATTCTCTATTATATTTGCCTGCTATAATTGAAACTTTGTATATGTGTGTTTAAACTGGATACCCTAAAAAGTGAGAAAACCAGTGAGTGGCTATAGGGGTGGATTTCAAAGGAACTGGGATAATATATAGTTGGTATGAGTTGGAAAACAGAAATTATCGTACAGGAGGGAATAAGCGTGGTGGAGGATGGAAGAGCAGGGTGGATAAGGGCTGTGTAGAGGGATTATTAGCCATAACTATCTTTGAAATTTCTCTTTGGAATTCTACCACTCTAGAACATTTCTTAATCATCTGCATACACACACATATATATATATACATACATATATATATATATATATATATACATATGAGTTACATTGAGTTATTCTATATTAAAGAACTGTGTCTCACCCAGATACCAAAGACTATTAAGTGAAAAGCTGAGTGTCAGATACAGGTTTGAAGTTGTTGGTCAGTGGGGTCTCATAGACACCCAGACACTATTGGCTATTACCATTATTCTTGAATACATTTTAGAACTTGATGGCACAATCATATTGCTGAGGAAACCAAATACTTGAGTCATAGGACATGGAGAAATCAGGCTGACACTGATTCGGAACTTCATCGGTACAAGCTAGCTCTCTTAGTATTTAAAAGTTCTGTTTATGTGACCATGGGAGAAAAGTGCACAGTAATATTTTTGGCTGTGAACAAGGTGAGCTACAGCAATGACTTGCTTACTAAAGTTTACCCACTGGTACAGCAGTGGCATGGTATACACACACACACACACACACAAAACTATATATAACCAACCTTTTTGTTGTTGTTGTTGTTGGTATTTGAGAGCTACTTCAGAAGATGAAACTGATGTCTAGTACCATCAACTGGGCCCCAACCCCATGACTGCTTTGTCATAGAATTAAGTAGAGAACTTAATGTCATTATTTTGTTAATATTTAAATAATGTTCAGCTGACCCATACGTTATTATGTTTAAATTCATAGATTAATGCATCTATCATTTCTCATCAGAAATCCCCTTTACATCTGGATTTATATTTTAAGTCTTCTGCTCGTTGTAGCAGAAAAGTTTACCTCTGTTTGTATTCGATTGCCCTTTTATGGATTTTGCCATAGGTACAGGCATGTTACCATCAATCTTTCCAGAATCCAGGTTTAACAATTCACTGGGATATTCAAAACACCTGTATAGGTATAAATGCTTTAGGACTGCACAGAGCAAGAAGCTGCCTTAAATTATGAAAATGACCTCAGTAAACTCAAATGAGATTTCTTATTCATTCATTTACTCATGTGTTTATGTATTTTTATTTTTGTTTTTTTGATACAAATTCTCATTTTGTTGCCAAGGCTATATTTAAACTTTCAACCACCCTGGCTTATCACACTAATGGCTGAGATCACAGGTTTTTTATTTGTTTGTTTTTACTCACTATACCCAACTTCCCCATGGGAACTTTGATGAGTACACAAAAAGCATCTCAAATTGAGGCGAAGATACTATGCTTTTTCCCCCTCCATATTGGCATGTGATGTCCCTGTAGACAGGCTGTTGATTTATGTGAGGAGATATTTCTCAGGTGTGAGAATCTTTGCCAGAGTCAGCAGCAAACATGTGTAAGAAGTTGAGGCTGATATTTCAGTCACCAAGCACACACATCTACTGACCAACCTTAATCCCTCTGATCTGAGCCTGAGCAGAGCTGGTGCTTCTGGAGCTGTGGCCACCTGCTGCTTTCCTTCCCTTTGGTTTTTTTTTTTATGCTTGGCCTGTTATTTTTATTTTAATTAATTTATTTTTTATTAATTACAGTGTATTCAGTTTGCATCCCAGCTGTAGCCCCCTCCCCCATCTCTTCCCAAATTCATCTTCACTCCCTCATCTTCTCCCTACCCCTCTCCAAGTCCACTGATAGGGGATGTCCTCCTCCCCTTCCATCTGATCCAAGTCTATCAGCTCTCATCAAGAGTGGCTGCATTGTCTTCCTCTGTGGCCTGGTAAAGGTGCTCCCCCATCAGGGGATGGTGATCAAAGAGCTGCTTGGCCTGTTTTAACAAGGGCTCCAAAGTTACCTTCTTCTGGTCTCTTTCCCTGGCTTTCTTTCATGACTTTAGGTATGGTACATACACTTGTGACATAACATAACTCAGGCATTCTCACCTTTTTTTTTTTTTTTTTTGCATGCCTCAGCCTTAGAACAAAAGCTGTTTAAAGCCAGAGGCTGTGCACTGCCCGTCATTTGATGAGACCGCTGAACACACGCTTTTGTCCTGCAGTGATATGTCTATCTACAGTAGAATAAGTTATGGCTTCCTATGAAGCATGTCACTGCATTTCAATATGAAGCTGTCTTTAATTTCTCTAAAGATGGAGATGAATTATATATTCTACCAAATGTAAACATCAAACTACCAACATAATGAGGCTTCAATATTGTTTCCTGAAATAGCTACTGCAAATGAACTACTGTTCAAAAAAAAGCTCTCACAGAAAAAGGCACAAGGAACATTATTTTTTAACTCTAAACTATATTATAGTCGCTTGTTAAGGTATTGTGAGTTTTGAATTGTAAAGGGGAGAAATTTACTAGTTAAATATAACACATTGTCACAAGAGGGCAGCCTTTTAACAGAAATTTCTTTCCAACCATTGAATTTGAGCAGGTTTTTGTTGCTGTTTGTTTGCTTGTTTTTTTGTTTGAAATTTCCAGGTACTTAATCAAAAACTAAATGCTGATATGATAATTCAAGGTTGTTGAGCAAGTGTTTTGCTCTCTCCAAGTTTTATCTAATCTAAATTGATACGTTAGCTAAAGCAGGGATGGAAGGTCTCAGATCTCTGTAGTTGTATTTTTAAGTGTTGTGTGAGAATGTTATGCTCGGTATACTGAATGTATCTAGGTACTCAGCTGAACGTACTTACCTGTGAGGGAATCTCTGGCCTATTTCAGATTCGAATCAAGGAAAAACCACAAGGCAACATATGAATTACAATTCTATTTTTTAGCCTTTTAAGTACCACAAGACACAGTGCTCCTGAGACATGATTTTAGACAGTGAACAACAGCTTAGCCTGTCTTCATCTTTGAGACTTGCAAGGAACCCTCTGAAATTTCTGATTGCTTCCTCACCTTAGTTGGGCAGAGATAGCATTGGAGGGGTCAACCTCCTACCCAGAAGCAGCTTGAACTAGACTGCCTTGTCTAGATGGATTTTGGCACTTTCTGAATTGTAAATTACACAGCTAGAACTCACCATTCTGCATTATCTGAGGCCTCCAGGTGTTTCTGTGGCAAGTTAGAAATTGCTGCCAGAACTCAAGCAAGGCCCAGATCCTCCTCATGGTTTAAATATTTATTACATTGTCTAATCTGCAGTCGGGTTCACAGGGAAAATGATGTTTCTCGGGATTGTTCTTAACCCGAGGCAGAAAAATCAACAGTGTATTTTTTCTGTTCTGTTTTCCAACAGGATCTCATTGTGTACAGGCTAGTTTCATAGCAGCCATCTTGCCTCAGCCTTATACTGCTGCAATTAGAATTATGAGCTGACACATAGGGCTAGAGAGAAGGCATTTAAGAGGGACTCCTCTCTGCCGTTTCTGACAGATTTAATCTAGCTGTAATCCTGGAGCCTGCCCCCTTGCTTCTATTCCTGTGATCTATCTCACTACAACTTTCAACTTTGAAATTACTTCAATCTTCTAGTAAATAAGCTCCTTCCTCCAGTTATTTTTGTGTTTCTGAGTTGGTGTTCCAGTAAGCGGATTAATATTTCACTTCTACTCACCGTTGCATTGCCTGAGTGGTATTGCCAGTATCCTTCTGTTTTGATTTCTTCTGAGTTTCAAATTATAAACCCGTTTTTTTTTTCCCCAGGAATTTGTATCATAAAGCCTACATCAAAATTAAGACATTTAAAAAATCTGTATGAATAAAGTTGTATTTTTCTTCGATTCCCCTAGTTAGGTAGAAGAGGAGGAAAAGAAAACCAAGATTGCATAGAAACTGATGGTTGGTGCCTGTCCTAATTTCTCAGTGAGACTGAGGGCTGCAGCGATGTGGGGAGGAGCAGATGTCTTCCAGTGGGGATTTGAAAAACACTATAGCAGTTGTGAAAATGAAGGTCTTATAATAGAAAGTTTTCCATACCAGTTTGTGAAGAAGAAATGATTGACCTAATGCAAGTATTCCGGCCAAAAGTAAAGGCTTTGTGGTTCCAGATTGAGTGACAAATATCATCATAACCCTTTGGATCTGCAACCAGCAACATGTGCATTGTAGACTCAGTATGATGGAAAAAGCCTGAGGATTGTGGGTCCAGAAGAGAACTTTGTTTAAACCAATTATCAAAGACAATACTAGTAAATCTATCTTGGTTGTTAATACTTGTTGCATCCCACGTATTGCAAATGTCTGTGTTGAATAATCTGTCTTTAGTTCCTAGCATTAGATCGATGCTAGAGAAAAGAATGAAAGAAACTGGCTTGATAATTTCATTCTGCCACCCAATTGCATGTATCTCACAAATGTAGTGGCCACAAATATTTTATTCTTTTTTTTTTTTTTTTTTTTTTTTTGTCGACTCAACACAAAGTTGGGTCATCTGGGAAGAAGGAACGGCAACCAAGTATCTGTCACCATCAGACTGGCCTGTGGGCAAAATTTGTGGGCTGCTTTTTTAAATTGATGGTTGATTGGGAGGGCTGAGTCCACTGTGGGTGTTTGGGTCTCTGGCCAGGTAGTCCTGGAAAGGCAGCTGAATGTGAACCTGGAGAATAAGCCAGTAAGCTGCTCTCCTCCATGGCCTATGTTTCAGTTCCTGCCCTAATTTCTGTTCATAATGGATCATCAGATATATGTTGCAATAAACCCTTTCCTCCTGAAGTTGGTTTTTGGTCATGGTGTTTATTGCAGCAGACAAAAGCAAATTGGACATCAATTGGTATCTAATTGCTGTCACCTCATGACAGTTCTGCCTAGAAACTAGAAGAGAAAAGTAGCTCTTGCCTTTATTAATTTATCCACTGATGAGAAGCAACAGAGCCATTCATCAACAAATAAACATTTAGCACAATATGTTATTTGCTGCTATGACTGTTATCACAGAGATAGAATTCATTAAACTATTAAGAGTGAAAAGCACATTTTGTCTTCTGATTATATAAATCATAGTGCCAATTATTTGTATTCTGAAATATAAACATTTTCATGTATCTTTTGAGCTTCATGAAGTTGGCCTTATGCCGGGGGAGGACCCGTTCAATGCCTCCTCGCTGTAAGATTTGCTGTAAGATTTAATAGCAGGTTAAAGCATAAATTAGTAGTAGAATTCAGATAGTATATCAGCCTGATAGCTTAAAGTGGCACTGAAAGAAATAAAAACTGCTCACTGTAGGCTTTTCTGAATTCATGCTTGACAACTGAAGTGATTAAAACCTTCTAAGGACATAATAATAGCAGTTCATATTATACATAGCATGTATATGTATATATTCTATAAAGTAATGTAAAACATGTTAGCCATTTAAGGGATTGAAAATAATTATATACATTTTTCAGTTTATGACTGATGGAGTTTTAAATAAGCAAACTCTAAAAGAAGTATTTCTGAACTGAATAGTTTTGAAAGACTTTCATAATTTCCAATAATTGAATAATACTTATCTAAAAGTTGAGCCATCTTTTTATAATTAGGTATACTAGGATAATCCTTGTGTGTAGTTTCATATTTAAGTGGTGGAAGTACTTGGCAGTTTGTGGAATAATATCATAAAAGTATCAGGCTACCCGATACCTTTTGCTTTCCAAGAAGGGGAAAACAGCTGTAGATGTGACTCAGTTGGAAGAGTGCTGGCCATTGCTGCTGTTCTTCCAAGTCTAGCCCATCACAGAAAAGCATAATCACTGTTAATTAGTCAAATGGATATCTTGAATACAGTAGTAGATATAGATTGAGTCTGCAGTCAAGATTGGCTTTCACACAGAAAGAAATGAAATGTGAAGAAGTCAAATGTGGGGTGCAATGCTGAGAAAGTTTCAAATTTAGAACCCTGACTCCTAATGTTGAGAATTTACAGTAAGATGTCAGAAGCTTGAGTGTGGCTACGCATATGAGTGAATTGGAAGCATGTGTTTTCACTACAAAGAAATCTATGGTTTAGAAAAGTGGACTAAGGGAGGGGCATAAGGGGAAAAGAGGGGGGTGGGATTCTGAGAAGATAAGCAAGGGGACACAGCCGGGATACAAATTGAATAAATTGTAATAAATGATAATTAAAAAATCACTAAATTGAATAATGCAAAAGGCAAATGATGCAGCCATAAAGATTCTAGTTTCTTTATACCTTTTAGCTCACATTTCCAATTATGCATGTCAGCATGGTGGACAAACAAGGCAGGAGGAGAATGAAGCTGTTTTTCACATAACATCCACAGCTAGACAAAGGACAATGAATGCATTCATGCTAGCGCTTCACTTAATTTCTCTACTCCTATAGAGTGCAAACCTTAAACCCAGGAAATGATGCTCCCCACTGTTGGCAAGGAATCCCACATCAATTAACTTAAACAAAAATGTCTGGATTAGTTAGCCTTTTGCCAACTTGATGCAAGCTAGGATTACATAGGAAGAGGAAACCTTGGTTAAGAAAATGACCCTATCCTATAGGTCTATATAACTGAGTATATACCATATGTTTCTTTCTGCTTTTGGTTTACCTCACTCAGGATGAGTGCAATCATTGACTATGGAATCTGATAGAGGATACAATAGGAAATGTTTGAACTTATTGACACAGGGAAGGACTTTGCGACAAAGGCCTCAATAACACAGACCTTACGAACAACAGTTAGTGGATGGGGAATTGGCTCAGCAGTTAAGAGCACTTGTTACTCTCGCAGAGGACCTGGGTCTGTGGCTCTAGTCTCAAGGCTGATGCTGACCCTGATGGGCATCAGGATATGCACACCACATGCATATATGCAGGAAAATTCTAATTAACATAAGAGAGTGAATGAATATAAAAATAAACAATAATTTATAAATGGGACCACAAAACCAGAAGTTTCTTTAAAGCAAAAGACATCAGCATTTGAGTAAAAAGGGAACCCACTGAAGAGAAAACATTTTACCAGCTATACATTTTTTTCTTTTAAAAATTTCAAATATGTGTATTGTGTTTTCCTCCTCACACTTTTCCCTCCTACTCCTGACATGGCTTTCTCTCCCTCACTCTCAGATTACTGGCTTCTTTTTCATTAATTGTTATCACACACACAAAGATACACACATACACACACAAACACACACACAGAAAGAGAGAGGGAGAAGACCAAAGGGAGAGAGGGAGAGAGAATGCATATGAATACAAGTGTCTGAGTCCATTTTATGTTGATTGATGACTTTTTCATGGTTGACTACTTAGTATTGGTTAACCAATCAGGTCACTGATTCCTGAGGAACACTGGTTTTCCCTCCCCCAGTTGTCATTAATTGATGATAGGTCTTCATATACATGTAGCACTTTGTGAGATTTTTCCCGATTCCATTAGCAGGTCCTCTAGTGTTGTCATCATTGATATCATGTTTAGGCAAGAACTATTGAGCTTCCATAGTTAAAGCTTCTCTGTCATATGTAAAAGAGACTATGTTGGAGCAGACATCCTGGCTATTGCAGTCTTCTGTGTCCTCTTTTACAATGTTCCCCAATGCAAGTACATTTTAGTACCTTCACATTGTTCCAGATGGAGTTACTTTCCAATCTTTGCTCTTTCCGCTGAGTTTCTACCCTGTGCTATGTATGCACCTGTCTTGGACTCCTTCTCATTTCTCTCCATTCTAGGATTGCTAGTTACATCTACTGGATCTCTGCTTTAACTCTGCTCTAACTAGCTGGTAAAATGTTCTTCCCAACCTGAAGACCTCTCATTTCGCCCAGAATGGAGAGTCATCAGATATAAAGCTGCACTCAGGGAAGCTGAAACAAGTACAAAAAGTTTCCTTCAAAGAAATGAATATTGCGTCATGCCTCAGACACTCTGAATTTTTTTCTTTTATTTAAGTAATTTATATATTTTTATATTAATCACAGGTTATATACTTTGTATCCTGGGTGTAGCCCCCTCCCTCATTCCCTCCCACTCTCCCCATCTCTCCCTCATCTTCTCCCTGCCCCCTCCAAATCCACTGATAGGGGAGGAGCTCCCCCCCCTTCCATCTGACCTTAGCTTATTATGTCTCTTCAGAGCTGGCTGCAATGTCCTCTTCTGGGATCTAGCTAGGCTGCTCCTCCATTGAGTTTATGACAGAAAGAGTTCCTGTTCCCCTTACTAGGGTACCCACTTGGATACTGAGCTACCATGGGCCACATCCGAGCAGGAGTTCTAGGTTTTATCCATATATGGTCCTTGGTTGGAGAAAAAGTCTCATAGATGATCCCTGTGCCCTGATCTATTTGGTCTTTGTGGAGCTTTTGTCCTCGCCAAGTCTTACTAACTCCCCCTTTTTTCATATGATTCCCTGCACTCTGGTGATGGCTTGGTTCTGAGTCTTATTATCTGCTTTGATACATTGCTAGTTAGAGTCTTTCAGAGGCCCTCTGTGGAAGGCTCCTGTCCTGTTGCTTGTTTTCTCCTACATTCAATGTCCATCCCATTTGTCCATCTAACCGATGGTTGATCATCCCACCCTGGGTCCTCCTTCTTGCTTATCTTCCCTAGGTGTATAGATTTCAGCATGTCCATACTACCCTAAAGGTCTCTATAAGTGAGTATATACCAAGTGTTTTTTCTGCTTTTGGGATACCTCACTCAGGATGATCGTTTCCAGGTCCCACCATTTGCCTGCGAATTTCATGATTTCCTTGTTTTTAATTGCTGAGTAGTATTCCATTGTGTAAAAGTACCATAATTTCTGTATCCATTCTTCTACTGAGGGACATCTGGGTTGTTTCCAGGTTCTGGCTATTACAAATAAAGCTGCTACGAACATAGTTGAGCAAATGGTCCTTGTTGTGTACTTGAGCATCTTTTGGATATATGCCTAAGAGTGGTATAGCTGGGTCTTGAGGAATCACTATACCTAATTGTCTAAGAAAGTACCAAATTGATTTCCAGAGTGGTTGTACAAGTATGCATTCCCACAGCACAGGCTCTAAGATCAACAATAAATAAATGGGACTTCATGAAACTGAAAAGTTTCTGTAAAGCAAAAGACACTGTCATCAAAACAAAACGACAGCCTACAGACTGGAAAAGGATCTTTACCAATCCTACATCTGACAGAGGGCTAATATCTAGTATATATAAAAACTCAAGAAGTTAAAAAGCAAGAAATCAAGTAATCCAATTAAAAAAATGGG
>CM053753.1:88340574-88359313 GCA_028658305.1 Pachyuromys duprasi | reverse complement strand
TCTGGAAATCAATTTGGCGCTTTTTTAGTTTTTACTTTTTATGAGCTCATTTTTTTTCACATTTGAAATAAGTAAATGTGAATTACTATCCCAATTTATGATTCAAACTCTGTTTATAAAATTTAGAAAAAATATTTCTACATTTGGAAACTTTTCCAAATTCTGAATTTGTCTGCAAAATCTAGGATCAAAGGATGCGTTCTTAATCTCATTCACAGCCAAGTATGCATATGAATCCTAGGCTCAGCTAACCAGATGCTCCTATACATTTGAAGGAATGAAAATGTTCACAGGTACTGTAGGCAGATCCATTTTAGCTGATGGAAGTGGGAGAGATTAACAGAGGTTTGGGGTTAATTTCTATTTTTCATGATTTTATTTTCTCTGAGTAGGCAGTTAAGTTTATAGTGGAAATGATTGCCATTCCTGTTTTCTCTCTCTCTCTCTTTTAAAGATGTGAACTACATTCAATTTTACTGGTATTCTGACCCATAAAATATATACTCAATCATACATGAAACTGTTCTTTTTAAAAATCCACCTTAAATTAAATTTCAATGATTAAAATTCTCACTTTTCTTTGAAAAAATTCTTGGATAGAAATGACAACAAAGACAAAGGCAAGGCAATATACCTGTCATTTTATAGAGCTGCATTTTAACATTTTGAAAATTTAAAAATTACCTTTTCCAAAAAAGCTAGACTTTTCTACTATTTCTCAGTATTAGTAAGACCACGGTACTAGAAGACGCTTTTGTCTGTTGAAGAATAAGAATTTCCAGACATATATCCTACTTCATAACATACAGACACCTACTGAGACAACAGACAAAAGACACTGAGGCAAGTACTATGTGACAATCCCTACAGAATACAGAAGCACAAGCAGCCCTGTGCTGTATACCATAGCATTTATAAAATAAGTGCAAGAATCCTAGGAACTTGCTAATGAATATGGCTTTTATAGGCATTTCATTAACCTAAAAGCCTTAGGTGTCCTGTAGATAGACTGCATGTGTTCTCATCTTTAACCTTTCCATAATGTTCCGTAATTGCTGATTTCATTGATTTTTAATAGCAAAAGAAGAGCAACAGTGTATAAAGTTATCTTCCAATTTGTTTTGAGTGTTTTGTGGTTTTTTTTTAACTTCACCTCTTGAGCTAACTATGTATTCTCTGTTAACAAAAATCCCTAATCAGGCTGCAATTGGCTTAAACTTTATAGTGACCTTTTATTGTTATGTGTGATTAGCTATATTGTGGCACCATGTAGCTAATGGAATCTTCAAATACTCCTTGGGAGGTCACAGAGTACCTCCAGTGAATGCTAAGACTGTTGTTTATCTATAGTTTCAATCAAATGTTTCATTTTAACCACCGAGAAGGTCTAATGAAACTAAGCAGTAGGGTTGACCTTGTTAATGAAATTGCAAAGACTCAAATGTAAAAATTAAAGTTTTCTACTTATACTTTATCATTCAATTCTATCATTTAATAATGACATGTTTAATTGTGTTTGAATCAGAGAAATTCAAGCCTTAGTTTATGTGCTGGTTGGCTTTTCAAATAGCCTTATTTTTAGCAAGTTTCTGAACAACTTAGGTGTCTATGCTTAATAGTATAGATGAAATTGTCTTCTAAACAGTAAGTTGGATGTGAATCAAGAATGTTTTAAATAATATTTTAGAAATTCTGGTCATATTTTGATTACTAACAGGCTATGTTCTCAGAAATAGCTTTTGACTATTTTATCATCGTACAAACATCATAGAGTATGTAACACAAACCCCCATAGCCTAGTTCACTACACACCCTAGCCTAGCATTGCCCATGTGTCATACATTAGATGAGTCTTGATAGGCTAGGGTCAGATGGAAGGGGAGGAGGACCTCTTCTATCAGTGGACTTGGAAAGAGGCATGGGAGGAGAGGAGAGAGGGATGGTGAGATTGAGAGGGAATGAGAGAGGGGGCCACAGCTGGGATACAAAGTGAATAAACTGTAATTAATATACAAACATAAAAAGAAAAGAGAAACCATATACATTCCCTTCTGCAAACTGTAGCTTATTCCTTAACAAAAAGTAAGCATTTATGTGACCAATCATATTCCAATATAGAAATGTTGCAGGAAAAATCTATTTAACATGGAAATGGCATATGTATTGTTATTAAAAAAAACCAATCATTTGATTTTATCAGTGAAGTCTTAGGAGGCAGATGCTGTGGTGAAAACCTGCTAGCTTAGAGAAGCAAAGAAAGCACCCAGTTGATCTTCCTACTCAGCCAAGGACCCAAAAGAAAGAGCCCCATTTCCTTGTCCACTCTGTCTTAAAATACCATGGACTCAATGTCTCTTCTGTTTACTCCCTGTCAGCTGGTTGATTGTTTCAACTCTTGACCTATAGTTAAGTTTATTTACTCCTGTTTACAGAAAGCTCTTGGATTAAAGGTGTGTGCTAGGACGAAATACACTATAGACACCTGTTTACAAAAAAAACACAACTAGAAGCAGGTTTTTCCAATACACAATGTCAGGTTTACAATGTGATCATATATCTTACAACACATATGCTTTTAGAGTTCATAACTAGAACAGAGCTTGTAGGATGAAAGGGTGCCCTGAGTGAGTGAGGAGTGTAGAATGAATGTAAGGACTGGGGATATCCCTGTCCCTGAATACTTTCTAAATGTCATGTGCCCACGACATTGCCAACCCTGTCTATTCACTTCATCAATGCTATTTCCTTAGGCTATTTCATATTCATAACCAGTGCTTTCCTCTCAATGACATATTGTCCTTAGATTGCTCTGATGTTTTTATGTAATACATTTTTTTAGATAATGGGAGTTTTTGTTTTGTTTAAAACTGTGTAAAATATAATACCTGCAAACAGAAATAAACATTCATCAAAAATCAGTATTGACTTTAAACCTAATTTGAGTTCAGAATGTTAGCCAGTTTGGAATTTTTTTCTGAAAATAAAACAAAGTAACATCTTGATTACTAAAACAATACAGGTGTAACATCCTGCAGTACAGTTACTAAAATGTAGCCATGCCACTTAACATGGATAATTAATCATTTTTCCTGTGACTGTTACAAACACTTTTCTCCAGTTCAGTGAATAAAAGAGTGTCAGGATGCCATGGGGACAGCTTGCTGAGACACGTGTAATATAGCACAGCACGCCTGCAGTACCTACTGTGACTTTTAATTATAAAAGCCTTGTTTTTCCCCTCCAAGTTCCTAAAGGCAGATTAACATTTTTTTATGTAAAGTGTATTTTGAAACTATTTATTCTAAGCACCCAACCATAGCATATGATAATAGATCATCTCAAAACTTTGACTCCTGTAATAACATTTAATGTAAGATACAAACACTTTGTAAAATGGTAGAAAAATTTACATATGTATGTATATATATAATATATATATATATATATAAATTCTATTAGCTTTTTATTATATGTTTTAAATGTGGAAGCCATGACAGGTATCAGCCTAGGTCCTCACACAGTCACATCCAACAGTAAATAGTTCTACTATTTGTTTCCCCCTAGCCCCATGAGAAAACTGTAGTAGAATAGAACAAATGAGACACCACCTATCATGGCAGCGCATGCTTCAGCCGATTTGCTGACAGAGTGGACTGAGACTGTATTCCAGTAGCTTTTAGAAAATTCACGTAGGTTGAATGAGCATATGGCAAAGATTCAAAATTTCTTTACTAAATATAAACTAGGAAATGCAGTCATTCATCCCCATTATCAAGTAATAAATGTGTACATTGTATTTCACACAGCACAGCTTGGTAAACTTGTTTCCACAAAGCCATAGTCATGTAACAACTCTATTAGAACTTTGTGAGTGCTGAGATGACACAAGGCTCAAGAAAACACTTAGCTCTTTCCTGGTCTCACAGCCCACTATCATGCAGGGAGTCCATGACTGACTGAAGCACCGCTGCAGGGCGCACTGTGTCTTCTCAGTCCAGTGCAACAGATTAAAGGCTTTATAATGTGTGAAGGCCTAGTGGAAATATAACATGGTCAATAGCATATTTAGGTTTAAAATAGCTTTTTAAAGATGACTTTAAATTGGTAACATATAGAACCTGTAAGTAATATGTAGTAGATGGGTTGGCAGAAATATGTGACGGAAGACAGATCTGGCAGAAACATAATGTTCGCACATGGGATATCTTCATAGTGAAGAATTTCCAGAGCAATGCAACAGGACATCATATATGATATCAATGTAGGAAATGAGATGAGGACCAAAGATGAAAAGTAACAAAACAGAACCAGGACCTTAAGCAGAAATGGTTTTGTAAGAAAATTCTCCAGTAGAAATTAAAACAAAACAAAACAACAACAAAAAAACAAAACAACCCCCCCTGAAAACTTTGCTTGGTAGCTTTACTTAATATACCACAGAATATTGATTATACATTGTATGCACATTATAACAAGGAAAGAATCATTTTTATAATATGCTAACGGAGTAGTTAGTTGCGTGTGGATAAAATATTTGTATTTGTGGTAAAACAATTATATGTATTTGTAGTACAGTATCTTGAGGCACACAGACTTTCTAAAAATAAGACTTTTTAAAATTTATTTATTTATCACAGTTTATTCACTTTGTATCCCATCCCCCTCCCTTGTCACCTTCCAATCCCTCCCTCCCTCCCTCATCTCCTCCTTATGCCCGTTCCCCTGTCAACTGATAGGTGGTCCTCCTCCCCTCTCCTCCAACCTTAGCTTATCAGATTTCATCAGGACTGGCTGAATTGTCAGCCTCTATGGCATGGTAAGAGGGGGAGGAGATCAAAGAGCCAGCCACTGACTTCATGTCAGAGACATTCCTTGTTCCCCTTACTAGCATAACTTGGAGACTGAGTTACCATGGGCTACATCTGTGCAGGGGTTCTAGTTTATCTCCATGCAAGGTCCTTGGTAAGAGTATCAGTCTCAGAAAAAACATCTGTGCCTAGATTTTTTTGGTTCTGTTGCTCTCTTTGTGGAGCTCCTATCCACTCCAGGTATTTCTATCTCCCCCTTCTTTCATAAGATTCCCTGCACTCTGCCCTAAGTTTGGCATCTGCTTTGATACCCTGCTGGGGAGAGTCTTGCAGAGTCCTTCTGTGGTAGGCTCCTGTTCTGTTCCCTGCCTTCTCCCTCTTCAGATGTCCATCCCATTTGCCTTTCTGAATGAGGATTGAGCATCTTACCCAGGGTACTCCTTCTTGCTTAGCTTCTTTAGGTGTACAGATTTTAGTATGTTTATCCTATATTAAATTCTGATATCCACTTATAAGTGAGTATGTACTATGTGTTGTTTTCTGCTTCTGGGAAACCTCACTCAGGATGATCTTTTCTAGTTCACACCATTTACCTGCAAATTCCATGATTGCCTTGTTTTTATTTGCTGAGTAATATTTCATTGTGTAAATGTACCACAATTTCTGTATCCATTCCTCAATTGAGGAACATCTGGGTTGCTTCCAGATTCTGGCTATTATGAATAAAGCTGCTGTGAATATGGCTAAGCAAATGTCCTGTTTTATACTTGAGTATCTTTTAGATATATGCCTAGGAATGATATAGCTGGGTCGTGAGGTAGCACTATTCCTAATTGAGAAAGCACCAGATTGATTTCCAAAGTGGTTATACAACTTTACATTCCCACCAGCATTGTAGGAGATTTCCCTTTTCTCCACTCTGTCCAGCATGTATTGTCACTTGAGATTTTGATTTTAGCCATTCTGATGGGTGTAAGGTGAAATATCTCAGAATCATTTTGATTTGCAGTTGCCTGATGACTCAGGACTTTGAGCATTTCTTTAAGTGTTTCTCTGCCATTTAGTATTCCTCTGTTGAGGATTCTCTACTCAGCTCTGTACCCCATTTTAACTGGATTACTTGACTTGGTGCTTTTTATCTTTTTCAGTTCTTTATGTATTCGGTAAAGATACTTTCCTAATCTGTAGGATGTCGTTTTGTTTTGACAATAGTGTCCTTTGCTTTACAGAAGCTTTTCAGTTTCATGAAGTCCCATTAATTGATTGTTGATCTTTGAGCCTGTGCAGTTGGTGTTCTGTTCAGGAAGTTGTCTTCTGTGCCAATGAGTTCTAGGCTCTTCTACACTTTATCTTCCAATGGATTTAGCGTGTCTGCTTTTATGTTGAGGTCTTTAGTTTTGTGCAGGATGATAAACATGGATCTATTTGCGTTTTTCTACATGTAGCCATTCAGTTAGACCGGCAACATTTGTTGAAGACACAGTCTTATTTCTATTGTATGATTTTGGCATCTTTGTCAAAAGCAAGAATCCGTAGGAGTGTTGGTTTATTTCTGGGTCTTCTATTCTATTCCATTGATCCCATATTCTGCTTCTAAGCAAGTACCATGCAGTTTTTGTTACTATTACTCTGTAGTACAGCTTGAGATCAGTGATGGAGGTACCTCTAGGCTATTGGTTTTTGTACTGTTATTTTAGCAATTATGGGTTTTTTATTTTTCCATGTGAAGTTGAGATTGTTCTTTCAAGGTCTTTAAAGAACTGTGTTGCTATTTTGATGGGAATTGCATTGAATCTGTAGATTGCTTTTGGCAGGGTGGCCATTTTCACTATGTTAATCCTACCAATCCGTGAATTTGAGAGATCTTTCCCTCTACTCATATCATCTTCAGTTTCTTTCTTCAGAGACTTGAAATTTTTCAAACAGGTCTTTCACTTGCTTGGTAGGAGTCACACCAAGGTACTTTATGTTAATAGTGGCTATCATGAAGGGTGTTGCTTCCCTAATTTATTTCTCAGCCTTTTTGTCTTTGGTATACAGGAGGGCTTCTGATTTTTTTTTTTTAGTTAATTTTGTATCCAGCCACTTTGCTGAAGGTGTTTATCAGCTGAAAGAGTTCTCAGGTATACTTTTTGGGGTCACTCATGTGTCATATCATCTGCGAATAGTGATACTTTGACCTTTTCTTTTCTGGTTTGTATCCCCTTGATCTCCTTTAGTTGTCCTATTGCTCTAGCTAGGACTTCAAGTACTATGTTGAAGAGATACAGAGAGAGTGGGTAGCCTTGCTTTGTCCCTGATTTAGTGGGATTGATTTAAATTTTTCTCTGTTTAGTTTGATCTTGGCTATAGGCTTGCTTTATTTTGTCTTTACTGTGTTTAGGTTTGTGCTTGTATCCCTGATATATCCAAGACTATAAAAATGAATGGGTTGGATTTTGTCAAACGCTTTCTCAGCATTTAAGGAGATGATCATGTGGTTTTTCTCCTTCAGTTTGTTTATATATGGTGGATTACTTCTGTGCATGCCTGGGATGAAGCGTAACTTGATCATGGTGTATAATATCTTCTATGTGTTCTTGAATTATGTTTGCAAATATTTTATTGATAATTTTTGCATCAATTTTCATAAGAGAGATAGGTATGAAGTTCTCTTTTTTGGTTGGGTCTTTCAGTGGTTTAGATATCAGGTGATTGTGGTTTCATAAAATGAGTTTGGGAATGTTCCTTTTGCTTCTATTTTGTGGAATATTTTGAAGAGAATTGATGTTAGCTCTTCTTTGAATGTCTGGTAGAATTCTGTGCTGAAAACTGTGACCCTGGGCTTTTTTTGTAAGGGTAACTTTTGGTGACTGTTTCTATTTCCATGGGGGACCTAAAATTATTTAATCTATTTAACTGATATTGATTTAATTTTGGTCAATGGAATCTATCAAGATAATTTTCCATTTCACTTAGATTTTCAAATTTTGTGGCATATAGGCTTTTGTAGTACGACCTGATGATGATTGTTTGGATTTCCTCAGTCTCTGTCTTTATATCTGCCTTTTTGTTTCTGATTTTGCTGATGTGGATAGTTTCTCTCTGCCTTTTAGTTAGTTTGGCTACAGGTTTGTCTATCTTGTTGATTTTCTCAAAGAACCAGCTCTTGGTCTCATTGATTCTTTGAATTGTTTTCTTTGTTTCAAATTCATTGATTTTAGCTTTTAGTTTGATTATTTCCAATCATCTACTTCTCTTGGGTATGTCTGCTTCTTTTTTCCTTAAGGCTTTTAGGTGTGTGGTTAAGTTGCTTGTATGAACTGTGTCTTTTTCTGGAGGGACTTAGTGCTATGAACTTTCCTCTTAGCGCTACTTTCACTGTGTCCCGTAATATTGTGTATCTTGTGCCTTCATTTTCATTAAATTTTTTGAAGTCTCTAGTTTCTTTTTTCATTTCTTTCCTGACCAAGCTGTCATTGAGTAGAGAGTTGTTTAATTTTCTTGTATAAACAGGCTTTTTGTTATTTCTGTTGTTTTTGATGTCTAGTTTTAGGCCATGGTCGGCTGATAGGATACAACGGATCTTTTGATCTTCTTGTATCTGTTGAGGTTTGCTTTGTGCCAGACTATATAGTGAGATTAGTGAGATTTTGAGAAAGTTCCATGAGGTGATGGAAAAAAAAAGGTACATTCTTTTCCATTTGGGTGAAAAGTTCTGCACACATCTATTAAGTCAATTGGATTTAGAACCTCTGTAGGTGGCACTATTTCCATATTTAGCTTCTGTCTAGATTATCTGTCCCTTGGTGAGAGTGGAATGTTGAAGTCTCCCAGTATTAAGGTGTTGGATCAATGTGTGATTTAAGCTTCAATAATATTTCATCTACAAATGCAGGTGTTCTCATATTTGGGGCATAGATATTCAGGGTTGTGATGTCCTCTTGGTGGATTTTTCCTTTGATGAGTATGAAGTGCCCCTCTTCTTTTTTGATTAATTTTGATTAAAATTCTATTTTATTAGATATTAGGATAGCTACCCCAGCTTTTTTTTCTGGGTCCGTTTGCTTGAAAAACATTTTTCCAGCCCATAACTCTGAGGTAGTTTCTATCTTTGTTGCAAAGGTGTGTTTCTTGGATGCAGCAGAATGTTGGATCCTTTTTCTGTAACTTAATAAGTTTAGGTTTGTAATAGAATATTCTGTTTTCTCCATCTATGTTAGTTGAAAGCTTTGTTGGGTATAATAATCTGGGTTGGTATCTGCAGTCTTTTAGAGTCTGAGTGACATCTGTCCAGTCCCTTCTGGCTTTCATAGTTTATGTTGAGATACTGATAGGTCTACCTTTATATGTTACTTAGCCTTTTTCCCTTGCTACTTTTAATTTTTTAGTTGTTGTTTTTCTATAGATTTAGTGTTTTGACTATTTTGATGTGAGGAGTTTCTTTTCTGGTCTAGTCTATTTGGTGTTCTGTAGGTCTCTTGTATGTTTATGGACAGCTCTTTCTTTAAGTTGGGAAATTTTTCTTATATGGTTTTCTTGAAAACCTTCTGGACCTTGGATCCTTGAATCTTCTTTTTTTTGTCTATTCCTATTATTCTTAAATTTTGTCTTTTCATGATGTCCTTGGTTTCTTGGCTGTTTTGTGTTTGGGGCTTTTCTGATTTTACTTTTTCTTTGAGAGAAGTAACAATTTCTGCAATTGCATCTTCAGCACAGAGATTTTCTCTTCCATCTCTTGTATTATGTTGGTGATGCTTACCTTTGTGGTTCCTGATCTTTGCTCCAAGATCTCCAGCTCCTGGATTTTCTCTGTTTGTGTTTTCTTTCTTGATTCTAATTCTGTTTTCTTGTCTTGCACCATTTCCTTCATCTGTTTGAATGTGGATTCCTGTCTTTCCATGATGGCCTCTATTTTTGTTGTTGTTGTTCTTCTTTACCTCTCTATATGCCTCTACTTGGGCCTCAATTTGTTTGGCTGTATTTGTTTGTATTTCTTTGAGAGCTTTGTTTCATCTTTTTGTGCCTGTAATAACTGGATAAACATACACTTGAGATCATTTTCGTTTGTTTCTAATGAGTTAGACTATCCATTAATTTTGGGGGTTGCTATTGAAGCCATGATGTCCTGATTTTTGTTGGATGTGATCTTATGCTGACCTCTAGCCATCTGCTTGTCTGTAACCTTCACTGTTTGTTTCTGGAGTCTTTACTTCAGCCTGCTTCCATCTATCTCTGGTGTCTGGATTATTCTTCAGGGAAATGAGAAAGGTCGACCAGTTCAAGAGCAGATGTTGGTGTTTCAGCTGTAGCTAAGGGAGGAAAGTTGCAGGTGCTTTTGCCCAGGCGTGTACATGGATGTGTGCTTTAAAGGACAGGGTGCAAGAGCATGTAGATGCCTAGAAATGTGGAACTCAAACACAGGAGGCATGCTAGCACTGTATGTGTGTGCAATGTGCATGCCTAGGTGCCCTGAATATCTCAGTGCTCTACAGGCCTGTCGTACTGTCCTCCTGGTATTCAGATGTTGAGGCTCCAGGAATTGTTTACCTTGACTCCACTGGGAGACCCACAGAAGAGGACCTTCAATGTTGAGAATATTTCCCAAGGATCCCTATGCTTCCCACAGTAGGCTTTTGGGTGGGAGGCATCTGAAGTCTGGCTGCTAGCATAGAGGGACCCTGATCTGGGGCTCTGCATGCACTCACTTGAAGGCACACTCACTCACTACAGGCCTAATTGGAAACACAGGGGTTCCCTCTGTTCTCTACTCTCAGATTTAATCCTGCAGGGGCAAATGAGAGTGTAGAAAACCCATCAGTTTAGGGGTGTTCAGTGTTGGTCCACTGGGCAAGGAGACCCCTACTGTGAGCAGTTGCCTCTGCTTTCTTAGTCACTTAGCACAGAGGCTCCTGTTTTGGACAGCCTCCTCTGCCTTCTCAGTCATAGAGCATGGAGGATCCTGCTTAGTCTAAATGCTGTCTGTGGTAGATGTAGACATGGGAGGCCAGTACTGCTGCAGCCTCTGCCTTCTAGATCACTGAGCAGGGAGGCTCCTGCTTGGGCTAGCCTCTTCCCACCACTGCCACAGACCTGGGAGCACCATACTGCCTCCACTGTCTCAGTCTCCAAGCATGGATACCCACGCTTGGGCGTAATGGCCACTGCCCCTGCCTCTACTAAGCAGGGAAGCCTGTGCTTGGGGTAAGGGGAATATTCACCACTCTCATTCCTGGAGAAATCTAAGGGTGACTTGGATCCAACCCTCTCACCCAGGAAGCCCCAGTGTCATTGTTCTGGCTTCAGCTGCCCCTCCACTCACAAATTTAGGAGTTTCAGGTCCCCTCAGATACAGTGCATGCTGGTCGCCACCATCTTGGACTCCTCATAAGATTTTTTTTAAGATGTGAAATTGTTTTAAACATAGCTACAGCCTGATATTTCCAGTTATTGATGTCTACATGTTTTTATTTTTATCATGTTTTTATATCATATTATTCTTGAAAATTTGTAAAATAAAGAGTATACCATATCAAAATATCAGGGAATAGAATGAATTAGATTGGACAAGTTAAAATGTAGGCCAGAATACCTCATCCTTTTTGATGAATGATTTTTTTCAGTTCTCTCATTCACGTCCTTATTAATAGAGCAGTAGTCTATTGACCTTTTTGGAGACCCTCTCCTATCAATGTAACTGTGTAGCTCACTCACAGAGTAGATGGTGAAATTATAACTAATTTCCTATTTATATACCCTAAAATAAAAATAATCTATTTTAATTACAGTTTTTTAAAAAAAGAAAGTATAATTTAAAATAAAATAGCTTTTTAAATTTTATAAAATAAGAATAATTAACCTCACAATAACTTGAAGCTCCTGGTTATGAAATATGATATTATGTAAATTATATAACAAATGTGCTAAAAATAGAAGTTAAAAATGTCTTTTCTTAAATTTCTTCACATTTTTAAAATGTATTAGTGGAGATTATTTTCTTATCTCTCCTACTCTGGAGATTTGTAACTGGTAAAGCAAAGGGCATATTTCTTCATTTTCTTCTGTATATAGATTTGAGACAGGGCCTACTGACATATGTATATTGTAGCATTGCATTTCAGTTGCTCCATAAGGGCTTTGAATAAATTACAAAGTTTACTGAAAATTACAATTTTCAGTAAACTGAAAAGAAAGTAAGATTTGCTTTTAGGTGAAAAAAGGGGGGCTGGGGAGGAAACGGAGATGACACAAGATATGTAAAATCCTGCGGAATGTACCTGGTAGAAAGCACACGGATCAGATTCACATTTGAATATGAAGAATCTCTGAGTGAAATCAGACATAACATTAGGAATAGAGATGGTGACAGGAACCAGTGCCCAAGACTAATGCTTCTAAAGTATGTATGAAAAAGTGAAAGTGACAAAGAAAGAAAACATGTCATTAAATAGAAGAATGAGAAAGTGGCTGCTGACCTAGGAAGACAGACTCAGAAAGACGAGACTACACATCTGACTCTTTCAAAAAAGATTTGGTTTATGCAATAATAAGTGTAAATAGGCAGTTACACCCTAAAGTGCTCTGAGCTCTCTACAAAGGCATGCGTACTGATGCTAACATGCTCACTATGCTCACAGTAGTCTAAGTACTTAATATCTTCAACTTTACATTTAACACTACATAATTCCACTGCATGAGATGCTTAGTCATAGGGGCAGGAAGTATGGAAGACACCAATAGAGAAAGACTGAGGGATACAGTTCAGATTTTTTTAAAACAAAAATAATTATGCAGATGAATGGCAGAGGTTCTTGTACAGTATTATGAACATTTAATAATATTAAACAGATATTTAAATGATTCAGAAGGAATATTTCACATTTATGCAATTTGCTATAAAATTTAAACAATTGTACCATAATAGATATGCAATATCATGCAAGAATAGCAGATACTTGCTCAGGTGTGGACAGACACCCCTGAAAGCACTGATGGGAGTTAATGGTACTCAGTGACTGGGAAAATTGACCTCAACGGTCACTTCATATGGATTTACATGAGTCAGGCAATAATGATGTCATCACGGTGATTTACATTTTACACACCTTGCATTGATAACCCCCATGGAACCACTTAAAGATATTATTACTTAATACCACATTACCTTACCATATTTGTCTCTCATGTCTATGCTGACCATGGAGAATGTCTCTCCCACAATACTCTTCAATCATCTTCATCCCACTGTCAAAACTTCTCTTTCATCTCAGAGTTTCCAAGATAATATTCCAGACAAGCTGCATCAGTTTCCAGTCACTGATTTCACCATGCCCTTAGAGACCCTCTTTTCCCCTTCTCAATTTAACATAGCTTTCAAGTACCTTTCCAGTAAAATGAAGCTGTTTATATGGTTTTATATTTCCTCTTGTTGCCTTGTGAGCATTTATCTGTATTGACATTGATTTCTATCTGTCCATAAACCTATCACGATGAAGAAAATGGTACATGATGGGTACTTTTGAGCAAGAGTCGGTTATTTGTTTCCTACAAGCAGAAGCTAGTGGAATTGTCACTAATCCAAAAGAGGCAAAACTAGGTCAAACTAAGACACAGAGATACAAGTGAACTTTTCCAAGATTACAGAGCTTCTAGATTTAACTACAGACAATTTTTCTCTTCTAATTTCACCTCTGTTTGCTATAACACAACATTCCGGCAAAAAGGAAATTAGAAGAGTAAAGGGCTTATTTCAACTTTGAGGTTATAGTTAATCATTGGTAGAAGTCAGCTCAGCATTTTAAGGCAGGCATCCCTGGTGTTCAACATATCATTGCCTCCAACAAAGTCACCAAATTTACAGCTAAGAAGTATAGAAGAACCATGGAGGATGCTCTTATTAGCAACTAAGAGACTCATGTTTAACAACCTTTCTTATACAATTCAAGTTGACCTCCCAATAGAAGCCTGGTTCTCACAAGGGGCAGGAATCCTCTCCTAACAGTCAAGACAGTCCCCCTCAGACATGCCCATAGAGCAATATTATCTGAAAAATCTATCTAGCTTCCATTCTCAGGTGGTGATTCTAGGTTCTTGCCACTTTAAGCCAGTTAGGTCATTACTCAACAGCCAATCCTTTCAAATAATATTCTAGTGCTTCCCTATGTCTAGACCATAATGATGTTGATAATGGTGATTTACAGGGCTGAGACATCAAATGTCAAATATAATCATACTTATTCTGGTAATAGTGTCTAGAATGTTTCTTTTTCTGTACTGTAATAAAGTTCATAAATCTTATACATTTGTTCTAATGGGTATGAGAAAATAAGTGTTGTGAAAGCTTAAAACATATCTTGAAATTATCGTCCAAATAATTTATTAAGGTTTTATTAATAGTTTGTCAATGTTTCGTGTGATTTATGTTAAATGAATTTGACTAAAAAGGTAAGAGTAGTTGATGTAGTATTAATACAATGTTTATGAGTGTTACCATTTAATTGTTATCTAATATTTACCTTGCTTTATCTTTTATTTTCTTTTCCACCTTATTCATCAGAGATATTGAAGCCTATTCAACCATGTATGCTTTTTTAAGCTTTGTAGGAAAGTTCTTACCGACAACCTCATCATATTTCTTTAGTAAGCATTGACTCTGTCATTTGTTGTTATTGGCACAGTGTGATAATTATGACTTCATTGGTTAGACCCACGCTTGCTATTTATTCTATGCTGTCATAATGGCAAACTTTTCATTGTAATGACTTCTACACACATGGTATTCTATTGTTTTCATTTTTTGTTGTTTTATAACTGTGGCATTGAATCTTATAAAAATGTTCTGTAGGTACTTTCTGGAATGCAATCTATATAAAAATTTCTCAGCTTTATAGCATTTTAAAGCCTAATCAGAGGTGGAATTCAGAGCTGAGTAATCCACAACTTCTAGGATTTATATTCATTGCTGATATGCATTTGTTCCCAGAGGGCAGTTGTGATATAACAGTATGATTCTGTGTACAATTAACTCCCCTTAAACTTAATGTAGAAATAGTTTTAGTAAAACAAAGTATCTGTGTATCTTCTACTCAAAGTAGTTTTAAAAGCTGTATTAATTATAATCTTATCTACATCCAAAATATTGATCTTCACACCCACAGATAACTGTAGTTCTCAGCCTTAATCAAAAAAACTTCTCTCTGTAAATGATACAGAATATTTCAGAAAACCACAACTGGTCAAATGTAGGAAATAATATACTGTATGATGCTTAGTCCCAACTTACCTACAGCATATTTCTTTTTTAAATATTGAGTATCATTGAAGAAGAAGGGGGAGAAAGAGGATAAGACCCAGAAGAATAGGAAATGTGCTTTGAGCATGTGCGTCCTGGACATGTCAGAGAACCTACACTCATGAAGTCTCATTAACATGGCTTCCTAATCAAGACCTGAACAATAATTGTAACAATCAATGTGTTATCATGGAGGGGGAAAGGCTTGTGGAGACTCTACATTAAAATAAAAATATAAAACAACGAACCAAATCAAACCAAAACCAAAACCCTACACATAACTGAGGAATGCTGAGAATTGGAGAAATGGTCTTCTCCACAGAAAACACTCCAAGTAACAATCTAAACCAGTGGCCATCCTTGACATCATATACATATAGATAATATTACATGGCCTAAGCAGGTTGTATTTATGGATATGAGAACACACATACTCACTCACACACACACACACACACACACCAATTTAAAATAAAAAAGAACATGAAATTGAGGGAACAAGGAGTGCATGAGAAGGTTTGGAGGGAGGAAAGGGAAAGAAATGATGTAATTATATTATAATTTCACAAATAAAAATCATTGTCAAATGGCATTAACCAGTGGAATTTTCATAGCACAGAAGAACAATCTGAATCCAAAATAATGCTGTTTTAACACGTGTTTAGAATGGTCTATGGTCTATCCAATATCATGCAGAGAACTCCATTGGGAAATAACTCTGAGTGGATATGTTGGATGTGTATTTATAACACATGATTTGAAAAGGAGGTTGCCAAGGATATGCTAAGCTTAAGTCAGAAAACTGCCAAATCAAAGAATACTGCATTCAGCAAGGTGTGATACCAGATGCCTAATATCCAATAATAGAAGGCAGAGGCAGGAACTGAAGACAGCAAGACAATATTGATTGGAATATTCCTTATTACAAGCAATAATAACAGGGCTAGCAAAGTGGCTTAATGGGTAAAGTCACTTTCTGCCAAATCTGTTGTTTTGAGTTAGATCCATAGCACATACTTTGTAGAAGTCAAGAACCAACTTCCACACAATAAATGAGCTTTCTCAACTCTCAATATTTCAGACAACTTACATGTCTAAGATGTGAATTTTGATACTGATCTTCAAATTGGTAAGAATCACCAAGTGAATAAACCATGGCTATATCTGTGAGGAAGTGTTTAGGTATGGTTAACTGACGTGGAAAGATCCACCTTAATTATTGACAACACCAGTCTGTGGGCTGGGATCCTAGACTGAACTGAAACATGAAGAATCATTGTCACCTCTGCTCAGCATTGCTCAGCACTGGGTGTCATTGCTTTGTGATTTCGGACTGTGATTACAATCTAACCAGCGGCCTCAACCTCCTGGAATGATGGTTTCCTGGCTGTGATGAGCTGTGCCCTTGACATGTGAGCCAGAATAAGACCTTCCCCCATTTCAGTTCTCTGTACCAGATATTATATCACAGCACCAACAAAAGTGTTAGCATTTTGTGAGTCTGTATTACTGGTACCAGAGATACTATTCGTGACTCAGAACATAAGAACACCCAGTTTCCTTTGGATATCACAGAAAAAAAAAATGTTGGTGGAATGATCAATTTCTTTCCTTTACAACGAAGAGAAAACTTTCCTTTAACATACTTACAGTATAATTCATGACTGAATTACACAGATAAAGTTACTTCTTAAATTTCAAGCATCAACCCTAGTAAGGGGAGCAGGGGCTGTCTGTGACATGGATTCATTAGCTGGCTCTTTGATCACCTCTCCCTGGGGGTGCAGCCTTCCCAGGCCACAGAAGAAGATGATGCAGTCAGATCTGATGAGATCTGATAGGCTAGGGTCAAATAGAAGGGGAAGGGGTTCTTCCCTATCAGTGGACTAGGAAAGGAGCATAGGTGGAGAAGAGGTAGGGTGGGTGGGACTGAGAGGAGACAGGGAGGGAGCCACAGCTGGGATACAAAGTGAATAAATTGTAGCAACTAACTAACTAAACAGAAATAATCTAGTTTTGAAAAGACAAGCAAACGAAAAGCAAAGTAAATGTTAACATTCTTAGGGTCCCAAGAGGAAATCTAAAAACAGAACTTTTGTTATTGTTTTCTGAGAAAATTAGTATTACACTTCCTGTACATGACCAGGTCACTGTCGTTAAAAACCACAAATTAAAGAACATTCAATAAATTAAAACCATATTTCAAGCATCATAAAATCTCCTAGCTGAAATAAGTATACTCTTACCCTTAATGGTAAGACAGTTTTGCAAAGATAGGACTCTCGGTGGGGTTTCTTTTGCTGTGAAACACCGTGACCCAAGCAACCTGCAGAGGAAAGAGTTTCTTTGGGTTACTCTTCCTCAGTCTCAGTGCTCATCACTGAAAGAAGTAAGAACAGAAACTGAAGCAGGGAAAGAACCTGGTAGCAGGAGCTGAGGCAAAGATTCATGGAGGAATGAGGTTTATTGGCTTGATCTACACAGTTTGCTCAGGCTACATTCTTATAGAACTGAATACCAGCACCCAGGACTAGCTACACCCGCAATGGGCTGAACCATCCCAATCAATTACTAAGTAAGAAAATACTCTATAGGTTTACCAACAGCCTGATCTTATGATTTTATGGAGGCATTTTCTCAACCGATGCCTCCTCCTCTCCAGTGATTATAGCCTGTGTTTAGATGACATAAAAATAGCCAGCATGCTAGCAAGAGAAAAAAAAAACATTCTTAGTTTCAAGTTAAGACAATAAGAAATTTTGACAGATTGCAGCCTGCAACATATTATGAAATCTGTTGAAAAAGTATAAAAAGCACAAAAAGGAATTTTATGTTTAGAAAGAATTTAATGTAAATCGTTTTATGAATAAGCTATGTAGAACAGTTAGCTCTCTGATATTACATATAAAATCCTCAAAGTAACTCCAGTTATATAATTTCAATTTATTGTAGGAGAAAGAGTAGTAGCTTTTAATTTTATAAATAAAACCATGTGTCAAAGTAATGTATTCCACTGGAAAGTCTTCTAGGAACGTTGCAGAAAGAATGCTTAAGATTTTGAGAGTTACAGAGAGAGTTAGAAATGTCAGAGTCCTGAAATTGGGCGACCATCCCAGGTTTAACGAAGCACCAAATGGCATATCCCAAAATTGCTCTGACAATGAGCCTTATATTGATCCTGAGCATAATATTAAGAAGGCCTATTAAATGGGTGTTTTGAGAGCACTTAGGATGTGAAGCTGGAAGCAGATATGCACAAAGTTGTGCCAATCTCACCTCTTTGACATTGACACCTGCTCTTTAGAGAAATGCAGGATTCAGAGTATAGCATCACAGATATTTTCAGGTAAATGTTATTGGGAAATTTCAGGTAAATGTTATTGGACAACTACAGATTCCTGGCTTTTCAACAGTGTGTCTTTCCTAGGAGAGACTGTCTGGCCTTTAATTCAGGTTTATATTGTTATATATTGATACGTAGATGGTTTTTAAAATTAATTTAACTCAAATCAAAATTAATTAATTTAATTCAAGGCACAGGTCCCTCCCTTTTCTCCTCCTCCCAGTACCACCCTCCCTCCACATTCCCTTTCCCCATTCCTCAGAATAGGGGATCCCAACTACCTAGACACACCAGCTCATCTATTCACATGAGGGCCGA
>CM053753.1:88314933-88340074 GCA_028658305.1 Pachyuromys duprasi | reverse complement strand
GACTCTTTGACCCTCCCCCATACAAGACAGGGAGTGACAGAGTGGCTAGATCCCAGGGGAGTACATTGCAGCCAGCCCTGAGGAGACAGGATGAGCTGGGGTTGGATAGAAGGGGAGGAGGTCCTCCCCTGTTGGTGGACTTGGAGGGGCTGGGGAGGAGGGAGATGAGGGAGGGAGAGAAAGGGTGGGAGGGAAGGAAGGAGGAGTGCTATCCCTGGGATGCAAAGTACCTAACCTGTGATTGATATAAAAATAAATTAATTAAAAAAAGAAAAAATTTAAAGTTAAATATAGATAGTGTAATTTCTTAAGATAAATTTGAAACATCCTTTACTAAATTCCTGTTGGTGCTGTAGATGTGGTGGGACTTTGTAGAATGGATATGATACATGAGGAAAACTATTGCTTCCTGCAATAACCAACTTTATTCAGATTGTCAGACAATTTATACTTTGAGGAATAAGAAGTACCTGAGTATCTGAGTAAAGTTTCCAATCACATGGATAAGCCACATGTGGCAAAAACATGTTTTTTTTTTTCCATTGAGACATAGGAATAAATAACAATAGCCAGCTGTAGTGAATACTATGAAGTAAACTTCCTATTCTCTACATTCCAAGAACAATGTATTGTTCTGAAGAAACAATTTCATGTTCTGGCGTCGTGAGACCCTTGTCTTGTTTTCTTATAGCCACTCAGAGTTCTAGCTTCAATCTAGACTGTGTTCTGACGGATTAACTGATTGGTGATTTGAATTGTCGCTTAATGTGCCTTTCTCCCATGTTGTTCCTTCAGAAACCAAACTAATCGGTGTTTTTTTCATGGCAGTGTATTCTCCAGCAGATCAGGCTTGGATTGGTACCTTTTAAGTTAATTCATTTGTGATACAATCTTCTTGAAGCTAACATTAAATCTCACAAGTTAAGGTTCTGTTTCACAAGGCAGCTTCCAATTTTCTAGCCTCCTCTTCTTCTAACCACAGGCTACAAAACAGTAGCTATGATCCCCTTCTCCAGGTTTTATTCTGCTAACTGAGTCTCAGAGCTAGATAAAAACGTTTATTAATTTGTATTTATTGGCTTATTAAAACAAATAGCACTCAGGAATAGTCAGGCGGGAGAGATTTATATGGCAAGGTCTGGGAAAATTTGCCTAGGATTTCTATTCTTCCTCGAAGCATTCAACCTTAGTGCCAGAGTTCAAAATCAATGTATTCTAAATGGAAGAGCCAAGTGGAACAAATCTGGATCCTAGACAAAGTGCTGACTGAATTAAATTAATATTTTTTACTAGTGAATTAATGTCAACTCAGTCCCTACAATGAGTTGACCAGGTATTAAAACATCAAGAACCTATAAACAAATATCTCTATTCAGCCATTATAGGTAAATGTGTATGATATCTTAAAGAATTTTAACTCCAAATAGATTCACTAATCAAATGCTGTGGTATTTGCCTTCTATTGTTTATTCTGTATGTATACAATTATGAAGAGTGAAGAAAACATGAACTTTCCTAGAAACACGTACTATTCCAGCCTTTGTATAAATACTCCAATGTAGTTGATAAATGGGTTATTTGTAAATATAGAAATTGAACTGTAGTCATTAAATATTACCTTGTTTGTTAACTCTTGCAAAAGTACATTACATCTCAGGCTCTTTATCTTTGTTGTCTGCTGTTGTAGATAACTACCCCAAAGAAGGAAAGAACTCAGAAAAGGATGTGTGATGATGACATATAAAATAAATTTCTGTGGTCGTAACATATTTTTAGGAAAGGAACCAATTAAACACAAGACCAAATTATTGCATATAAAGAGCTTGATCATTCATACCTGCCAAGACATGCAGTAACATTTGATTTCATGGGTAAGGACTTCTGACCCAGTAGATGGTCAATAAAACATTATCAATATATCTGGTAGGTCTGTAAGTGGTAAAGTTATCAAACCAAACAATTTCATACTTGGGTAAGTTTGTGAGAAGGTACAAGTTCCATGTCAAGAGTGTCACCATACACTCACACAAGCACACACACACACACACACACACACACACACACACACTGTCATTTTGTTTTTATTTCATCCTCTGAAAAACATAAAGTACAGACTCTGAACTCAATCGTCAAATAAGTATCTCCATAACATATCTATCTGTCATTCTATCATCTTTCTATATTTGTGTTTTTCCATCTATCTATTTTCTGTCATCTATCTGTCTTTCTATTTATCTCCTTTCATTTATATCACCTCTCTCATCTCTTTATATCACCTATATATATATCTCATATTTGTTACCTATATATGTGTCTTCTATCATCACTATCTCTCTCTATATACATATATTCTCTGTATATGAATATAATCTTTGAAAATAAATCTATTCTCTGGTTCTTAAACACATACACAGAATCTACTTTTTTATGCTCATAAGTATACCTCCATTTATGCTCACCTAACATAGTACAGAGCCTTGGAATGTTTATTCTATTTTTGAAGGCCTTTTGTGTAATTGTTACAAAATATTTGATTAGAAAGCACAGAGGAGGACAATGCAGCCAGTTTGGATGAGACCAGATGAACTAGGGTCAGATGGAAGGGGAGGAGGACCTCCCCTATCCATGGACTTAGAGAGGGGCATAGGAGGAGATAAGAGAGGAAGGGTGGGATTGGGAGGGGAGGAGGGAGGGGGGCTACAGCCTGGATAAAAACGGAATAAACTGTAATTAACATAAAAAATAAAAATTAAAAAATAAAGCTGCCATGAACATACAACAGAAAAGTATTTTTATTAAATTAGAAATCGAACTGTACTCATTAAATATTACATTGTCAAGCCTTGCAAAGTACATCATATAGCCAGCTTTTTATTTATGTGATTTTAATTATATCATTCTCTTTAGTGCTGCCTTTCCACCTCTGATACTTCATAACTCTGTTTCTCCAGCATATCCTTTTCCATAGTTAAGTATTGTGACTTGTTTTAATTTTGCTTCTCATTTTTTTGACTTGCCATCCAATTTTTTCTGGCCTTATCAGAGATATTTACTTTATTGTTTGTCAATTCACTTTTCCTTCTTTATTTTTGTAATTTACTGCAGTTGTAACTGCCTAGGCTTAGAGCATTTATAGATTTGTTTTTAAGACTTCAAACCTTTTCATTTTATTTTTAGCTCATGATTCTTGCAAAAGCCTGTACCCTTTCTATTTCTACTTACTTCATATTCATATGTTTTGTTTTTATTTCAAAATATCAGAAACTAAATGTCTCATCTGCTTGTAGAATGGAATAGTCTATTTATAATTAAAAAAATCTTACTGCAAGCTAACTACTCACAAGTTACACATTCATATATAAATTCCTGAAATATATTAAATTTCTTAGGAATTGGCACATATTCCTTGAAAGTATTGATGTACTGTTGTATTCCTCTACTTAGTGAAATAATTAACAAATATTTCTTAATAGCACTTAATAACTAGTGTATTTTATGAATCAGCTATTACTTATGTCACAATTCATTTTAATTTAATGAGGATGGGCATAGATGCTTCTAAAGTATACGATTTTTCCACGTTCATGTTAGAAACTTGTTTTGTGATGAAGATAAGGATTAACCTTAGAAATACTGATATGTTGAATAAAGGAGAGACTTGTAGAGGGTGAAGAAAATCATAAATTATAAGGTCTATTCACATATATATCATAAATCATCCACAAACAGCTAAATTTGAAAGTTTCTAAGTTTGATTGTCACCACACAGATGTTTTGAAAATATGGCAGTCAATTAGCTCTCACAAGCTGGTTTAGGCCACTTCAAGTCAACACCATCACAAAATTGAAAATAATTATTACTCTTTACAGGTCTAGAATTCTTTGAACATAAATTGAGATCTAAAAAAAATAATATTTATGTACAGAACTGTGTTAAAAAAAACTCTCCAGACCCACTAACATATTTCCTTCATATGCTCAACTGTAATTGCAGGAGTTCATCCCAGGACTCAGTTTGTCATTTAATTTCAATACTGTAACTTTCATAATTTGTGAGCTGCCAGAGTTTCCCTGAAGGCATTGTGGATGGAGCTCAGTTGGTAGAGTGCCTATCTAACATGCCTTTAGTTCTATCAGTAGACTCAAAACAGCCAGGGTTATCACATGTTATTATATATCAGCAGTAAAAAGGTAGGAACAGCTGGGTCAGAAGTTCAAGGTCGTCCTTGTTTACATAGAGAGTTTGAGGAAAGTGTGGGACTTTGAAATCTGTTTCAAAACAAACAAACAACTAAAACCTAACAAAACCAAAAGCCTAATCAATGAGATTAACCACAGCATCTCAGAGGTCTTATGAGGGAGCACCCTAGAAAAACTGCCTTGATGGGCAGTATAACTTCATCCCAAACTGTCTGAGTAGTGGGCTTTCTATTTCAAGTGTTGTCTGTGACTTTATCTTTAAAATTACTGCCTGAGGTAATTTCCAGTGGGGTTTCCAGTACCAGGAATGGATTTCCTCCTGTTGCATGGCTTTTAAGTCCAACTCTACAGCTGTTGGCTACTTCTAAGATAAAAGTGTCATAACTGTACTATTTGTGGATATCTTGGTAGACTAGTCATTGTCCATAGGTTTTATGACTGGGTAGGACTATTGATTCATCCCCCCCCGCCCCCGCCTTGGTAGTTTGTATAGCGCTTTTGGATTCTATACAAGCTAGTCATCAGAAAGAAAGCAGCCTGGTCATTTCTAGCTGGATTTCTCCAAGACTTTAGTCCAAATTATGTGGTATCATCAGCAACAGAGTTTTACTATTGGATTTGATACCAGAACTTAGACCTCTGCCCAATTATAACCAAAGTCAATTGATCAGTTTTACCTTTATCTCCCCTATTCAATCATTAGATAATAATGGTGGAAATGATAGAAAGTTATTTTTTGAGTTGATATAGTAGTACTGACTAAGCAATAGTCAATGTGCTTTCTGTAATAATATACTCTATGGAAGAAAAAGAGAATATAAAATTCTGTGCTTGCTTCCCTTTAAATTGCCTTTTTAAAAATCTGCTTTTAGTTCAGTACTTTTGAACAATATCTACAAAGATGAAAGTATAGTCAATAAAAATAAAATAAAATTATTACCTGTTTTCATTTGTAACTGTAGGGTGAGAATGCTTTCATTCTAACCTCTGAGGGGTCCATGACCCAGTCTGCATGATAAGCTGATAGGAGGCAAAATGCAGCAAAGAAAAGAGCCACAAGCTATCATCCTGACAAACACTGTTGGTGTCTAGACTTTTCAAGAATGATAAAGGCTCTGGATCGAGGATTGATAACAATGTAAAAATATGCTTTTGGCAGATAAAAGGGCTTTCTAGAAAGCTTCTGCCAGAATGTCTCATTTTTAAAATATCTTCAGTTGGAAGTAATTTGTGTACCATAGTACCATATTTTGGGGTGATAATTCCTGAACTCCTTCAGAACTATTTATGATCTTCTTACTTCTATGTCATAATTTAAATGAAGAAAAACTTACTATTTACCTGTATTTTGAAATATCACATTTTCCTTTGCATTATTTGCATAAATACAAAAGTTAGATACATCTGAAATTGTGTGCTTTATTTTTATTAAAATGAATTCATTCAGATTTTATCAATTCTAAGAAAAGAGAAAAATCCCTAGTTGTTACTTAAATAATCCTTTACATATACTATATACAATTAATAAAACAAAATTTACTATTTCAATTTTAAAGGTACAAGTTGCCTGATGATAAGGAAGACTCTCCAGATCATCTTGTGTTAATAAATTTGTGAAAATTACTTTAATTTTACCACTGATAAGTCTGTGAACCTGAATCCCAGCAATAGTGTGATGACTTTATCCATATTGTGCTGACAAGACAGTATCTTAGAGCTTTGTATTCCATTTTAAATCTGTAGACTATCAAATCTAGCCATTATGCTTTGGGTGTTATAGTAAATAAATGGTAACTTCACAAAGATACATTCATTCTACTATTGAAAGTGCCTACTTAAAATTCAGCAGGAACAGTTTTATTGAAAAAATATGTAGACAAGCCATTAATTATACATAGTGACTTGGAACAAATTCTTATAAGAAGCATAGCATGCCTTCCATTAAATGTATACATTTTATACCAAGTTACTGAAAGTCTTCCTGAGGTTAAGCCATAAATCTTAGAAATGTAACTGCTATGCCCCACAGAGGTAATTTTTTTCCCTGTGACATACACAAAAGGCAAGCATTGGTCTTAGCAGATTTTTAAAACTAGGGAGTATTTTGAATGCATTGTGTTAAAAAAAATCTGTTTGCTGTGATAAGTTGCTCAGTTATCTTGGTTAATTTCATTTGTAATTATTACTTTATGTTGTTTCTTCTTCAGAATTATAAAAATCTTGAATCAGAGGAGTAAAAGAGGAAAGAATTCATACAATTCTGGGCATTGTTTTATTATAGATTATAGTTTAATTTGAAGCATGAATTTATTCAAAGCACATGAAGCCATTCCTAGCTCATTTATTTTAGAGCAGTGTAGGATTAATTTTCCTTTTGTCTGAAAGGAGATGCAGGAGATGAATGATAAACATTTTTGTGGTTTGACCTTGATTTTTTTAACCTGAAAGATATTTTATTTTATTAGAAATAGATTGTTCTCTCATAGGATACATCCAAACTACAGTTTCCTCTCTTTCCACTTCTTCCAGAAACCCCTTCCTCCACTCTCCCCCAGATCCATTGCCCTTCCATTTCCATCCAGAAAACAAACAAACAAACAAACAAAACCCAAAAAATCCAAAAAACAAAAACAAACAAACAAACAAACAAACAAAAAACCACTTCCAAGAAACAGCAGCCATATAGAACAACCGAGATAAAATCAAACAGGACAAAAACCCTCATACTGAGGCTGGACAAAGCAACCCAATAGGAGAAAAAAAAAAAAAGAATACAAAGGGCAGGCCAATCGTCATAGCTACATCTGCTCCTACTGTTAGGACTCCCACAAAAACACCAAACTAACCGCCATAACATAGATTTTTAGACTTGTTACTAAAGAATGAAGAGTTTTTGCATATAAAATTTAAAACCTTTAAAAGAAATTTACTAATAGAGTACATAAAATAACGGCATCATACCTGAGATAAAGAACTAAACAATACAGCAAACTGGCAAATAAAAACTATCCAAACATGAATTTAAATTCTTAATGTTGGACCAATAATCGTTGAAAAAGCATCTCTGCAGGGAAATATTTAAAAAATATCCCTAAAATGTATTTTAAATATATTGCTAATTGTCATTAGACATATAGCAAGCATGGCTTTTCAGTAAGTGCCACATATTTTCTGAAAACAAAATTATTTGGGTGATAGAATTTTGGATGTTAGAGCTCCTTTTACAAATACTATTTTTCTTCTGCCTATATGGCTGCTGTCTCTTGAAAGTCTGTTCTTTTCTGAATGGAAATGAAGGGGAGTAGATCTGGGGAAGAGGGTAGGCAGGGCTTGCTGTTATCAGAAAAAAATATCTTTTTTTATTTATTAGTGGATTTAAAAAATAAAGATGTGCTAAATTCCTTCTCAGAACCAGTGGTCATACTAAAAAATTATGAGCTCTAATTTTGATACAAAGTTTCATTCAAAAACTTATCCTTATTTTATCGTCTATATTTAAAAAAATGTCCTTGGATTGTATTCCCTTGACAAATGAACCTTATTGGTTGCATATTTAAGACCCAGAATATAACATTATTTTATCACAAATAAATTTTCCTACGACAGGGCAAAAGTTAAATTTATAGAGATGGATAAAGTGTATCAATGACTCTCTGGAGCAGGATTCAAAAAATAACTCATGGAAATGCAGATGAAATGACATACATTGGCATATACATAGGATAAAAAAGTCTAGAAATCTAATTTACAACCTGGGGACTACAGCAAATAACATTGTGTCTAGCATTTTGGTAAAAGAGTAGTTTATTGATGAACTGACCACCAAAGTGTATGGCTCTTGTGAGATGGTGGCTGTTAATCAGCTTGACTAACTTGACCATTCTGTGTGTTATTATTACATACCTGTGATAGTTATTGTTAACTTGTGGAACCTAAAATTACCTGTAAGATGGGCCATGGGGGAACATGTTGATTGTAATGAGTGGGATATTTCTCCCATTGTTGATGGTGCCATTTCCCTGCTGAGACTCTGGTTTGTTTAAGCGGTTGTTGAGGGGGAGAGCTGAGTAGTAGCATGCAGTTGTAGCTGTTTCCCTCATGATTATGGATGCTCTTATGTGACCAGATGCTTCAACTTCCTACAACCTTAATTTTCCTGCCATGATGGACTGTAAGCCAGGAAAAAAAATCTTTCCAATATGCTGCTTTTATCTCAGTAACAAAAGAAACGAAGACAATATCTTAAGCGTTCAAAAAGAAAAAAAAATAGCATTAATTTTCATTGAGCTGGCACTGTGAATCTATTTGGCAATTTTAATCTGTAACACATTGATGGAAGTCATAGAGATGCATTGGATCTCATTACATCCAAGATATTGTGACATATACTGGAAGAATCACTGTGGGGGAAAGAAAAAAACTAGTAGTTAACCTTGGGTTGCTTATGACTGATCTTATGAGCTTTGTTTTTAAAATTCTTGTCATCCAGGGGCTGGTCCCAAATGGTTCAGGCATTTCTTCCAAGATGCCAAAAGTGGAAGCCATGAAATTTTCGCCTATTTTTTTCTTACTTTTACAATTCATTTGAAAACTAAAATTTGTTTGTCCTTTAAGTGAATCTATGAACTCAGTGCTTAAATTCTGCTCTTCTTGGGGCATCACAAATGCATGGTTTCTTTTCGACTCACACCATTACTTGGTGTAAATGAATCTTATTTCATCATTCTTGAGTTCTGAAGCCTCAAAGGAGCCAACCATCAATCTCCACTCTTTCATGATTTTATCAACGATCATGTCTTTGTGTAGGAATTATGATTCTTTCATTTGTATTTAGGTTTATCACATGATTTTCAGCCTGAGATCTGTGTGTGACTGTTTCCAAGGTCTCTGGTTTGTCACTAAGTGCTCACATACTCATCTGATTTTGATCTACACATACTCTACAGCTTATTCTTTTCACTTCTCATATTCTGCTCATCAAGTTATTACGTATTTGCCCACCGAAAGCTGGCACTGACGCATCACCTTTGCTTGCTGTCCACGCAGCTCTCCGCCTCCCTGTTTGCACCATTTGTTCCCAAACACTTTTGATTATTTTTGTCTGAAAGTAATCCCCACCTGTCTTTATGTTCACATATACATTATGCTTTTTAACTATCATTTTAAAACTTTATTTCCTCTCTTCCATTTTTTGATTCCTTTAATATCTATGTTTCCACTATGTTCAATCTCTCAACATTGAGTCTCTTACTTTGGAACTAAGGCTCCAAGATTTAGACATATCAATCATCATCCTTTGTTTCTCTAAAACTTTTTTGAAAAAACTGGTGTTTCCATATCAATCTCTCTGACTTAATTGGCCCGTGGTAGTGTCCTTGTTTTCATTTCAAATGACCTCTTGCAGGGGTGTTAAACATATTGGCATTCTTCTATCTCATTGTCACATATAAATGTGTCAGGCCACACTTATAGCCACCCTGGGATTTATAAAGCCTATGAACCTCAGCTGGACCTGTCTGCAACAGATTCAAGTATGCAGCCCAATTCAAGCACTTCAGATTCAACACTCTTTTGCCTTTTCTTAGGATAGGTAAAAACATCCTCATAGACTCACTTAGGGTCCTATATACTGTCTTTTAATTTGTATTCCCCTATGATTTTACACATGTGACTCTTAGCCACGCACATATTTTCATCAATTACCTTTTCCATGTCCAGCCCTCTTCCCTACAAGTCTTCCTCATGTGCCTGCAAACAATCTATATTTTGCTGGTATCTATGACTATATAATTCTTTCTACATTACTATCCTATGCAATACTGAAGCATTTACACTTTGTTGTAATCACTCCTCTATTTGACCAATTTCCTTATTTCCGTTTTTAGGCCATATGCATATTTCAGAAGGAATTAACATTATTTTTCTCTGAACTTTTCATCTACCTATGATGGTTTAGGTACTTAATTTTGAAACATTATTAGGTATGGTAAGATTCTGCATCTGACATTATTTAGGTTAGATGCTATCAAAAGAATTCAAAAGTCAAACTTTTTAATATTTTTATTTTATTATTGTTCTGTTATTCATTTAAAATTATTTGATGACTTCAGTACACACACACATATATATGCACATAAAGTGGACTTTGATCATTTTCAGCATCTCTTCATTCTTCTCTCTGTCCCTTGAGATGAGGTCAACTCTTACTTTGAAGTTCTTTCTTTTTCTTTTGACAGAGGAAGCTTAGTTTACATTGTTTGAAAGATCATAGTGGGATTTATTTACTGGAACACAGGAAACTTCTCAGTGGCTCCCTTGCTGGAGAATATAACACCTCCCCCCACCCTTTGCTGGCAACCATTAACTGTCCATAGCACCTCAGTGATGGTTGAGGCCACATAAACTCTTCCCCCATGACTTTTTGAGAGCAATGGCTGGCAATGTCATGTGCAGAAAATACACTGTCCTCTCAACATCCGGTTATTATATTTTCCCATCTTCTGTGATGTATCCTGAACTTTGGAGGGAGTCATATAGATGGCCCACTTAGGGCTAAGTACTTCTCAGATACTTATTCTCTCAACACTTTGAACACTTATGAGTCTGTGTCACCAACCCTTGCAAAAAGTAGCTTTTGAAGAAGGTTGAGAGCAGTATAAATTTCATAATATACACATTGGTATTTAGAAGGCATTTTAGAACCAGCAAGATGGCTGAGTGTGTACAGGGGCATATTGCCAATCTGTATTCTCTTCAATCACAGACTCGACTGATTTATAGAATCTCTTGTAAAATCAACCTTGAATTAAACAAAAAATCAAACAATAATAACAATAATGCCACTATTGCATCTATGGGCATAACTTGCAGACAGATGATTATTGCAGCTCATGGCAGTTGAAGCTGAGTAGAGCAGGTGATAAGTTTTCTCCCACAACATCCTGCATAGTATCTATCAGCAACATGAAGTTTGCCATCAGAAAGGAAACTTCCAGTCAGTTCCAGACCCAATGTACCTATGTCCTGCAAACCATCTAGTTCAGGTGGACAATCTAAAGCAATTGCAACAGCTTGTGTTGATTTGAATGCTTTTGGGAGCTTGCTGAGATAGTCTCACAGTGTAGCTCAGATTTGTCTGAATTAATTAGGTAGCCAGACCTGCCTTAGCCTCCTCTTAAACTCCTACCTGATCCTTCTGAATGTAGGCATAGTCACTACACCTGCCTTGAGTATGTCTTATTTTATCTCCTTGCTCTACTGAACCCTGATTCCCATGTGATCATTTTCAATAAACCTTCCAGCAAGTCACCATCACACAGAAGGCAATATTTGAGACACTTTCCTTGATGTGATGGCTCTTGTTCACTGCACTGTAGCCACAAAAATCTGTGTTTCTTTTATATCTGTTGGACACCACACCACCCTCACTTCCTCATTCCTTTCCCATGTGCTGCACAAGTCTCTCTCCTCTAACCTGTTAGCTGTACATGATAATGTGACAAGTGGGCTCTTTTGAATGTGCTTTTCCCTTGAGTTCAGCAATTAAAAAAATACATTTGAAGGAGGCTTAAATGTCTATAGTCCACCAGTCCCTTAGTATAATTTTGGCATATACTGTTTTTACGCAGCAACAACTCTTGTATATAGCTCTTTCAAACACTTAGCACTACCCAAGCCCCTTTGACACTGTTTATGTTTCTGTTATTTTTGAATTGGAAGGTGTCCAATGTTTCTTCCGGCTTTGAGTTTCCCATCATCCCACAACAGTACTTGTTCATTCCTTGAACATTGCTCATATTTTCCCAGACCTGTCTTTTTATTAAAATTGTTTAAGTTAACTTTTTTTCTAACTCACTGGCTTGTCACAGCTTGTTTCTTTACTGACCATGTATATGTATACGTGGGCTCTTGGGCTCTTCAAGGTGATATTCTTCAATATTTGAATACTTTCTTCAATCACACCATATAACTCTATTCAAGGGAAATGTCTTCAGAGAAGGCATTTCTCATTTCATTAAAAATAGTTTCTCAACCACAATTCTCCCCATTTTTGTTTTTCTAAAACACACTGCCTTACTATATTAAATTATCTCATTTCATTTGTACTTATACTAATTTCCTCAATAATTTACTTATTGACCTCTGCACTAGAAATCAAGTTCACTGAAAATAACCTTAACTACATAGTGGTTTTAAAATAAATTTTCAAACAATTACTTTTATTAAATAAATATTGTATTTGTCACTGAAATTTCAGGAACTTAACTTTCTGGAATATAGAATAATGCACGCTAGTTAAATCTTTATAAATAGCACATTGTTCATTTTTTGTATTATGATTGTCAGAAATTATTTGATTCATTGTGAAGGGTTTATGATAAAACTTCAATTTAAGGCAAATAATTAATGTTCATGTCACTATCAATTATATATAGCTCTATTTATTTAGTACTCACAAGTGTTAAAATGCATTTCACCATAATCTACAGGGGTTTCAATGTCTTTAACAATCATAGCAAATCTTTTGGAAGAAGGCAACACCACTTTGGCAGAATACAAAAATATTAGGCAAGTGGAAATAATATAATTTATGCCATGTATTTCATATCCCTAACAAGTCCTCCCTTTTTCAAAAATCTGTAACTTCTTCCTAAGCATTACCTTTTCTATGTCTCCACTACCTCTGATCACATTGTCAAAATCAAACATTCAAGCATCTTGCTTTGTTTCCCGAGAACACTTACCTTGATTATACCACTGCCATTTTTACAAGGTTCTTCTCCCAGCTTTGGAGTAACAGAAGTGCCAATCACTCATGGACATTTTCCGCAATATTTAATGTGTGAGTAACTTCTCCAAATAGGCTCTTAGTCTGTCCCTTTTGCCAGTTTCACCATGCCCTGGAGGCAGCACTCCTACCTCTTAGCACCGAGTAAGCCATGCCTGCCTCTTAACGCCTTCCCCATAAGCAACATTTTAATGTTTCTGTTTAGATGGTTGGATTGCAAGTCTTCATTTTATTTTTCAGTATATACAAAGAATACCTTGTGTATCGTATGGACGAGTCGCCTGGCAATTTAAAAACCTATGGCCTATAGGAAAGGGTAGAAAAGAAGATGAGGCATCTAGCAGGCATAAAGGATTCTGGAATAGAGCCAGGCATGGCAGATTCATTGGGAAAATTTGAGGTGAGAAGCACAGGACCTGAGCAGAGGTAACCAGCCTTGGGGCAGGATGTATATTAGTGTAAATGGGGTATTTTAAGTTATGAGCTAATTAGAGAAGAGCCTACCTATATTGCCTAGGTATTGAGACTCATGAGTCATTATTTTGGTGCATGGGGTCTGGATAAAAAAAAACAGACAAGAACAGGAAAAAAGAGAGGATTTAAAGATGAAAGGGAAGTATGTTGATAGGGTGAAGGGAATGATTGGAAGATAGTAGGAGGGTGTGTGACCAAATTATGTTGGATACATGTACATAGTGTTTTAAAATTTTTTAAATTATTTTAATTTACTTTTTTATTTATTACGATTTATTCACTTTGTATCCAGCTGTAGTCCCCTCCCAATCCCACCTTCTCTCCCTCTGCTCCTCCCATTCCCCTCCAAAGGTCCATTGATAGGGGAGGTCCTCCACTCCTTCCATTTGACCTTAGCTTATCAGGTCTCCTCAGGACTGGTTGCATTGTCTTCCTCTGTGGCCTTGGTAGATGTAGCCCATAGTTTTTAAAGAATAAAAATAATTAAAAATTGAAAAGCTAATCACTGAAAAAAGTGGACATGAAGTGTGAGGTCATAACTAGTTTTATAACTGTTGAGATTTAACCATCTTTCATTTCATTTAGAATAAAATTTCTTTTTTAATTAAATTTTTATTTTTATATTAATTAGTTTATTCACATCCCAGCTGTAGCACCCTCTTTCCTCTCCTCCCAATCTAATTCTCTTTCCTTCATCTCCTCCTATGCCCCTATCCAAGTCCCAGAATTTCTTATACATGAATTATCCCTCTCTGCAAAGGTAGCATAGTTCCATTATTTAAATATGCAGCAAAGCAGCTTAGGCATTGCCTGATTATTTACATTTACTCACATTACTTATCAAATTAACTTTGGACATCCAGTTAGTAAAATAGTTTTATCAAAGTCTTAGAATCACAGCATTTCAAAAATTTAACTTGCTGTTATTTCAAGTGAAACATATTTTCATATTTCAAAAACCCATCTTCTTTGGGTAATCATAATGCATATGCATTTATGGAATCACACATAAGAATGATTCTATACTCAAAACTTGTATGATTTTTAGAAAATTACAGAAAATTTTAATGTATTTACTCTATAGCTTCTGGCTAATCATGGTATGTAAATGCTGTGAGATATTGTATGTGTGTATGATTGTATGTCACCTTCTAAAAGATAGTACTTGAGGATTGTGGACAATTGATTTAGCACTTTTATTTTTCAGTACTGGGGTGTGAACTTAGGACCTTTAACATGATCTGCAAGCTCACTATCCTGAGCTCCAGCTCTAGAATTTATACCTGTATATATTAATAATATATATATTTGAGACAATCTCATTAAGCTTCCTAGACAAGTATAAAACTCATGATCCTCCTGTTTCAGTCTCCAGAATAGAAGGGATTACAGTTTGTGTTTTAAGGACTAAATATATATACATATATTTACAGATTATAAAAGACCATTTTGAAATATCTATACCTTAAGGAATGACTGCAATACAATTGATAGTGTTAGTTCACATGCATAATTCAGTGCGGGCACTTTAAATTGGCTCTGTGAGCAAGAGTCAAATATATTATATGTGGTTTTTGACCACAGCCTCTGTATTGCACAATAGGGCACTTGAAATTATTCTCCCTGTCTTAAGGAAATTTTAACTCTAACTTGGGATTGTTTTTAAACAAACATATAGGTCTCAAGTCATTATTTGGGTACATATGCTATGATTCTTGCCTATGACTTCCCTTCCCTAAGGACCTCTACCGCAACAAATTTTATTTTTGTTTTATTAATATGTATTAGTTGCACATATGAATGAGGTACAGTGAGACCTTCTGAGACTTGTATGCAGCATGGACTGTTCATTGTTTCTTTACATTTAGAGCTGTTCATCTCTGCTCTTCTACATCTTTTTAACCCCATTCTATTATTAGACTCAACTATGTATTATGTCTTCGTCTCACAGCACTGCATATCACAATTAGCCACAGCCTAAAGAGCAAATTCATTAGGATTTCTATAGTTACCCAGACATAAAATCATACATGCTTTTGAATATGGATTTTTGAGGCTCTAAGAGGTGATTTGGCATTAGCTAGGACTCTATGTTTGACGTTTCTGAAAGGCTATCTGTTTAAATGATGCCAACCGAGAGGACACAGCCTTGTGAAGTAGCAAAGAAAGTCATCCGTAGCCATTTTATGTAGCAGGAAACTTGAAATCTTCAGTTCTCTGAAAAAAAAAATCAACTTCTCATCTCTCTATGCATACCTTTTATATATGTAAGGAACAATTTCTTGTATATATTGTTAAATTAAACATAGACTATCCTGAAATTGCTCACATATTTCATGAATTTCAAATGTATATTTGAAGTATATTATTGATATTGTCTCTTTCTTGAAGTCATAAGCCTGAAAATCTTCATAATATCCTATCTGTGTTCTGTCAATACATTAATTTAAAAAACCTTATAAAGTAATATTTTATCTTTACTTTATCTTTACACTTGTAGCTTATATACTGTTAAAAGAAACAATCTTACTGTGAAATGATTGACTGACTTCTGCAATAAAATTATTATATAGATATATATTCTTTAGTCTATTGACCAATCTAATGTTTAACATTGAGAAAATTGTACATTATGAGAACTATTATGCCTACTAAAGATTGTGAAACATATTTTATAAATAAATAGCAAGAAAATAAGCCAAACATATGATATCCATTTCAAGTTTGAAATTTTAAGTTTTATGTCTGAAGCTAAATTTTCTGTTTCTACCAAAATTGATTTTATATATTTAAGCACGTTTTATATTTAGTATTAAATAATTCAAAATGTATTTACAGTAAAGAGGTTTATACATGGCATTTATAAGAATATTGAATAAATATTTCTAAATAATTGTGTCTTCCTGAATAGAATATTAGAAACTTCCACAAAAAAATAAGTGGTAAGAAGGATTTAAGACACATGTCATCAATAAGGAAGATGACTCCAATAAAATTTTACTATGTTCCCTTCTAAAGAACTGAGTTTGCAGACAAAAATCAAAATATCCATTTAAGTAAATAAGTTATCAAAGTCTCCTTTATTATACTAGTGTGACAAAATTATGCTATTTCTTTTCAACTCTGCTCCTTTCTCAGACCCTCTGCTACAGGTTGTGAGAATATTAGTTCAAAGTCAGGATGCACAGACAGAAAATGTTCTCTGTTTTTTAAAGTTAATGAAGGCTGGGATGTAGCTCTGTTGGTAGAGTGTATGCCTAGACTGAGGTTTTCTTTTCACAAAACTGCATAGACTAAGTGTCTTGGCACACGCCTGTGAGCTAGTGCTTGGGAGGCAGGAAGAAGTTCAAGGCCATCCTCAGGTGCATAGTAAATTCAAGGTGATCCAGGATTAAAACAGATTTTTATCTCAAAAAACGTATATAAGCATGGGCTTATATCCTTTTATAACAATGGGCTGGAGGGATGTCTCTGTAATTAGAAATACTGGTGCTCTTACAGAGGACAGAAGTTCAGATTCCGTTGCCCACATGGCAACTCACAGATGCCTGTAAGCACCCTTACAGCAGAACTGATGTCCTGTTCTGACTTCTGGAGGAACAACACATATGCTATGCACTGGCATACATGAAGGCACACTCACACACAGAACACAAAAATAAATGAAATGTTTAAAGTCAATAAATAAAATAAACCCATGGGAATTATTCAGCCTTTCAGTGCCTTCTATTGGTACTAGTACCTGCCTCTTGAGTCTTGCTAAAATCAAAATGAGCATACAGAATTTAAATTTTTAGTTTTTAATCACAAACTGATAACAGTGGCTAGTAATATTAGTATTATTTTGGGGATGGCTATGTGTTTATTAAGTTGTTTATTAAGTACAGCATAAGCTAAGTTAACCCACAGAAAGAAAAAGCAGAAATGCTGTTGAAATTGTGTCTTGTGAAGCACAGAAACATGTTAATGGTGATTTCTTTGTGAAGTGAGATCCCGAGGAAGAATCTGTGTTCTCAAGATCTACTTCCAAATCCAAAACTATGAACCTTAGGAATGACTTCAAGCTGCATGGACAGTCAAATAAATTTTGTTCAGTCTAACCATTTAACCTTTGAACAGGCATTCTAACAAAGTAATTTCTTTGTGAAGATCCCTGTGTTTCAACCATTAAGTGTTTGCATAAATTCCTTTGAGATTTGAGTTGTTCACCATCACATATAGACATTTTCATGAGGATTAGCAACAGCCTACTTCAGGTCATCAGAGTATGATGAGAGGCTATACCTTTTCTAACATTGCTTTGGATACCAACTATGGCAACAATTTTGTTCGTGTGCTCTGAGAGGAGAGGAGTTCACTAAAGAAGTCAAATATTGTGATCAAGTGGTGAATGTTTATTTCTACAGGCAAATAAGTGACATGAGGTATGTCTACCGAAGTGGGAGGCATGCCAGGCAATGCAGCATCAGAAAACGGCTGCCTCTAGCACCTGGACTTAGAAAGTTTGGTTTACTATGTCTTCTGCTCCAGCCCACCTCTAGGTACCTATAGGTTGGTGCTCTTCTTGAAATAGACAAATGTCTTCATAGATGCCACCCTCATCCACAATGTTCTCAGTTGCAATTAGATGCATGAGAAGGACTAATGCATGCAAAGGTATAACTATGTAGAACTGAGACATTGGTAGGGGAGACAGAGCAATGGTACCTTGTATGTGTTCTTCAGGTAGGACGTTCATGGAGGTGGTCCAGAGCCTGTAGTGAATAGTTAGACAGTCATTCTTCTTCATTTTCTAGTTAGCTTGACAATGCTGTACCTGGTTTCAAGCCTTCTTATCTTCCTCATGGTCCCTGTCTTCGCTGTTTAACTCTAATATACTATTTAACTCCAATAGTTGTTTTAACTGTAACACTATTAAAAGCAATGTCTGGAAATGCAATTAAGTGCATTTTATAATTGCTCAAAAATTAATCCTCATCTGAAAAGGATTAGTAATTGCATATTTGGTTCTCTGCTTGCTCTTCTTTTCCTTTTACTATTGACACTAAAATTCAAATTAGATCATACATAATCAATCAAATAGACTAAAAAGCGTTTGAAGTCATATTCTGTCACTAAGTTGCCTTTGGGGAACTGTATAATTGGTCTGCTTCACTAGACAGTCAAATGCATGCAAATGTGTTTAGTGCTTATGACTTTCTCCAAGGCAGTCCCCAGAGCTCATATTGTCAATTCTGTGTGCTGTCATAGATAGATGACTTTATATATTTTAAAGCTTTCATTGTATAATAAAAATGGCAGAAAAAGAAATGTTCATGGCAAAGTTAAAAATGAATGATAGGCCATTTTAAATGATAGTGATCTCTAGTACCCTACTGCTTGGGGATACATAGAAAATGTGAAAAATTCCCTTTTCATCTAGAAAGAAGTGCAAAGTACTTTTTTTCTTCTTAAGTATCAGTTAAAATATATTTTGCATTCTCTCTCATCTTAGGGTTTTGATGTTATGTGCAATGAACTGAAACATTGCATTACAAAAAGAAATCTTTACTCAGTTGACAGCTTGTAGGTCTCTGTGGAATCTATTCAATTAGTGTGATGTCTTGCCTCCTCATAGTATCTAAACTCACATAGAATCACAAATGTCTTAGAGATTACATCTAATAAGCCAGGATAATATTATAAAACACATGATAAAGCAAAAGCTGATTTTTCTATATATGTCAAAAGCAGTTGTATTTAGAACTTAGTATTTAGATGATCCTCATTTAAAATGACCTCTCTGGATCCATTTTTATGATCACATGGCTGCAAATGTAATCAGATGTAGCAAAAGCTGACATATATGTGACCTCAACCTGCTGGTTTTACAAAGGGAGCTAGGTAAATCCCATCTCTTGTTGAAGGGATGGGCCAGGAGTTAGATATTAATAGTGTAAAGTTAGAAATTAATAGTGTAAAAGTATTAAACTCATGTAGGATGGAGGAGATTCTTAATAAATCACAGTAAACTTCCCCAGTGAGTATGACAGGTTAGCTTCATAGAAGGTGAAGATCAGGAAGGTTAGATCTATTATAGAGAACAATTAATAAACAAAATGCTATGAGATTAAAATATCACCAAGACGAGACAGAAAATAATTTAATACACACATATAAAAGGGGGAAGAAAGGAAAACAAAATCAGTTTGTTCGGTTGTTGGGTGTACTGTGACTCTGTTAGGACATTGATCTTCTCACACCTGTATCCTAGCAGCTTTGTAAACTGGTTTTACACTATCGCTCTGGCATCCATTTGAAGTATGAGCTTGATTCCAAGTTACCTGTATTGACCTCTACTCTGGAAGTTGGTCCTGACTGCAGCATTCAGATGTCAGTTTATCTGTGTCCTTAATGAACTGATGTGTCTGTTTATGACCCATAGTAGGATATTCACTCATTTAATGGCCCTAACATGCTCTGAGTGTTTTTTTTTTAATCCAAGTTTACCACTTAGGGGGTAAACAATGAAGCACTGAACAGGAATTTGCTGCCCCTCTTCAATGGAGTTTGATTCTTGGGAGAGAAAATGACCCAATCCAACTTGCTGGTAAAGATATTAATAATAGGCATTGCAGCAAAAAACTCTGGTTCTTATGGGAATTGTTTCAGTAAGAGATGTTATATTTTGCAGAATTATCAAGAATTATGCTTATATAGCATGACTATTTGAATGACGAATGATTATATTTAATATAGAATTGTATTTGCATGATGTGAATGGTTTATATTCTGGAGACCTAATGTACATCCCAATGGTAAAAGGAGTCCTTCTAGAGAGTTTTTTTCGTGATAGCAGACTTTTCTCTGTTTGACTTTTCCCTCTGATTAGTTGTATCACTGACATCATTGAGACCGGAGAGATGGCTCAGATGGCAAAATGTATGTACCATAATCCTGTAGACATGATATTGAATCTGTAGCATTTACGTTGGAAAATCGGGCACTGTGGGGTACTGAGCTAAACAGAGAATTCTCTGTAGAGGAATATGCAATGGCAGAGAAACACTTAAAGAACTGCTCAATGTCCTTAGCTATCAGTGAGATGCAAACCAAAATGACCCTGAGATTTCAACTTACACCCATCAGAATGGCTAAGATCAAAAACTCAAGTGACAATACATGCTGGAGAGGCTGTGGAGAAAGGGGAACCCTCCTCCACTGCTGATGGGAATGCAACCTTGTACAACCACTTTGGAAATCAAGCTGGCGCTTTCTCGGACAATTACGAATAATGCTTCTTCAAGATCCAGCTATGTCACTCCTAGGCATATATCCAAAATATACTCAAGTACACAACAAGGACATGTGTTCAACAATGTTTGTAGCAGCTTTATTTGTAATAGATAGAACCTGGAAACATCCCAAATGCCCCTCAATGGAGGAATAGATACAGAAACTGTCGTACTTTTTTTTTTTTAACTATGGTACTTATACACAGTGGATTTCCTTGTTTTTAATAGCTAAGTAGTATTCCATTGTGTAGATGTACCAAAGTATCTGTGTCCATCCCTCCATTGTTTTCATATTCTGGCTCAATTAGGTACTTCTATTGAGTATTTCTTTTAATGTTTCACCGAGGATCCTATTCTAACAGGATGCAGTAACCAGTTATCATTTAATATGATTTTTAATAATATTTGGCTTGAAAATATTTTTAATTTCCTGCATTTTAATTTTATGTAATGTCATGATAGTTTAAAACATAATAATAGAGTATACCATTTTATTCATGATACATTGAAGAGTAAAAATATTATGTAATTTAAGTTTCAAAATATTATGTAATTTAAGTGTTAAAAAGGACAAAGTCTGGTGTTTATAGTGCGTATTTTCTTAATCTCTGTATTGAAAAGCCAAGACCAACTAAATGACCTTTACCAGTCCATGGTTCTGCCATTTTAGAAATAGCATTAGCAAACATATTTATGGTATAATTTAAGTCATGAAATTAGTAATGGTTGCTCTTAAGGAAAATTGATTGTCTGATGCCTGTCACTAGCTAACTCTTACTCAGCAACTAAAGGTTGTTCGTGGTGCCAAGGATCAAGCAGAATACATGCAAGTGAGTGACCTATTTATAGGACTATGATAAGACCTTTACATGAATATTTTATCATCCATTACAGAATATTTTTAGGTAATAAGGCATTTTAACTCCAAGATCTTCTAAATTAAAGTAATGCATAAGTTTGGCTAGTTTTAATTTTTTATTCTTTTAGATTAAAAGGACAGTAACATCCATTGTTTTATGCATGAAAGTGGAAATCATTTAAACTGAAACAGAATGATTGGGAATAATTGTCATCAGTATCAATATCACCAATAGTATCATAAATATTCTTAGAAATAGCTTTTGATATGATTGGAGTTGTTAGCGTTTTCAGTATTGTGTGGCCAACATCCATGTTGTTATTAAACATCTCCTATGTCTGAAATGTAGTTTAAAATGAGAAATTCTGGGGAAAGAAGACTCTTAAATTTCTCTACAAATAATTTTGATAAGTTAAAAATAACGTCCACATTCCTTAATTAGTATAAAAGAACTCAGTGTCTTAATTTGGTGACATTTCCCTGGAGTAAACATTTCAAATCATTTTCTTATTATTTATGATACACATGAGGACACATGCATGCAGTGCTTGCTTATTGTATGATGGATTCATCTGTGTAGAATTTTTACTGTTAAATATCTACTGTGTTGTGGGTAGCCAGATGTGTGTAGTCAATAACAAGAGATAACTTCACACACTCCTTCTGCTGACATTATGGTGTACAGCAAGAAGAGAGATGGTAAAACTCAGCTTATATTTCAGTCTGCTGCTTGCTAAACCCACGGTGTCAATGAAAATTTCAGTGAGACTTAACAGTCTCCACAATGTACTGCATTTGCAGAAGCAAGGACATTTCATTTCTCTGTCAGAGTGTGTGGTATGTTTTCACCGCACCAATAGCTGCTGAATGTTTCCTCCTGTGAGTCACGTTGGCAGCTCTGTTTGCAGCCAGCTATTTTCATGTAAGATGTTTGGTTGATAAAACCACTCAGCTGATGTTCAAACAGATTCTGTTCCATCTTCTGTTAAATAAGCTAATACGTGAAAAGTTTTTCAACAAGTGCCTGAAAGATAGTGACACAGAATATATTGTTATTTATATTTTTCAGGGACTATAACTTGACTTTTTTGGCAAATTTTAAGATGATTCAGTGGAGTTTTCTCCCAATATTTAAAATGTCTACTTAATAACATGCATTATTTAAACTGTATCCATCAAAGTAATCACCATGAATTTTTTTTACAGATTTCAATGTTTCACTATGTAGATTATGAAATATTGAATCTTGGAAAATATAATTACATTTGAATAAATGTTGTACAGTCTATCTTGTTGTAAAGACGTTGTTGAATACGAACGTGTAAATTAAGTATACCCTCTTGTATGTTACATGCTCAGTGGACTCTAACAGGTGGTTTGCCTTGCAAACACAGTAACTCTAAAAGCCCCATATAATTACAGCTCTACAGATGCCTACTTTAAAATATAAATAATTTAATATTTCTGTTCTACTTGCCGCAACCTTATTTATGAAACATAGATTTGGATATATGTGTGTTGGTTTGTGTGTTTACATTCATGAGGGCTTATAATTTTTGGAATGATACACAATATCACAAATAGAAGGATATTTTCAGGAAACCCTATAGGAACAGGGATAGTGTCAAATTTAAGAAATTCTGTATTGTGTTAGTCAAAGGTGACAGGAACAAGCAACTTATGTAACTATAAAGTCTATGCGTAATTGAAAATTACTGCTAACATGGTGTTAGAAAACATCTCACATATTTTATCTAAATAGCCTATGTGTTTCAAAATAAAATAATAAAATATAAATTTATAAGTCTATCTCTTAAGGTTTGTTAGCAGTAAGTTATCTACAAACATGACCCCAACATACTATTGGTCTTTATTTTTGTTTTATAAAATTTTTCTGCAGTCACAGAAAACTAGCAAAGTTGGATGAAGATGCTTTTGTTTATTGCTTATCGGGGCTGCAGTTTTTCATACCTCTTTTCCCATTTGAGACAACTCTGAGGCCAGCAGGGTTTCAATAATAAATGCCAACAAACAGATAAATTATTGCTCAATTCACCCTTGTCATTTTAACCATATATCATGGTATGTGAACTCCTGAGGTTAACATTCAAGGTATGGTATCAAATTTAGTTTCTATGGGTAGACTAATCAGTCTAGAAATAAATTCTCTTATCTAAAAACATATGAATAACATGAGAAACAACAGCAATAGAAAGAGTAACACTAAAATCATTCAGTTTCTTAACTTAGATCCATAAGGATGTACCAGTTGCAGTGGGCTTTGACTTTAGGAAGACACCTGTGGGTAGGAACGGATTAAAGTAAATAAACTACTAATACATCAAAACACTTCCCCAAAAGTCACTAAGCAGCAGGTGTCTGGAAAAAAACCCATATAATATAAAAGAAATTGAGATTCTATAAGTGAGCGTCTGCTCTCTTGGTGGAGTAAAATGAAACAGGAAGTGATGTCATTGAGTAAAGAAGCTAGAGAGCCGCACTGATAACAGCACACTTACTAAAATTCAGAGGGGTCTACTGAAAGATTCTAGGTTTCAGGTATTGACCATGCTCTAAAAATTGTCTGGGTCTCAATTTTCCTAGATATACACTTGAACTAATAAAATCCTTAATTTGTTGACATAAGAAATACAGTGCTTAAAAAAAAAGCAATTAAAGTTGTAAATGTTACCATTGTTACCATGACTACCATTATGATGTCATAAAGCTAGAGAGCAAAAAGAAAACAAAAAAAAACAACAAAAAAAACAAAAAACAAAACAAAACAAAACAAAACAAAAAGCTAGAGAGCATATTTGAATGTGACCTTTGAGAATGCCCACCTACCTCTGACAAGGATATGGTTATAAAAATGTAAGAGGTATGGTTTACTTTTTGTCTTTAAAAGTTGGATATTTATTTTTACGTTAATTTTATCATTATTTTTTCTTTTTATTGATTTATTTAATTCATTTATTACAATGTATTCACTTTGTAGCCTAGCTGTAGCCCTATACCTTTTCTCATCCCAATTCCATCCTCCCTCCATCTTCTCCCATGACCCTCCCCAAGTCCACTGATAGGGAAGTTCATCCTCCCCTCTGACCCTAGCCTATCAGTACTGGCTGCATTGTCTTCCTCTGTGGCTTGGAAAGACTGACCCCACCCCCTCACAGGGAGGTGATTAAAGAGTAAGCCACTGAGTTCATGTCAGAGAGAGCTCCTGTTCCCCTTGCTATGGAACCCTACTGGAGACTGAGCTGCCATGGGCTATTTCTGGCTAGGGTTCTAGGTTATCTCCATGCAAAGTTTTGGTTGGAGTATCAGTCTCAGAAAAGACTCCTGGGCCCAGATTTTTTTGCTTCTGTCATTCTCCTTGTGCAGCTCCTATCCCCTCCAGATCCATCTCCCCCTTCTTTCATAAGATTCCCTGCACTGTGCCCAAATTTGGCTATGATTCTCAGCATCTCCTTTGATGTTGGTAGATTCTTTCAGAGGTCCTCTATGGTAGGCTCCTGTCCATTTTCCTATTTTCTCCCTCTTCCA
>CM053753.1:88282118-88306152 GCA_028658305.1 Pachyuromys duprasi | reverse complement strand
CCTTTTATGGGGGTGAGGAGACGGAGTTTGAAAACATAACTTTATAAGAGGATGACGTACAGAAAAAGTATTTCTTCACAGCTTTGAAATCCTTTGTTTATGAGATAAGTGAGTTTATATGCAAAAAAAGTGATTTTTCAGGGGAAAGAATTGATGGAGGTATTCTAGGAATTCTTTCTGGTATGGGCAATTCTCACGGATATTTTCATTTTAAGTTTATTTTTATACCTGCCTCATTTTGTTTTTAATGCATGTGTATATATTTAGCAGAACATGCTTATTTAGGAGAAGCAGGCTTCTCTAAGTATTTCCAAGTTAACTTAGTTTAGAAGTTGCATGACTCAGTAATAGTAATGACTTATCATCATGGGCACAGAAGGTTTTGTATTTTGCTTATTTTAAAATTCACATTAATGTTTCTGTCAGCTAGCCTGGGGCTCTGTTTCTGAATTCACTATTTACTGGAACCCTTTGGTGAATACTTGTCAGGAGAATTTGTGGATGTTGCACCTGGCTGGTGGGATGCTACAAATTTAGTAGCAGTGAGGTATACAAGTTTCTCATTTAATCCAGATTTGGAGTGAATTTTAAATATATTCTTGGTATTTGATAAATGTTCTCTTGTGTGAAGGGACACTTGATGCATAGCAACATTTCCAGCATTTTCAAGATGATACGTGGTGCATCCAGAGTTTGATAATGACAGAGCCATCCTGCTCTGCTTCTTCTCTGTTCTTCCACCTGGATCACAGCTGAACTTGAGCAAGAATGTTTCATCGCAAACATCTTGCTTCTCTTCTTGTGGGAAACAGAAATATCAGTGGAGTTTTGTAGGTGTGGATTGGGCCATGGAGTAATTAACTTTTTAAAGTTTCAATGTATGTCATGTTGTGATGCGGAAATTTATTCAACTTTAAATTTAGATGTTTCCCTAAAATTTATATCCACTTATAGTTCAGTCTACCACAAGAAGGATGCATCAATATGATCTATGAAAGATATTTTCAAATGTTCTTGGTATTTCACGGACTTAATTTTATTTTGACAAAGAAATAGTTTTGAGCACAAGCATACAGAGGTCTGTCTCATAGTCCTGCTCTCCACCTTCATGAGACTCCGACGTCCCTAAATGTCAATATGTGTCCTTCTTAGAAGACAGTCTTAGAACTTACTCTGAATAACCATGGGGTTGTTGCTTGCCTTGGGGTACAGAAGGTAGCCCACATTCAGATATATTTAAAATATGCAGAGTGAGCTTGGGACACAGATAGTACTTACTGTGAGAGCAAACTCCAGGCTTCATGGAGAGGCGTTCCTAAGATTCCTCAAGAACACCTGTAAGAGATGTGTATTTAATGTGATTATAACAAGAAAAGTATTGAAACTAAATCTTTTAGTTTTTATATAGTGACCATGTTTATACAAGTGAATTGTGAGTAATTGGAGTCTAATATGAGCAGATTCAAAATAAGATTATTTTAACTATTAAGTGAGGGAAGTAAATCCCATATTATTGAATCCTCATTTTATTTATTTAATTTTCATTAACTGGTAATTGTATGTGTATGTGTTGTGTGAATGTTGTGTGTGTGTGTTTGTATGTTCTGAAATTCTATGTCATGGGTTGGAACTCAGTGGCTAAGAGTGCTTGCTTGCTGCTCTTTCAGGGTACTAGAGTTCTGTTACCAGAATCCACATTGGGTGTCTCACACCGATGTAACTCCTATTTAAAGGGCTATGATGCCTCTTTGGGCTTTTGCAGTCACATATATGACTGCACGCACAAATACACATATGCTCTTTCTCTCTAAATTATAAATAAATATTTAATTTAACAGAATCCATATTAATTGTAACAAAGTTAGTAAATTTTGAGAACAACTGTAGTCGTGTGTGTATTCCATGCTCAAAAAAAAAAAAATAAAACAAAAAACCAGAGTTTTAGGGTAAGCCAAGAGCAATGAATATGAGACTTAGAACTTACTAAAATCTTACACAGTTCAAAATTATTTTACTGTGTAATGTAATACACAGTCTCATGTGGTGATTAAGTGGAGAGTATGCAATTTTTGCCTCTGACTGTAGAATTTTATGCACACTCATGAGTAGGAATTCTCAAATGAGTCAGGATAATTAGTTCCCTGGCTCTTGGCCATTTGTTCTAATCCTTATAGGATGACTTAAAACATTTTTTCTTTTCTGGAATTTTAAAATCTTCTCTTCTCTCGGAGCTTGTAAAATATTTCAAGCAGGGCATTTGGATGCTGCCATCACTTAATGTGTCTGAGAAGGAATTCATGTAAAAGCCTTGTTTCTGTTACTTTGCAATTCTTTCAGATAGATGTTAGTTGAAACTTGAAGGAAGGGGAGACTTTAAATATATAATTTTAGTTTTCAGGAAAGACTGTGCACTGTTTATGCTTTTTATTTTTTAATTAAATTTTTATTTTTTATATTAATTAGTTTATTCACTTTGTATCCCAGCTGTAGCCACCTCCCACATTCCCTCCCAATCCCACCTACCTTCCCCCATCTCCTCCCATGCCCCTCTCCAAGTTCACTGATAGGGGAGGTCCTTCTCCCCTTCCATCTGACCCCAGCCTATCAGGTCTCATCAGGACTAGCTGCATTGTCCTCCTCTGTGGCTGAGCAAGGCTGCTTCTTCCTGGGGTGGGGGGAGGTGATCAAAGAGCCAGCCACTGAGTTGTTTATGGTTATCTAAAGATATTTTCCTAAAATAGAGCTGAAACAGAGGTTTGTATGTTGACATAAAAGAGCTAATAGTGCCTAGTGGTCTCTCTACTAACTCAGCATGTGGTTAGAATAAAGATGAAAATTTAGGCTTTATTTCTAAAACTGTTATGGAGGACAGTAAAGGGTATGCACCTGAGTTACTCCAAATACAAGCAAAAGAACTCAGAAGCTTGAATGTGTGTGTGCATGTGTGTGTTTCCATATTTGAATGAGGCCGCTCCAGAAAATAATGATTTTGCTTCACTACAACATGTGAACAAGTTTGGATATAGGCTGTTAAAGTTCTGTGGTCCCAAGAAAATTGCAGTCACTACTCACTTCTCAAATCCTTTGACCTATTTGCATAAAAAAAAAGATGTGAGGCTGAGCTGTGGTCCTCTCCTGGAGAAGGGAGAACTACAAATATTTGTGAAGTGAAGAGTTTTCTTTTTTTTTTTTCCATGATTGTGAACAATGTTTTCATGGAAATTTTGCAATTAAATTTTGAACTTTCTAAAAGGTGCCATTTTCCCCTTCTTGGCCATATTAACATAAGACAGACAGGAGACAAAGAGGGATGGTTAAATAGTCTTATGTTCTCATGTATCTGCCTCTGTTCCTTTGAGATTAATCCCTTATCTGTCTCTACTCTCTGTAGTAGCGTTTAAAGCATAAGGAAGTGTTGCAAAATATTCAATACATAAAAATGTGGAAATATGTGATATACAGTGTTGGTAAATGATCATAAGTTTTGCTTATGTAATTTTTGTGTGAGATAGCTCTGTGTAAATATATTTGAGGCACTATTTAAGGATAATAAGGAACAAGAGGGGAAATTTAAAGAGCTATAAAATTGACATTCACAAAGAATTTTATTCTTCTTTTATGTGTAATTGGTGCTAGGTATTGAAGCCATGACCTCATGCTTAACACTTAGATTGTAGATCTTGGAAAGAACAATTTACTTAATTTAACTTGTGAATTTCTTTTCATTGCAAAAATAAAAATAAAAACAAGTAGAATGACATGGTGAATTGTGTCTTAACATGAACTCTGAAGTTTGCAACTGAAAAGACTCTGTAGATGAATCATACTTTTCATGAGGAACAGTGTTAAGAACGAACAGTAATATAGCAAAAGTTAAGCCAATAAGTGTGAAAATTTTCATACTGAATAAAAATTTAGATAAGTTGGGGTGGTAAAATGAGTCACTAGATTAAACAAACAAACAAAAACAAAAACAAAAAAAACCCTTGCCATGCAAACTTGAAGACTGGAATCAATTCTCTGGTCTGATAGGCTAGGTTCAGAGAGAAGGGGAAAAGGACCTCCCCTATCAGAGGACTTGGGGAAGGGCATGGGAGGAGACAGAGGAAGGCAGGTGGGATTAGGAGGGGATAAGGTAGGTGGCAATAGCTGGAATACAAAGTGAATAAACTACAGAATAAACTATAATTAATAAAAAATAAATTAATTATATATAAAAAAAACTTTGCCCTGCCAACTTGAAGACTGGAATTCAATTCCCAGGTCTGGTAGTGGAAGGAGAGAAAGGACATCCTAAGACTGTCTTCATCACATACAAACTAAGTCATGCATATACCTGAACACACATACACAAATAATAAAGATTCCATATTATAAAATAAATCATTGTATGCTTATCTAGCATCCAATTCTGATTGCTTATATATTAAAGTGATTAGATGGAATTATGCATGTAAAAGGCCCAGCACATTAGGAAACCACTTAACATGTATTTTTCCCATTTTACTCCATGCTTTTGGAGAGATATTCTACATGTTTTTCCATCCTCAAATTCAGTGTCAGCCTTTCATATATCTTCATCCATCTTCTACTATTCTTCTGTTGTTTTATATACACTATACTACAGAAAATTATGGTAGATATTATAATAATGTTATTGTGTAGGACCAGGGAATCATGACTGAATGCAGGATAGTATCAGCAGAAAGGGAAACATTTATGAGACAACAGAAGCACTCTCTTTTCCTGTTCACCATCAGGAATTTTCTACTGGCATGTTGTCAGCAATTAAATGAGAGGCTTTTTTCCCTTTCTATTTACATAAGATTCTATTTGTGGTAGTATAATTCATGTCTGGATTTTGTCCACTTAACATAAAAATAATGGAGGCTGGAGCAATGGTTTAGTTTGAACAAGTGGAAAAATGGACATGTCTTAAAAGTGATGCTTTGAAAGTCTGTGTGGGCTGAACACAGAACCATAAAGCAACACCAAATGGTCTTTTTGAAGAATACTTGAATCTCCTAGGTATTGTCGGAATTAACAGAAATTTGTTTCAGATGTACTATTTCTGGTCAGCAAGGAGAATTCTTACAGGAAGACATTTGCTCCACCAGATGTGTAGTGGTTGAAGGCAGCTGAGATGGGATTACAGAGAAACAAATTTTTTTTAGTTCTGGATTATACATGGTTATATTCATATTGACTAGATAATAGTGATACTTATGAAAATGCAGTTCAAAGAGTAAATAAAAAAGAGAGTACCCTTCCGAAGGCAAGTCTTGTTTTTAAACTGTTACCCCAGCTCTCAGTCCTTAAGTGATTTCTTAAATTTGTTAGGATGTAATTTATGGCCTCCTGATAATGCGTTGGTTCTACAATGTTGTTGCGACAGTTGTCACGAACTAAAACCCATTGCTTTAGTTTTAAAGACCAGAATTCCAAAGTCACACTCACTAGATATGGTTTATTCATTTATTTTTATTTTAAATTGTACTTATTTACATGTGTGTATGCGAGAGAGAGAGAGACAGAGAGAGAGAGAGACAGAGGAGACACACACACACACACACACACAGAGAGAGAGAGAGAGAGAGAGAGAGAGAGAGAGAGAGAGAGAGAGAGAGAGAGAGAGAGAGAAAGGAAGAAGAGAGACGTAAGTGCAAGTGCAAGCAGTGGCCAGGGAGGTTCTGGATTCCCTGAAGATGGAATTACAGAAGAGTACAGCAGTTATAAGCTCTCTTGCTTATGCAATCATAATTCTGCAATACATCACAAGAGCTTCAAGAAGCTGTTCCTGTCTCCGCATCCCACCAAGCTTTAGGAGTGCTAGGATTAACGATGCATCCTACCACTTGTGTGACAGATGTAAGTCATATCTCAGGCCTGGGTGCTTTCACTCTGTGAGCCATCTCCCTGGCCCTTTCGATGTCCCCTATTTATCAGTTCTTTTGATTATGTTAGGTCACCTGAAAAATCTAGTGAAGTCACTGCAACTCCAGGCCCTAAACTTGATCACATCTGTAAAGCCCATTTAATCATGTAAAGCAAAATCACCCCAGGCTGTGAAGACTAGGGTAAGAACAGCTTTGTTTGGGATTTGTTTAATAATTCAACTGATATCCTCTTAACCCCAAGCCTCCAAATTGGCTGCTTTTTATGGAACAATATGTATCAGGAATAAGAGTTTTAAATCTTCTGAATATACTAATGTTTAAGTTCCTTTGTAACATTTAATTCTTACCAATTAAATAAACACATAAATACATGCTTAACTCTATTAAATAAATACATAATATTGTCAAAGTATCAAATTAAAAATTCATCTCATCATTTATCTACATTAACATCTAAATTAGATATGTATGACCAAACATCTTACTATTCTTATTTATAAAGCTTTGCTCTTTACATGCCATGACCTGTATTAAAACCACAATTTCTTTTTCTTTTAAACTTTATAAAACCCAGATCTCAAGGGGTTTCAGGAGTTGATCCATAATAATTGCTTCACTTCACACAGGAACTCTGTTAATATACTAAAATCAAACAAACAAACAAAAAACAGAGAATACCCATGCTCAAGTTAATTTAATGCAAATTAATTCATGCTTCCTCACAAGTTTGTCCTTCATTTTTCTTAAAATTATACTGTAAATGAATGTGACATGCTTTATGGTTGTACAAGGAGCATTGTCCTTCTTAAAAGCTTTGTCATTTGTCAAAAAGAAACCATTAAAAGTAAAGTAAATTATCTGATCACAGTGGTACCATTGACCTTCAGACAATAAATTCTGTAATCTGTCCAACAGATGGACCATATTTGAAGTTATAAAAATTACACAGAAAATCCATGTTCAAATGCATAGCAATTATACTTAGGACAACAATAAGAGTGTACTTTTTAACTTTAAAAGTAGTTTTACATGTAGAATTGCCGTATTACTATCTCTTTGCTTTCTATAAATTCTAATATTCTATTCTAAAAGTATAAGCTATTTTAATTTATTTTCATATTTAAGTGAAAGGAACATTTTGAATATCAAACAGAAGAAAAAGGGCATTTGGGATGACATGAAATTAAAAGAAGTTGATCATGAACGATCATTTCTGATAAGAGAGAAATCCTTTAGCAAGTGTATGTGTGTGCGCATCTCCACAAGGATATAGGTGTTGAGTGAAGACGAGATTGGACTATGGGATGCTGGTAATGTTTAAGAGACTTATTGAGAAAGGGAAATTTTTCTGCATATTTTTAGCTCCCAGACGCGGAATTACAGAGACCGTAGTGTTGAGGAAGCGATTCCTCCAGCCATGCTGTTCTGAAGAACAAACACTTCAACTGAGTTTCCAGCAATCCTAAGTAAGAAGGATGGTGGTAGGCTGCCTGTGCACATGGCCCTCTTTAGCAGGCCAACTGTTGCTCTTACCACCCACGTCCCTGAGAACATATGGCATTATTTCAGCTGCGGAAGTGAGTGTGTGTGGACATGTCTCCAAGTGGATGACGGCTGGTTATCTTCCTCTTGTTGCTCATGCCACCAACTGCCGCTCACTTATTATCTATCTGTAGCCCTGTTTCAGAATAGTTAAGTGAAGCATGACTTTTTAAAGGACAAAAGTGAAACATTTTCAATCAATCAAAAAAAAAAACCAATTTGTTTAAAAGTTGAAGGATTCTATAAACAAGGATAAGAGAAATATGAGAAATGTTATTGAGGTAATTTATAAAATAGTTGATCAGTAAAAAGACGTTTTTACAACTATATGGAGACATTAACGAGATCACGTGATTGAAAAAAAAAACATTATCTAATCCAGAACGACTTTTCAAATACAACATTCCAAAATGTTCTAGATTGGACTTACATTTTAAACATTGTGAATTTTAAATTAGGAATGCGAGTATACCTATTTTAGACTGGCTGTGGAACTCAGACCTGCAGGGCTTGATCGATCTGCATTAAGCAGAGCTAATGGGTTCACATCGGCATTACCTTTAGGCAGCATTGGATGGAAGTGCTTTATATCAAGGGATATGAGAGTGTGCACAACTCAGAAGGAGCTAGTGACACTACGGAACACTCTTGTGATATAACTTGACAATTATTTTTAAAAATGTATTTTTATATTAATTATAGTTTATTCACTTTGTATACCAGCTGTAACCCCCTCTCTCATTCCCTCCCAATCCCAACATCCCTCCCTCATCTCCTACCATGCCCCTGTCCAAGTCCACTGATAGGGGAGGTCTTCCTCCCCTGCCCTCTGACCCTAGCCTATAAGGTCTCATCAGGACTGACTGCATTGTCCTCCTCTGTGGCCTAGTAAGGCTGCTCCCCTCTCAGGGGGAGGTGATCACAGAGTCAGCCACTGAGGTGCCTTCCTATTTCTAAATACACTTCAGAAACAAAAATGAAGAGTATTTTTTATCTGGCCATTTCATTTTACAGCTTCTGCATCATCTTTCCCCGTAGTTCTGGTAGTCTATTGATCTTTTCATTAGAGTGAGCTCTTGAGAGTCAAAAATATCTTAACACTTCATATTTTATAAGCAGCCACACATGCATATACATAACTACTTGCTAACAGGTGTTTTATCTTCAATATAGAAGTGACAATCAAGATGATTTAGAATATAATAGCACCACTAGAACTCATAACCATCTTCCTAGGATTGAACAAATAATTCTTCAATACTAGGTAGATGGTTATGAGACCTGATAGTCTCTGGTCAGATAGTAGGGGAGGAGAACTTCCCCTATCAGTGTATTAGGGGCGGGACATAGTGAGGAAAACAGGGAAGGAGGGTGGTACTGGGAGGAGATGAGGAAAGGGCCTACGGCCAGGACACAAGTAAATAAATTGTAATAAATAATCAGAATTCAAAAAACAGAATTAAAAGAAATTAAACACTTGCATAATTATTTTCACAATGATCATAATATGCTATTCAAAATTGAAAATCTTAACAAACGTTGTATATGTTCCCTTCTAGAGGCCGCAGTAGAGAAATAAAGTTGTTTTCATAACTGAAAATTTTCACACTTTTACATCATATTAGCTTCAGTAGGCACTGAGCGGTATAAAGAAGGTTCATACCAGAAGATTTGGAACACAAGTCGTTATAATGGTGATCATTTAATTTAGGTAATCAGCTGTGTTTTACAGCTGCGAAACAAATAATGAAGTAATTTGTAACTATGATTTCCAGTATATATATGCGAGTGTGTGTGTGTTTGTGTGTATGTATGTATGTAATCAAGTAAACATTGAAAATATAAAGACAAACCACCAGCAAATATAATTTACACTGTAAGGGTAATCATACCCTTTCTAATCACAGCCACAAATAAGACAGGTGAAGTGAAAGAGTTATGGATTGAAAATTTTCCTCCACTTCATTTAATTTTTGAGATTTTCATAGACAGAACATAGTTTTTAATTAAATTTTATCTTTTGTATTAATTACCATTTATTCACTTTGTATCCCAGCTGTAGCCCCATCCCTCATATCCTCCCAATCCCACCTTTCCTCCTTCATCTCCTCCCTGCCACTCTCCATGTCCACTGATAGGGAAGGTCCTCCTCCCCTTCCATCTGACCCTAGCTTATCAGTTCTCATTCAGGACTGGATGCATTGTCCTCCTCAGTGGCCTGGCAAGGCTGCTTCCTTGTCAGAGGGAGGTGATTAAAGAGCTAGCCACTGAGTTCATGTCAGAGACAGTCGCTCTTCCCCTTACTAGGGAACCCACTTGGACACTGAGCTGCAATAGGCTACATCTGAGCAGGGGTTCTGGGTTTTCTAGGTTATGTCCATGAATGGTCCTTGGTTAGAGTATCAGTCTCAGAAAAGACCCCTGCGCCCAGATTTTTTGGTTCTGTTGCTCTCCTTGTGGAACTCCTGTGATCTCCAGGTCTCACTATCTCCCCCCTCTTTTATATGATTCCCTGCCCCCTGCCCAACATTTGGTTATGAGTCTCAGCATCTGCTTTGATACACTGCTGGGTAGAGTCTTCCAGAGACCCTCTGTGGTAGGCTTCTGTCCTGTTTCCTGTTTTCTCCTTTCTTTTAATGTCTATCCATTTGTCTTTCTGAGTGAGGGTTGATCATCTTACCCAGGGTCCTCCTTAAGAACAAAAGAAGTTAAAAAGCAACAAATCAAGTAACCCAATTAAAAAATAGAGTACAGAGCTAAACAGAGAAATTTCTGTAGAGGAATATAGAATGTTAGAGAAACATTTAAAGAATTGCTCAAAGTCCTTAGTCATCAGGGAAATACAAATCAGAACAATCCTGAGATTTCCCCTTACACCCATCAGAATGGCTAAGATTAAAAACTCAAGTGACAATTCATGTTGGAGAGGATGTGGAGAATGGGGAGCCCTCCTCCATTGCTGGTGGGAATGTAAAATTGTACAACCACTTTGGAAATCAACCTGGAGCTTTCTCAGATAATTATGAATTGCCCTCCCTCAAGACCCAGCTATACCACTCCCAATCATATATTCAAAAGATGCTCAACTACACAACAAGAACATTTGTTCAACCATGTTCACAGCAGCTTTAATCGTAATAGCCAGAACTTGGAAACAACCCAGTTGCCCCTCAACCGAGGAATTGATACAGAAATTGTGGTACATTTACACAATGGAATACTACTTAACAATTAAAAACAAAGAAATCATGAAAATTTCAGGCAAATATTGGGAGCTAGAAAAGATCATCCTGAGTGAGGTATCCTAGAAGCAGAAAGACACACACGGGATATACTCACTTTTAAGGGGATATTAGACATATAATATAGGATAAACATACTAAAATCTGTACACCTATAGTATAGTTTTTATCATAATTTTCCCATTCTCCAATTTATTTCAGACTCTCCCACATCCATTCTCATTAAACGTCATGTTTTTTTCTCTGCTTATTTTCTTTTTCTTCAGAGAGAGAGAGGAGAGAGAATGCATATCCTTGTGTGGGTATAAATATGGAAGGCTCTTAGAGGAACTAGAGAAGCACAACATGATCAAAACGTATGAAAAATTGAATAAAAATAACCCACTATATAAAAGATTATAAAGGATGTCTCGATTTTAAAAAAAAGAAAGAAAAAGGGGGAGGATGCTAAAAATCATGAAGTCTGACTTGGGACTTGTTTTGGCCCTCTCCTCTTGAACTGGGACAGGTCCTGGAGTGTAGTTGATAGACCCAGTGTCTTTCTAATGAAAGTTGAATTTCTCTCTCCTGGAAGCTATCACATGTGAATAGGCCTTTGGCTAGGGGGTACCTCCTTCCCATCTTCATGTTGGGGTTTAGGTCTAGCTTGAGCTTGTTCAAATATTGTGTACACTGCCACAGTCTCTCTGAGTTCATATGTGTTTGCCTTGTTTGGTTTGGGAAGTACTTGGAATCCTCAATCACCTTTTGCTCTTACAATCCCTTTCATCATCCTCTTCACCTAGATTCCTCAGTCTTAAAGGCAGAGGTATGATAAAGACGCCCCCTTCAGGGCAGAGCCCTCCAAAGGCTTTCAGTGTCTGCATGTTGTTCTGTTGTCAGTCTCCACTAATTACTCTCAAGTATGAGGAAGAGCTTCTCTCCCGGGGGATGATCGATGTCTTGGTCTAAAGGTGTGATAATGTAATTAAGAGTTGTTTTAGTGCTTTGTCCACTTAAAAGAATGACAGTAGTAGTAGCCTTTTCTCCCTAGACCTGTAACTTATCTAGTCTCAGATGCTTGACCTCATTAACAATATGTGACATGAATTCATGGAATAGCCTATAGATTTTTGAAAAAAAAATGGCTGTTTTTTTCCATATCCTTCATGCCACTGTTACACCTGTAGAAACCTTTTCCTGACAGATCATATAAACATTATAACTTGTAATGTTTGCAGCTTGGTGTGATTGATGATTACTCTCCTATTCTAGCAGCTTGCCTCCCTCCTTTCAGCACTATGAACGCTAGCTAGTAGGGGTGAAACTTAAAGTTAAGTACACACTAGATTTCTTTGTATTCTATTACATAATATGTGATGGTATCAGGAACAGGGTTTTACCATCAAGTTGTGGAGGGAATTCAATAGCCTGTAATGTTTGAAGCTAGGATGTCTATGGTACCACTTTGGCCAGTGATTCAAAAAGAAATGTAACTCGTTCTTGGTAATGTGGATTTTATTTTGGTAGCATATTGTATCTAATTAACATATTGTCTTTCCCATTATATGGTGACCTCATTTAAATTTATTATATTTATATACGTGTCATTATAGAATATTTATATATAAATTATATATATTATGCTGAATGTTTATATGTATATTTTAGGAATGTGCTCATAGCTTTATATAGCTTTGTGAGAGTAAATTTGTATAGAGGCCAGGAAATCAGGAAGCATTCTATGCTAGGGGTGGAGAGGCTTTAAGGGGGAGTAGTAGAAAACAGTGATAGGAAGGTGAATGCGTAAGCAATGAGGATAAATGATATAAGTAGAAATATGGGGCAAAAATGTAAGATAAAGGAGAAAAAACTTAGTATGCAAGAATGTCCCATAAGGAAACCTGCTACTTGGTAAGCTAATTGAAAAAAAAAAGTTAAAACATAAACAAAAAAGAAAGTTAAAAAAAAAAAAGCTGAAGTTACAGGTCAGTGGTAGAGTGCTCACCCAGAATTACTTTGTTTCGTATCCTGATAAGGATAATACTACAGTATTATCGGTATTTTTATTCTTAAGCAAATGCAAGAATAACATAGAATAACAGTAATATGCGGTATTTGTATTTCAAATCTTATGTTTATTTGTACTATAAATAATGAACCTATAAAGCAAGAAAGGATTTTTTTCTGACTATAGTTTTCTCTGAAACTTAAGTCATTTATAAGTCTGTCTTGAACTTTTTAAATAATCAGTAAGAATCACTTTTAAAAGAATAAGACACCTATGTGGTGGAATAGACAATTTTATGAGCCTTTCATTTGTTTCTAAAATACCAAGGAATAGGATTTTACAAGGTATGTGTATTTTATATGCTTGCCTATTATACTGTATTTTTCTTTATTAATGTTCATATGGAAAATGAATATTCAAGCCTCTGAATACATATTCTTCAGTCAAAATAACTTTTCCATGATAAACACTGTACACAATAATTTATCTAAATTTTATACTACACTGGGTTTAGGTATCTTAACAGAAATTATATTCTAATAAACATTTTAGTTTCTTTGTATTTGCTATTCAGAGATTAACTGGTTAAGATGCTTTTATAAGAAGAAAGTCTTTTGATGTACTTTTTTATTGGAAAGAGATTTTATTTCCTTAAGTGTTTTGTTGCCTAAGCATAATGAATATCCGGCCATGCGATTTAGTAGAACAGATGCTTATTCTGATATATGAGATGAACTTGCTTCCCTCAGCATGCATAGGAATGAAATGCATCTGGCCTCAGTACATAAAAGTCAATTGTGCTCCCAAATGTGCTTTTGTACATTACTTGGATTTTTTTTAGGGGCAGACATGCTGTCATTTGCTCAAGGGGGGTCTTTGCTTAATTGTGAAATTCATGTAAGATTTGAAGTTAGAAGATACTAAATTCCTAACTTCTGACAGAGCCTGAGCAGGTGAATGTACCAGTGCATAAGGTTTGGAGCCGTGTAGAGAAAAAAAAATCTTGCATGTGCAAAATAACCAGGACGATGAAGCAGAAGTATGCTGGAAAACAACACAGGGATCGTGAGGGTGTTATAAATGTCAGCCAGTGCAGGCAAGAAGAATTAGGAGGGACTGAAGCAGCGTAAGTAAGTGAAGCTATGCATTAAAAAAATGTCCTCTAGAAATAGTGATGGGGATAAACTCACACTAAGCACTGAAGAAAGCAACCAGGCTTTCAGCAAGGGTTTTTGTACATATGTTACACTGGTGAGGTGCGATGCACAGAAATGAAGAAGCCTGAGGATTAGCTACTTTATTTCACTCTGTGTTGTCTAGGAAGACTTTGAGTATGAGGTTTCTTTAAAGCCTTTGTACCTAATGTGTGATGCATTGATAGACAGAAAGGATGGCCAACAGAAACGGATCTGGACTGTAATCCTGATAAACTATTTTTAGGAAATCATTATAGACTGTGTCATTTTACTGCCATTCACAGCCTCACGCACCCTTTTTGCATTTCCCTCCTTTATTTAGTGCATGATAGAATACTGACTCTTGAAAAATGCTCACATAGCTGTTCTAAATCCTGTGACTATGCAATGTTAAACAGTATGGTGGGTTAGGATGCAGCAACATTTACGTACTCATAAGGTGGAATCATCTTGGTTGGTGAAAATGCAGTCAAAAAGAATTTGACAGCTAGATGTCCAAAGATTAGCACTCACAGGAGATGCTAATGAAGTCTAGGGAGGAGAATGAGCATCATAGACAAAGGCAGGGGACCAAACCAAGAGGTACATGGACAATTTGGAAGTAGCCAAAGGCAAAGAAAGGGATTCTCCCCTGCAGCTCCAAAAGGAACTTTAGATCTGATGGTAACTCAATTTTAGCCTAACAAACACATTTCGGACTTCACATCTCCATTAAAAATGAAATATGTTGCTTTAAGCCACAGTTCATGCTAAGTTTCTGGAAGAGAGTAACATACTTTTGTTTTTCCACATGGTATAAAATTAAGTTTGTTGTTCAGGAAACTATTGTCAATTTATTTTTTTCCAAACATATTTTCTTTTGGGGAGGAAAATAAGAACTCAGGAGTAATTAACAGCTTTATTTTATGGGAGATAATTATGCAAATAGGTTGAACATTAACAGAAATTGTCTTTGGGGAGGGTAATAAAATCCTTAAATTTTTGCTCAGACTACACAAGGCTTGCATGATGAAAGAAAGATTTGTGTGGGCCTCAAATGATTATCCTAGGAATGTAAAGGCACTGCTAGACGTAGTTTGAGCAACTAGAGAATATTGTTTTCTGGCATTATATAATTAATAGTTCCAAGGACAACTGGTCCTTGGAACCTGAGAGTATCTTGGGTTATTTTTATTGAATTCTACAATATGTACTTTTTAAAATGTTATTTATTTATTTTCAATTATTTACTCATTCATTATTAGTGGCAGATAGTTGGATTTGACCTAAAGCCTGGTTATGCTAGGCAAGCCCTTTTCCGCGGACTTAATTAAAGATCTTGCCTAGAAGAGACATTTTCCACTTCTATACTTAGCATGTCCTCAATGATGGGCAAGACTACTTTTTTTCACATGCATTGAACAGCTGATCAGGGTACCAACATACAACACTTGAGAAACAGAAATCAATAAAATATTTAATGCTGTCTTACATTTATGAATTCACTTAATCATTCGTTTGTCTAATTTGTTTAGTCTTTGAGGTTAGGGCTCATAGAGCAGGATGTCCTGAGACTTACTATATAGCCAAGGTTGGTATTTTTGCCTCCATCTCCAAGTACCAGGATAATAGACATAAGCTACCACGCCAGACTCTTGATGCTTGGCTGTTATAGTTGACATGTGATTTTCATGTTCCACTGAATTAATGCTGTAGACCAGCTTGGGTACTTTGAGGCTTGTGGTGGCCTTTGTTTTCCTCTGTCAAAAATATAAACACTGGTTTAGTGAGATAGCTCATAGATAAATGGGACTTGCTGTCAAGCCTACTGAGTTCTATTCCAGAATTTGCATGAATGAGGGAGCAAGCAAACGTTTAAGCTTTCCTCAGACTACCACATCTGTTGTATGGCATGCATATAAGCACAGCACATATGCATGCGCGCACACACACACACACTTAAAACATTGAACTAAACTTTCATTAAACAAGATTTATCTCATTTATTATTGTTGATGTTGTTCTTGTTTACCAAGACAGGGTACTTCTGTGTAGCCCTGGCTGTCTAGGAACTTCTTGTTCTGTGGACTAGACTAGCTTTGAACTCAGATATCTGCCTTCAAAGTTCTAGGATTAAAAGCGTGTACCACCACCTTCCAAAGGAAAACAAACAAACAAACCAGTTTTATGGATTTGTGAGAACAATTTAAATAGTGTCATACTTCAAGAATGCTGTCATTTCTAGGATTTTTTATGATACTATTGGCCTCCACTGGTATTTAAACCTAATATATATACTAAATATATTAACATAAATATATAATATAATATTACATATAATATATAACATAAATTTTGTGTTATATATAATATATATAAACATATATAAGTTTAAATAGCAAAGGTCACTCCAAACACTTTAACAGCACATATAGTTTTGATACAATGTCATATTGCATTGAATTTGGCCATCACTATAAAAAATCAGTTATAGTTTTGATTGACTATAATCAAAGTATTAAATTGTATTGATCAGAACATACTAATTTCAAATGACCCCTTTTGCAAATAAAGGCATGTGCTTAAGGACAAAGTTAAAGTTTCAGTATCTAAGCTAAGTTATTGCTCAGTGTAAGACTGTGTGAGGTCTTCTAATGATAATGTATTGTTGACAAAAAAAATCAATGTTAATAACAGGAACTCAAGAACTGTAATAGGTTCTGCTATATTGTTTCTGGGCTACATTGTGTCCCTATAATATGCTGAGACAAGGAATGGAAGACCTGTAAGCAATGACCACTTCCTGCTCTCATTAGATTCCTTAGGCTTTGTTGTCCAGAAAGGCTGCATAATGGGTCAGCTGAGCAGAAAGACCATCAACCTGGAAGCTCACTGCATCACATAACCCTCCTCCTACTGGAGACACACTTTGGTGATCAGGCCTGATGCCAAGATCAAGCATTGCAAGGATCTATACAGAGAAACGTTTCTAAAAAGCTCCTGTGGAAGCTGGTGTTAAAGGCTATCTGGAGCCATCCTGTCTACATGACAATAAAGCAGCGAGTCTGAAAGCATCACTTTTTTTTTTGTAGAAATTATACCATATTCAGGCTAATTATAAGGTCTGTTAATTGGAGTAAATAGAATGAGATCAGGAATAGGTTCTGCCACATTGTAAGCAATGGCCACTTCCAAATCTCATTTAACTCTTTAAACTTTGGTTTTAAAAGGTTTTACAGTGAGAGTGAATAAGGCTGTTACTCAGCAATTAGAGATTGCTCAAACCATCTCCAGCTTATTGCTCTGTCTGATGGAGCAGACAAGCATACAACCTGGGGAAGAATCCTTTAGAGCAGTCAGCTGGTAGGACAGTCCTGAATCAAGCAGAGGGAGAACACCTGCTGTGAAAACAAGCCGAAGCTCCATGATTTTAGAAATCCTCAATGTCCATAAGATCTGGGTTCTATCTGCAGGTACCTCCAAAATCTTCTGTCTGCCACCAAATGGTTAATCTTCACATGGACCTGCAAAACTTCCTAGTGGCATCAGGTCTGATCATCAGAGTGTGTATCCAGCGAGATGAGGGCTATGTGATATGGTGAGCTTCTAGGTTGATGGTTTTCTGCTCAGCTGTACCAGGATGGTCCATTCTTATTGAACAATTCTTTAAAACCAGAGCCCAACATCTGCTTTGATACCCTGCAGGATAGACCTTTCAGAAGCCCTCTGTGGCAGGCTTCTGACTTGTTCCCTGTTTTCTCCTCCTTCTGATGTCCATCCTCGTTTCCTCTCTGAATAGGGATTGAGCATTTTAGCCAGAGTCCTCCTTCTTGATTAGTTTCTTTAGGTGTACAGATTTTAGTAGGTTTATCCTATATTATATGTGTAATATCCACTTGTAAGTGAGTATATACTCTGTGTGTCTTTCTGTTTCTGTGATACCTCACTCAGGATGATCTTTTCCAGTTCCCACCATTTGCCTGCAAATTTCATGATTTCCTTGTTTTTTTATAATATTGTTGAGTAATATTCCATTGTGTAGATGTACCATAATTTCTGTATCCATTTCCCAGTTGAAGGGCATCTGAGTTGTTTCCAGCTTCTGGCTATTACAAATAAAGCTGCTACAAACATGGTTGAGCAAATGTCCTTATTGTGTACTTGAGCATCTTTTGGATATATGCCAAGGAGTGGTATAGCTGGATTTTGAGGAGGTGCTATTCTTAATTGTCTGAGAAAGAGCAGATGCTGAGACTTATGGCCAACCTTTGGGCGGAGTTCAGGGAATCTTAGGAAAGAAGTAGGAAATAGTAAGACCTGGAGAGGACAGGAGCTCCACAAGGGGAGCAACAGATCTAAAAAATCTGGGCACAGGGGCCTTGTCAGAGACTGATACTCCAATCAAGGACCATGTGTGGTAATAACCTAGAACCCCTGCACAGATGTAGCCCATGGCAGTTCAGTGTCCAAGTGGGTCCCATAGAAATGGGAACAGGGACTGTCTCTGACATGAACTAATTGTCCTCATCTTTGATCACCTCCCCCCTGAGGGGGGAGCAGTCTTACCAGGCCACAGAGGAAGACAACACAGCCACTCCTGATGAGACCTTATAGACTAGGATCAGAAGGAAGGAAAAGAAGACCTCCCCTATCAGTGGATTTGGGGAGAGGCAAGCATGCAGAATGGGGAGACAGAGAGAGACTGGGAGAGGAGGATGGAGGTAGCTACAGGGGAGATACAAAGTGAATAAAGGATAGTTTAAAAATAATAACAATAATAATAATAACCAAAGCCCAACAGAATCAAATGAGAACAGGGAGTGGCCGTTGCTTACAGGTCTTAATTCCTCTTCTCAGCATTATTATAGAGGTAACAGAAAGCAGAAACAATGTAGCAGAACCTATTAAGTTTTCTAGTTCCTGTTATTAACATTATTTTGTTGTTGTCCTTGTTATTTTGTTGGTGGTGTTTTTTTGTTCTTTATCTTGTCAATGGTACATTCTCAGTAGAAGACTTCATATGATATTACATTAAGTAATAGCTTAGCTTAGTTACTGAAATTTTACTTTAATATTGCCCTTAAGTTTGAGGATGACCCATGACTTCATCCTCTGGAATTACTTGCTTAATTACCATAGCAAAACCAAACTAATTTTTATTGAATATGGCAAGATATAATTTGTCATTATTCGTTAAAGTTTACTTTCTTTACACTGAAAAGACCAAACTGAACACTGTTTAACTACATACATGTCTGTATTCATTGTGAGTGAAATACCTGATGAGCTCTGCCTTTATTCTTCCTACAGGCAATCAGCTTCCTGAACAGGAAAGTAAAATGAGCACAAGTGTGCATGGGGTAAGAGTTAGCCCAGTTTTTAAGGAGTAATAGCCATGAGTAAAAAAGAAAGAATTTACTACCCCTAATTTTTATTTTCAAATTTGTAAAAAGACCGTTTACAAAAGATTAAAGTAATCAGTTCCACATTCTTGTCGTAAGTGGTAAATGTTACTTAATTTCAGATTAATTTAGAATACTTCTTTCTAGATTTTTGTTTTGGTTACATAAACATAAGCAATAAATACATTGGCTTTTGATTGCATGAGGAAGGTTGTTAATGTCAATATTACAAAGGAAGTTAATGGGTTTCTAAGATAGAGAATACCAAGGACAGCAAAAAGACAATGCATTATATTACTTGGCATTTAGAAAATATTTATTTTCCACAAACATCAATTCAGGGAGGAAGGCTTCATATTCTCTTCATTATGGAAATACGTTGAGAGCCATCTGTTCTTTAACATTTTTACTAACATATATAGTGTGGCTGGTATTTTACATGCCAGTCATTCCTGTAGATACTTGTAAGGCCTTTCAAATGCTGCTATATAAAATTGTAAAATTATGCCTTTTAAAAGAACTACTATGTGTAAGTTTTCAGAAGTTAAGGAAATACCATATACAGTCAATTTGCCTAAAAAATTCACTGTGGATCTATTACATAAAGTAAATTTATGAAACTAATTTATTATGGATAATTAAAACATTGAGTTTGAAGTCTGAAATTGTGAAGTATGCTAAAATAGTTACATAGTGATGAAATGTGAACAAATACTCAAAATGCATATATAAGCAGACAGGCATGTATTTGCATATCACTGTAGTGTAGCTTTGTGTAGTAAATTAAAAGCTTTCTCTCTGAGGGATAAGTGAGCTCATACAGGTTGCTGAGGACAGGGACACAGGTCAAGCAGCTCAGCAACTTATAGGATTCACAAGGCTCCTCTATAACCATAAGAATGATCAAACGATTCTGGAGGGGATTTGACAGCCCACCTACCTGCAAGTCCCAGAGGGAGCTCCATGAGTGTCTTTCATGTGTCACCCCCCAAGCTGGGATGGGCTTTCCAGTCCTGCCGCTGCTCTCCTGCCTTTACACTTTTGAAAGCTCCCCCAATAAACTCATTGACTCACCAACGTGCACAAAGGCAGAGATGTTTGCTTCATTCGTCATCTGTTGCTCACCTGGGGTGAAAGGATATTTGTTCACATCTTCCCAGAAAAGCAACTGGAAGACAGTATAGCTAATCTTTACCAAGAATATTCCACCTGGCTTCCTGCCACTAAAACATTTCACCAGGTACCATATTAGCTTCTGATGATATTATTCTCCTTCTCGTCAATGTCGAGCCACCAGTGCTAGTAAATGGTTTGGGAAGAATTTCCCTGAAAACAATTCACTTTGGAAATAACTGGCAATTTTAAGAATTAATGTGAGAGTCTAATTGCTTAGGCTTTAATTATTTGTAATTTTAAGGTATCCATTTGGCATTAGATAGCTGTGGATCTGTAGCCTGCACAGCCTTTTCCTTGTCTCAGCATCACTTTTAGAGGAGCTTCTGGAGTACATTAGGACCATCTAGAACTGAATCCCAGCTCAGGGAGCAGTTGTGCAGAACAGAGACTCTGATGTCACAAGTACTCATCAGCAGAGTGGGGAATTGCACATTTCTCTAAGTTTCAGCCTTCTCATTTGGAAAATGGTGACATCCCTGGGAAGTCACAAAAAGTAAGACATTTAGCACAGCAATGCATACTAAAATATAGTAAAATTTATGTTTTTATTACAATTAAGTCTGACATTGTCTTCCATGTTTGGATATAACAAGACTTAAAAATGTCATTACCATATGCTCAACTATACAACAGGGACATTAGCAACCATGCAAATAGCAGCTCTATTCCTAATTGCCAGAATCTGGAAACAACCCAGATGTCCCTCAGTGGAGGAATGGATACAGAAGTTGTGGTACATTAACACAATGGAATACTACTCAGCCATTAAAAGCAAGGAAATCATAAAATTTGCAGGCAAATGGTAGGAACTAGAAAAGATCATCTTCAGCGAGGTAACCCAGAAACAGAAAAACACACATGGCATATACTTACTCATAAGTGGTTATTAGACACATAGAATAAACATACTAAAATCTACACTACTAAAGAAGCTAAACATCAAGCTAAACCCTAGGGATGATGCATAGTCTTTTACTGATCAAGATATCAAAGTAGGGGCTGATACTCATAGTCAAACTTTGGGCAGAGTACATGGAATTTTATGAAAGAAGGGGAGATAAAAGACCTGGAGGAGACAGGAGCTCCACAAGGAGAGCATTAGAGCCAAATTTTATCAATGGCTGTATCTATTGAGGGGACCCTGCAGAAAATAACACCCCAACCAAAGATAACGCATGGAGAGGACCAAAATCCTCAGCTAAGATGAAGCCCACAGACTCGGTCTCCAAGTGGGGTCCCTATTTAGCGGAGCAGCCTGTCTCTGGAATCAACTCAGTGCCAGGCTCTGATCACCTGCCTCTGGAGGGTACAGCCTTACTAGGCCACAGAGGAAGACAATGCATCCAGTCCTGATGAGACCTGATTGGGCTAGGATCATATAGATGGGGAAGAGGACCTCCCCTATCAGTGGACTAGGGGAGGGACATAGGGGGAAATGAGGGAGAGAGGGAAGGATTGGGAATAGAAGAGAAAGGGGGCCACATCTAGGATACAAATTGAATAAATTGTTATAAATAATTAATAAAAATTAAATAAAATTGTCATTACCAGATTCTCAGTATGTGTGTAAGGTGAGGGCATTGTGTGACATGGCTTAGGCATCTCCCTTTAGCTCTGATATTGTGAGTCTAACATGAGAAGGTGATGAAACAAACACATATCTTTCTTGACCAAGGAAAAGGAGAAAAGGAAAGCTTCAGGAAAATGATGATTACACAGAAGCTTGAACAAATATTTCTGAAAAGCTATTATTTTCCTTGGCTCCAAATTTTATCAATTAATAAAATGGCAATTTAGGATTTGCATTATTCACTTGTTTCTGAGACAAAATCCTTGAGCAATTGATTGTGAAGGATAGATTATCATTTTGGTTTAGTTTCTGAGTTTTTAATTTATTGCTAAAGAATGCTGCTCACTTCATGGCAGCTAAGAGGGATAAAGGGAGTCAGGAGTAAAGAATTTTCTAGGAACCAAATGAATACACTGATGGCATGTTTTCAGGGATCTACCTTATCTAGTGAGAGAGTCTGCCTTCTAACAGCCCATTCACATATTCCTCAATAGATACAGCCATTGATAATATTTGGACTCCTATGACATGTACACCTCTCAAACTGTCCACCATCTAATGACTAAGACTTCCTCTATATTGGAGGGATATTTTGCATCTAAAATTTTTTAAGAGAAGTCTCTGTTTTAAAATTCTTTTTTATATTAATTTTTTATTAATTACACTTTATTCACTTTTTATCCCCTCCCCTGTAGCTCCCTCCTCCTTCCCCTCCCAATCCTTCCCTGTCTCTTCTTTTTCCACGTATCTCCCTCCCCAAATACACTGCTAGGGGAGGTCTTCTTTTCCTTCCTCCTGATCCTAGTCTATTAGGTTTTATCAGGGGTGGCTGTATTGTCTTCCTCTGTGGCCTGGTAAGGCTGCTCCCCCATCAGGGGGAGGTGATCAAAGAGCAGGCCAATCAGTTCACGTCAGAGGCAGTCCCTCTTCCCATTACTATGGAACCCATTTGGACACTGAATTGCCATGGGCTATATCTGTGCAGGGGTTCTAGGTTATCTCCATGCATGGTACTTGGTTGTAGTATTAGTCTCAGGAAAGACCCCTGTGCTCATATATTTTGGTTCTGTTACTCTCTTTGTCGAGCTCCTGTCCTCTCCAGATCTTACTATTTCCCACATCTTTCATGAGATTCCATGCACTCTGCCCAACAGCTGGCCATAAGTCTCAGCATCTGCTTTGATATTCTGCAGAGCAGAGCCTTTCAAAGGCCCTCTGTGGCAGGCTCCTAACTCATTCCCTGTTTTCTCCTTCTTCTTATGTCTATCCTCTTTGTCTTTCTTTCTTGGGATTGAGCATTTTAGCCAGAGTCCTCCCTCTTGGTTAGTTTCTTTAGGTGTACAGATTTTAGTAGGTTTATCCTATATTATATGTCTATATGAATGAGTATATACTGTGTGTGTCTTTCTGCTTCTGGAATAGCTCACTCAGGATGATCCCTTTTGGATAACTATTTAATTTTAATATTGTGATTCCTAATCTTAGTTGTATAATATTTGTCATGTTTATCATAATGGTTTATGTTTAGCTTGTTACATTAAGGGCTTCAAATAATTTTCATGTTTACTTTATCAGTATTTAGCCATGTGTGTACATGTAATTCAAAATTTATTCATTTTAAACATTATATATAATTCAAATATGTGACTAAAATAATATCTCTTTGGTGGTCATTTCAATGTTTCCATTGATCAGCATTAAAAAGAGTACCCAAATTAACATTCAAGTATATTATTTCATATGAAATCAATTGAGCTGTATAATGTAATACTGTTCTATATATTATATATTTGAATTAGAAATATAGGATTTACCAAGGTTCATAATTTTATTCTAAATTATAAGTACATGTATATTTTGTTTTTGGATGATTACTTTCTGTTTTATTAAAGTCACAATGTAATGAAAATCTCACATATATCAAAATTTGAAAACAGTTTAAAAAGACATTTTGATGATCTTATGGGACTTCCTGAAACTTAACATATCTATCTATCTATCTATCTATCTATCTATCTATCTATCTATCTATCTATCTAT
>CM053753.1:88261299-88281618 GCA_028658305.1 Pachyuromys duprasi | reverse complement strand
TTTTGCTTGATTGAACTCAAATGGTTATTTGTCCACTTTTCAAACATTCATAAGCTTAATTATGTATTTTACAAGATGCTACTAAAATATTCAGAGTAATGTTTAGATAATGAGCTTTAAGATGATAGGTTTTATATTAACCCCTGTCATGAGACTCACAAAGGAAGACATAATTCTCAAAGGAATGTCCTTGTAAGCAGCATAATTTTAAATGTGCAATGAATATTAGTAATGGAATTCGAGTGCTGATGTATTTCCTCAAGAATATAATTTATGGTCTTTTCGCACACCCACTTGTTATGCAGAGCTTAAAATGCAATGGCCAGAAGACAAGAAAGTGTCACTGGAAGGATGTGGACTTCAGGACTACTGATGTTGCTGATCCTTGGGAGTCATCAGGGGAATGGGCAAGGTCAAGGTAGGAGCAAATGTGCTTTAAGTCTCTGAAAGCTGGGTGTGATTATGACTTCATGATGAAAATGAATAGGCTTTTGACTTGATGTTTAGATAGTCGGTAATCATCTCCTGAGATTTCTCAAAGTGGCTGGCAGTGCTTTCTCTGTTGGTTAAATTGTATGGCAATTGGATGTGAGTTTTAGTACACATTTGAATCTGAAAGGAGTTTTGTTTTGATACAGTAGACAATGGCTAGGTGTGTGTTTTGATGCAGCAGGTAATGGCTTTTTGTGTATTTTTAAACAGTAGATAATGGCTATGTGGGTGCTTGTGGGCATTTACAACAAAATATACTTTAAGTTTTCCTACTTTTTACAGAGATCTTTAGAATTTTATTTTAGGTAATTATACATTTTATGATTTTAAATCGCCAAAGCATTTTAGAAGACATGAGGTTCTTCTGAAATAACTGCGATACTGGAATGTCTTTTATTGTCTGCCTAGTTTGGTTTGGGGAAAATTAATGATGCAGCAGAGGTGTAATGTGGTGCCACCTGTGAATTTGTGTTGGATAGAGAAAATGGTCATAGATTTTGTAATATGGTTTTAATGTACTGTGACATTGCTAGTGTTTCTGATTGCATGTTGTGATAAGTAACATGTTGGTTTTAAATAGTTTGCTGCTCAAATGCAAATTGCAATTCCATATTTCACATAATTGAAAGAACTCCTAAAAAGCCAGGTGGGTGAGTCACGTCTGTAATCCTTGTACTTGCAAGTCAAAATGAGAACATTTGCTCTAAGTTTGAGATCAGCCTGTACTACAGAGTGAGTTTTCATGACAGCTAAGGTTGGTCAGGGTGACCCTTTGTCAAATTAAGAAACAAAACCACCTGGCTCTTGTGAAATTAGTCCCCCCAGAGGATTTATCACTATTCCTGTTTTTGTCAGAACTTAGAAGAAATATCTAAATAAGAAGAGTATAAAGAAGATATACATATTTCTGATAAAAATGTATATGGTCCTGTCATGTAATGATGATGGAGTTGAGCTTCCTAGACTCCTTAGTTTCTAAAATGTTCAGCAATTTTGCGCTTTTAAGTAAGCTTATTATTTATTTTAAAAAGTCTTCAAAAGAACACTGTTGGCTCTTTGCAATATTTTTCAATGATTTTTCGAAATGACATATGAAAACATCCATTTAAAAATACCTCTTCTATTTTGTGACTAAGTATGCATGTTTATACATACAGATTAACTTAAACTTAAGTGAGGTGTTTTGTTTTAAAATATTCTGCCATGATATGAATTTATATTAACATCCAGTTAAGTTACTACTTTTCTTTTCTTTTTATGGTTATAGGTAATATAGAAAAATCACATTAATACAGGACACACACATATGTATGTGTATTTTTGTTTTAACTAATGGTTTAATAAGAATATGTAGTCAGTATTGATGTCACATGTCTTTTGTCTAAGAGAGTGGTATCTTCTTCCATCAATACATTTGTTCAGCAGAGATTGTTCAAGTAATTATTTTTCTGTAACAGTGAGCCAATGTGCAGTAGCACTGCATGGGGTTTTCAGAGTCCTCTGGCCATGGCTGGGATTATAACTTTTCCTAGGTAGGTATTAACTTGTAAGATATTTAAGATATTTGAGGGAAAGTAAGTACCTTGTCTATCCTTTATGCAAACACTGCATTCTTTCCTCTGTTTTGACCAACAAGATCTTTCCTTTGATGCTCACCCTTACTTATGAAACATGTGCCCTGAAAACGATTCAAAGCTTAGCTTTAGTGAAGCATCCAATACAAATGCACATTAAATAGTCATCTTTCTTTATAAAGGAATAAATTAAAATGGACAACGATTTAAAGAGCAAAATGACAGTAGAAAATAAGTGGAATGCTTTAATATTATAGTTGAGGTTATTTAGCTTCCACTCTGGCAGATACATTGAGTGACACAAATTTCTTAAGCAAAAGGAGCCAACATTTATATCAATAAATTCCATTAAACATTAAGTATTACTTTCTTAGTTTTAGATGTGTAACTAAACAGAAATACAATATAAAATATTTAAAACTGAATCCTAAATTACTTAGTATCTTTTAAAATAAAAGTATTATTGCTCTAAACTTACAGTAAATTTCCATGTAATTTTTTTCTACATTAAATTTATAAGAACACTGCCACTACTTGCAGCAATCCTGTCTAGGGAAGCACAGACTGAATTCTAAATAAGAATGTTGGCCAGGAATTCCCTAACCACATCAGGGCTGAAGTAAAATGAAAGAAAAAACAACAATGGATTGGAAACAGTTTGATGTCCCGTGATGACATTTTTCTATTGTCAAAAAATCCTATAATGGTATCCATTGACTTTTAGATAGAATAGCACTCCCTAATTTGAGCTATGGTCATACATAAGCTGCTTATAGGGATTTCACATTACAAACTATTTACTATAGGAAAGTGAAAATAATCGCTAAATTAAGATAAAGTAGAAAACATGAGTTTTACAAGGAAATGCAGACTACTACAAGACAAACCAACAAATGAGATAAATATTCAGATTTAATTTATCTTTGAGGGATGTGTTAGAATATAGTTGTGTAATTTCCAAGCACTATTAAACACTAGCTTTTGGATAACCTACATAGCATAGAACTGGTATACCCTAAGTGGAAGGTAACAACCACAGAACAAGCAAACCAGGAAGTACCTGGGAGAAGACCAGAGAGAAAGTCTGGCAGAGCTCAGCCTGTTGAGAGCAACGGGGAACTAGGAACGGGTTTTCTCAGAGGTGAAAAATTTGCCTATAGACTCAGTAATATAATTTCTTTCCCCACTCATATGGTCAAGGATTACTTATGTTATGGGAATAAAAATAATTGGAACAATTCAATCACTATGATGAACATTGCAAGGAGAGTGATGCGAAGCATTTTGGAATAATATAAATTTCTGAAAGTACATACCATGATTTTACCTTTAAAAGCAAAAATAATCAGCTATTAATACAGATTTTACATATTTCTATCATAATATTATTATGTGGTGATTTTTCTTTCTGACATCCAATTAAGGCATGTTATTTTTCTAGAATATAATATGAATACCAACAAGAAGAAGGGAAACAACATAAACCTGTTTCAGAAAATGAATTTTCCAGTTTGAAACAAGTATTGGTTTAATGTTGGTCTAAAGTGCATTTAAATATAGCAGTAAATTTAACAAGTTATAAATATATAGAGAATTCTAAACACTTTGTTTTCCATGATGATTGTGCTTAAATCCCTAATTTAGTGCCAGATCTGAGAAGCTTTAGAAATTTGAAAAAATAGATAAAGTTTATATTTGTTTCAAAGCTAAATATTGGGGAAATTTTTATATAAAAATTAAAAAGAAAGACAATATCAGATATCTAAAAAAAAGAATAATCATTTCAAAGACCTCAAAGCCATCTAAGATTTATGTTTTGTGAGCTTGCTTGGCAAAGTATTTCTTCTTAAAATTGAGTATCATTTTCAGAAAGGCGAACTCAGACATTTTGCAGAAAATATTTGTATAGTTCAAGGGACATGGCCCTACAATGCCATCTAGATAAGTAGTGGTAAAATTGAGCTCTGGTATATAATAAAGCCTTAATCTTTTTTACATGCCTTATCAATTATAAGGCGCTGTGTAGATAAGAACATAGGCATGTGCAGGATAACTTAATAACATTTGATTCAACCTTTGACAGAATTATGCTAAGTAGTTTGTTTTACTTTGAGATTCAAAGTCACCATACTAAAAAAATGCACATATCTCATATTTAAAACTCAGCCATTCTTACAGATTACGTGCACAATTCCATTTTCCTTATAAGATGTCTAAGGTAAACAAAAAAGCAATTTAAAAATACAAGTGGGTTTATTTAAAGACAATGACGATTTTAAAGAACATGTCTTCAAAATTTAGATTCTTTAAATATGGAACTGTGCGAATTCATTATGTATTTCGTATTCTGTTCGACACTCAAAGATATGTTTCTAGAAGTAGTCTAACTCTTTTTTGATGCTGCACTGTGGGCAGTCTGGGTGGGGTAAGTTATTTTGCCTCCTAATAAAGACTCAATTTGGAATGAAAAATTATTTATTTTTCCTATGGAAAGGAATTTCTTTCCACAGCTGCAGTTGAACACTTTTATATGAAAAAATATATAATTTTTCACTCCTATATTTCATCACTAGAGACAATAACATGGACCTCAAACTACCAGTAAGGTGGTTGCTTTCTAGGTGAGAAGAGTTGTGTAGTTTGCAATGTCTTTTCCCAACATTGCATTATAGTTCTCAGTGTTTGGGAGAATCTCATTTGTATTTTTTTAGCTTACTTTTTCTTTACTTATTTACTTACCATTTATAGATTTAACCTGTTCTTTAAAGTAAAAATCATCCAAATATGGTTCCTTAATTTATTTAACTCTTAATGTATTTAGTAGAATTATTCAGACTTCTTCCTGAGTGATTCTTAGTTCTTAGTATACTGTTTATAGAAATTTGGAGAATATATGGGCACTTAATTTATAAAGTTTATTTTTGATATTTTGGTTGTATTCTTCTTGACACTGGATTTGATGTGGAGAGTAGTTAAGTGTATAAGCAGCAAAAGTTGAATAATGTTAGCCTTGTATCTCTTTTTTTCCAGCCAAATAAAAAGAGAAAAAATGACATATAGACTGAAGGGATCATATGTAAGGACATAAACATAAACCCTGATGTATAGATCATGATAGTTCTAGAGTCATTTTGTTTTGACTATGGTACTATTGCCTTTGTCTAAAAAACAAAAAGTTCTTTACTTATTGCAATTTATTAAACTTTTGATAATATCATGCATTATATTTTGCCTATATTCAAACCCAATTCCTCTCCTTAACTCCACCCAGACCCACCACACACTCCAGTCACCCCAACTTCGCATACTTTTCTGCTTATTTAATAACACATCGACCACTGTAATTGGTACTTCTTAATCCTAGTATTCCTCTCTGCCTTTCCAGCTGTTCTGTGGTGACAAACCTGCCTCAGCAGAAAGACAGTCTCAGAATCACCTTTTTGTCAATTACTGAGTTTTCTAACTAGTTCATGAATTTCATGTGAATTCAGGGTTGCCAACTTCCATTACAAGGCCTGTGCTCATGGACACAATGGTGATCGTAGGGATATGCAAGTTCCTATCTATCCACAACTGTGCTGTACTATGTTGTCCTCTCTTCTCTGTAATATTTATCTTAAAATCTAGGAAACAGTGAGATGAGCCTATTGTTAAGACATATCATTTGTTTATCAATTGTAAAATTGATATCTTAATTCTATCATACCATAAATTGCCTTGGGTTCCTATGGTTAATTATCTGTGCCACTTAATAATTGGCAGTGCCTTGGTTTTGACTTTCATTGTAAATAGATTCTGAAATATTTTCCACATGGAGGACGTGTTTTGTTGTTGTTGTTGTTGTTTTTCTGTTTGTTTGTTTTAAACCAAGCTCCCACTATAGCTGCTGGCCTGCAACCTGTGAAAGTTTGGCCTTGCATTAATGAAGCTCATCCTACTTAATAATTTTTTCTTGTACTCATATAATTATATTCTTTACTATTTTTTTAAAAAAACATTATATAAAATCCACCAAGTATTTCTGCCAGAAAGCATGGGTACAATGAAGAACAAGTGACTAAAGTCCTGAGAAAGATGATGGAGTGAAAACATCATGAACACAACAGTTCGGAGTTATTGGAAATTACATCCACAGTGTCCAGCAAATAAACGTTAATTCTACCAAAAGTAGTTAGGAACAGTGACGCTTGAACTAACACTGACCACTCATTACGATTCTCATCAGGGAGAATTCGTTGTGGATGACACAGCCAAAGACACTGGCTGCTTCAACTCAACAAAGCTAGGCAACGTTTCTCCTCCTACAGAGCTGTTTTTTTTTGTCTCTTGTTACCCTTCTTGTTCTTCAGTGCAGGTGCAACTTACTTTCTGTTAACTTCCTGGTTCTTCAGTCTTATTTGTGTCATGATTTGTGATTGACATGGTTCCCACATACAATGTCAGTATTTCTCAATCTACACTACAACCTAAGCTTCTGAGAGTTCCCTTTTTAATTAAACAAAAGAAAACCTCACTGTTTACACTATGTATTGATGTTTTTAATGAATACTTATGAAATGTTTGCCCTGAGCCAATAATTTTCCTCAGTGAAGAAAACTGAATAATAGCTCTGCCATCAGATAGCCATAATGAGACAAGAAGACAAAGACACACAAAGGCATGACAATTCCATAGGGAAAATAGCCATGCAGGAGGAACAGGACGGGTTTTCATTGTATACCCAAGAAGCGCCACATGGAAGAGATGGCTACTAAGGAGACTGAACGTCTTTAAGTCCTGAGCCACACAGAGATTCTGAGAATAATGTTCTTTTGAAAAGGGTACAACATGTACCTTGAGCAAAAATGTTTCTGGTTCTTTCTTTCTTTCTTTCTTTCTTTCTTTCTTTCTTTCTTTCTTTCTTTCTTTTTCTTTCTTTCCTTACAGAGAGCAGAGAAATTAAGGAATTAAAACAATAGAAAGCACAAGTGGTGTGGAATTGTAACAGGCAGGAGAGGCAATAAAAATGGGAGAATTGGCAGAGACTTGTTTATCTTTAAGGTGGGGAATTTTGACTTTGCTTGGGAAAGGGTAAGGAAATGAAAAGGATGTTGGGTCTTTCATCTGGTAATGCATGATGATCTTTCAATGGCTACCAGTTAGAGCTTAATATTTTTCTTTTATTTCTCTCATAATCATCTAAAAATAGAATATTAAAATAAAATTAAATTCTAATTTAAATTGATGAACAAGGGCTTTGGTTTCTTGTTCCCATTGCCGTGTATCTCATTTTCAATTAATTTGAAAGCTTTCTAGAATAGTGAGCCAACATAAATTTGGTATAATGTACATATTTAGGTTTTTAATTGAAGATGTCAATTAGAAGAGTCACTTATTCCATTGGAAGATGCTGATAGAAAGCCACTGTTGCACCAGTCAAACCCATGTTAGGCTAGGTTTCTGAAACTCCAATGTAGACAGTGGCAATGAGCTAATAGCCATTATTCCGTATAGTAAAGGATGCAGCAAACTGTAAAAACTTCCTGGCTTCAAATTTTAGAACTAGGAAAAACTTTAAAAAATGTATTTCCTAGTAGAATTATGTTCACAGTAGAAAAGTGTCTTTTTGTTGACTACTGTACATAAAAGTCTTTGTCCAGATAGAATTTTCTTAGAAAATTAACATTTCACATTATGAAAGTGAACATGCAAAAGATAAAAAATGGTGAACATTCCAATGAATACAAAGCTCAAGGAAATAGCAGAATGAGATAAATACAGAGTAAAATAATTTAACTGAAAAATTAAAACAATAGCTTCCAAACAGTAGTCAACAAATTTCCATAGAAAGTATGAGCCAAGAACCTAGAGTAGCAATGAGGGAGCTTGGAGAGACTCAAAGAAAGCATAAAATAGTACAAATAGGGAAGGGCAGAGAAAAAAGGATGTATGTCAGTGTGTGGAGAACTGTTTGGCATACCTTGTTAAGATGAAAAATTATAATATTGTTGAATCTAACTGGTAGGTAGGAAGAAATTGATCGCACTATAGAGGGCCAAGGGATTTCTTTGTGAAGGTGATGTTTCACTTAAGAAGGAAATGAACAGGAAGGCAGATTAGGTGGTCTGAGAAAACTGATTAGAAAATGGAAATGTTCCCAAGTAAAAGCCATCTTGTTGTTTGTCTTGTGAAATAAAAAAGTCCAGTTTGGAAAGAATGCACATGAAGATCAGATGTAGTGACTGAAACATGAGTTCTCTCAGGACCGGACGACTTAGGGCTTTGTATGTCAATTTTGGATAACAATAAAAGTTAGAAAAAAGAAAAAGAAAACTTTAATATTTAGGTAAATTATGATCCTATTTATTCATCTACATTGCTCACCCATCCAGTATGGGAAGTAAGCTATCAAGGAAGTGTATAATCATCAAAGAAAGTTTGCAATCTAGTTGACAATTATATCTGTCTAGTTGTAAGATGTTGGAAGGTAAGAATAACATTGTTCAATAAAAGCAGAGAAAAATCACTTGTCATGGAAACCGTTTGGGGATGTAGACATGATAGAATTTCCTGAGCAAGAATTACATTCAGGTGTGTTGCTTTACAGCTTTGTTGCATTACAATCATTGCATTGAGATGGGGAAGGCTTGCTAACATATTGTAAATTGCCAGGTCAGAGATACTCAAAGGTGCATGTGTCAGTATGTTATTTTTTAAACATTTTTATATTAATCGCAGGTTATGTACTTTGTATCCCAGCCGTAGCCCCCTCCCACATTTCCTTTCTATCCTCCTCATCCCTCCCTCATCTCCTCCCTGCTCTTTTGCAAGTCCACTGATAGGGGAAGACCTCCTCTCCTTCCATCTAACTCTAGCTTATCAGGTCTCTTCAGGACTGGCTGCAATGTCCTCTTCTGTGGCCTAGCAAGGCTGTGTCAGTGTGTTATTGATTTTTACTATAATTCTGGCTTAAATTGAGAAGTTTGTTACAGTCTAAAGAACATACCAACTACGCCCTGAGCAGTTGGTGTGGGTATAGCGCAAAATGATGGTTACTGATGTGTCCAGTATGATGAAGTCATTGTGCTACAACAGGTGTTAGGGAATTATAATTCATGAGCCAGATTGCTTCTTTCACATGTTTCTTTCATTCATATTTTTTTAATTTAAAAAAATTTAAAATTTGAAATTTAAAATTTTGGTGAAAATAGTTAGTCACGTTTCCCTTTTAGTCCACAAAGACTGCAGTATTTCCTCTGCGGACAAATGTTAAACATTTTGTTTGCCCTTGGTCTGGATGAAACCTACATGAACTGAATATTAATAGTGAAGATAGCAGTAACATAATGGAATGAAATCATGATAATACTTTACATGAGGTGTGGATTATAAATGCAGGCATATTGATGTTAGCAAACAGATTATCAGCATGATCAATAGAGACCCTTCAATCAAAATAACATGCCTGATAAGGAACCTAGTGAGAAAGAACTCTAGATTTGAGACTCTAAGAGACAGAGAAAGTCAAGTAGCTTGGACAAAGAAAACCAATGAGAGTATTATGTTAAAGCAAGCTAGGATTTGAAGAAGAACCAAATTCTTCATACTTTTAGAACTTTGTTTAGAGAAGGATGGAGTCAAACAAGGCATAAAGCAGGGAGGAAGGAAACCATATTTATCTAGAGAAATTTCTGTGTTTCCACAGAAGTTTACCTGTGGAATGGAAGGAGCCATCTCAGGTAGGGATTAGTAAAAGGAAAGCATCTTATATTCTTTGCAATTACAGGATTGGTAAGAAATATATTTTGGCATGGCTCAAGAGTGAACAAGAATAGGAACATTAGTGTTATGTTTGCTGACTACTTATTGATCCTTTCCATGTGTAGATGGTCAATGAAAAAAACTTCTGAAAAAATTTAGTTTAGATTTATGAATCAAACCACCAAATATTATGGTTTACTAAGTATAGAGTACATCCAGAAAAAATATTGATGAATAAAATACTTATGTCTCCATCAAACTGAAATGTTACAATGAGGCTTCATGCTTTTGATTTAAATATACTGATTATATAGGTATGAGAATGTTGACCACACCTCATGCTAATTCAGTCGACATATTTTTGTCTGAGTGCTTCCATGCCGCCACATGATTAATCTCTCCATGTCTTGCAGTGGCTCTTTGTGTAAAGCATGCTCCTCTATCCTCAGGCCTACAGCATTTCACTGTCAGACAACCTGCTTTCATGGCAGACACTACGTGTTTGCACTATTTATCATAAATATCAACCCCATCATTAAGTTTTTGTTCTCTCTGAAGCTTCTGATTTTATGTTTTCTTTTCATTATAGTAATATTCATACCCTCAAATCAAGCAGTTTTCTTCTGATTGAAATATTCCACAGCTTTCTTTTTCAATATTCCTTTACAATTTACTATTAACCTGTAAACTGTTCTACTTAACAAAACTTGTCTCAGATACCTTCAAACATAAATGTTATTAATGAAGACTAATATATGGGCATACTAATATATTGTTATATTTGCCTCTATAGTATAGCCTTTGTTGTTGTTATAGATTGATGTTTGATGTAAAAAATGTGGCATGAAGATTGAAATGCTAAGCATATGGAGATAACGCTAATGCATATATCACTTTTCCCATTGTTGTGACCAAACCCTAACAACAATTAACCTACAGGTTGAGAGGCTTCTTTTCTGGCTTGTAGGGAAACATTACATCATGGCAGGAAGGCATAGCATAATAGTGGCTCATGGCTATAGTGAAGGGAGTTTAGGACTACTTGCTCATAGCTGGGTGAACCATAATGCAAAGCACTGAACTGAGTACAGACCTTTAGCCAGCATCCCTCCTCACTTTAAGAAACTTAGCTCAGAGCTGTAGTCCATGAGATTGTAACACCCACATTCAAGGCAGGATTTTTACCCAGTGTTGATCCTTTCTGAAATATCTTCTAGTTGATTTTATATTTAGCCAAATACAAACCAAAGATTTCCCTTCACCAATTTATTTTGCATCTGTAGTAGTCTGCTGTCCTTTGAGAGTGTGGTTTATTAATGTACATAGGAGTCACCCACAATTTCCCCCTTTTCCTAAACTGCTTCTTATTTCAATTTCTTGACACATCCTTCTACTTTGGGAATACTTCCATTTTGTTCCCTAGTAATTTTATAACTCCTCTCCACTACACACAAAAAAACCTTTCCCCTTCATTTGTGAAACTGATCTCAGCAGCAATGAATATGTACCATTCCATCATAACCCCTCAGAGGTGAGTTCTGAGAAAACGGATTCAACTTGACACCTATTGTGCAGTTAAAAGTATAATAGCTACAAAATTTGATATAACAAAATGTTCATGCAATGTTAGTTGATAGGAAGCCCCCCTACAATGTTATATTTCTCTATAAACAAGTAAAACACAAATCATAAATTATCACTTAATTTTGGTGACATGGGAAATCTTTTTCTTTAAAATTTTTATTTTTTTGTTTTTATTCAATGCATTTCTTTGCTATATTCACTTTTAACTCTTTCCCTTTACTCCTCTCATACCTACCCTTACCTCCCTACCCTATCACAACCTCAAGCCTTCTTTTATTTCCCATTGGATATGGGGATATTTGATGGGACATGGTAATTCAACTTTGTCACGAAAACACCCACTGGTACATTGTGATCGCCCACTTCCTTTACTCGATGTATTCTGTGGCAAAGCACAGAAAAAAAATGACTGTTCTGTAAATCCAGAATTAACTCTGCTGGAAGGTGCACGAATTCATCATATATTGCACTGGATTCCTGTCACCCCAGCTCTTTTGGAACCCAGAGTTAATATGCAATGCATTTGGTCTGTTGTTTCCTGTATGCCATCTAGATAACCTGCAAACGAGCGTCCTGTCCTCGGGAAAGAGTGAAGTGAAGATGCATTAAGAGTAGGTTTAGAATCTGTGCCAGGGGTTTATCACTAAATATGTAGTTTCCACGTGTGGGAGCCTGTGTATCAATCACTTTAATAAACACCTATTAAATTTCACATACAAGTTAAACTATGGCCTCTCTGAATTCAGTATTATTTCTCAAAATACGAAATCCAATCACTGCCTGCATTTGCGCTCTAGTGTTCAAAGGATTATATAAGGCTTTTCACAGCTGTGACATTGTGGCTGTGTGTGTCCCTGGAGTGCTGTGGCCGAAGATGTCTGTAGAGAACAATGTCATGCTGCAGGGTGAGAGGAGTTGTAATTCCTGATTTACATTGACAGAATTCATTTTTTTTCTCCCTGAAGTGGCAAAGATTAGAAGCAAAGGTGCTTCCAATGGAAAGAAACTTGCCTACATTTACTCTCTGGAATGCAGGACAGTGACATGAAAGCAAATGCTCTATTTTCAAGGCGACTTCACATTTATTATGTTACAACTTTAAGACCATGTTTCATTTAAAAGGGGTCATTTAGTTATTATAATGTCCCCATGGTATAGTGTAATGGAAACGTAGGTGACTTCTTTCTATTTTAATTTTCATACAGTGAAAATTTCCTAAATGTATGTTTTCAAAATGTTTATTTGCTCATCTGCCGCAATTTCAATAGAATGACCTCTGTGTGTTTTGTATTTTCAAGCAAAGAAAGTTACAAACAGAATATCAGCTTCTTTCAAAATACTTCCTGAACTCTATATATTCACACACACACACTTTCCAGAAATTCCTTAAAACAGAAATTCTGGCATGTCACCCCTCTAGAGGTAGTGGGCCCTGGGAGAAGAGCTGATCACTGAGGCAGCTTGAACAACCTTAATCAGGCAATCAGACAATTTATACTCTGAAGGTTAAGAAGAGCCACATGAATAAAGTTCTCATGAGCTCAAGCAATCACAGGAACAAACTGCACATGGCAAAAACATGCTTTCCTTAGAGGCAGAACAGAATATCAGCAGCAAACAATGGTGAGTAATGTGACATAAGCTCTTTCCTATGTACTATACCTGGAAGGAGCACAAAAACACATTTCAGGGACAATTCTATGTTTTGCACAAAGTAAGGTCACTCCTGTCTTGTTTTCTTGGAGTGTTCCCACAAGCACTCAGAACTCTCATCAGCTGGCTGCATTACTCCATGTTCCCGAACTTGTGCCTTCACGTTTGTTGAAATATTTACCCTGAGGATTTTCTTCCTGACTTCTTTCACTCTGCTAGAATAGTATAGTTGTCCGAACCCACCACAGCCACTTTGTTTCCTTCCAAGTCTTTACAGTGGTAAGTGAATTAATCTAAAACTCTGTGATTATGCTTTGGGTGAATAAAAATTGTGGAGTGTGTTGCTAAATAACAAATTGTCTTGGACCACAAGAGAAAGTAAGTTTAATAAGCTGACTTTCAAATTGGAATGCCACTTTTTAGTCTCGGTGACAATGAGCAGCACAGCAACTGTTGTTCACGTTCCCCACAGTCATTGGGGAAGTCAACACTGTAGACATATTTATGCCTTGAACATTCAGGGTACACCTATCTCCTCATACTTTGACATCCTAAGCTATTAATGTAGTCAGTATAAAGGAAGCACATCTAAAGAAAACCACAAGATGTCTTTTTTTTTTCAGGAAAGAGAAACAAAACAAAACCAACAAAATGTTAGATGTATTTATCTTCTTTAAGCTTTCTTCTGCATTTGGTTCCCTGAACTTGGGAACTTTTTATTCATCTGACCACTTCAGTCCAAACCCCCCACTGATGCTTGCTATAATCCATACGTTGTTGTTGTGTAGAGTCACTGCATGTATGACTGAGAAGTTTGGAAGAAAACATCTGTATTTCTATTATGTAGAACAAACAGTCAAATCATAAATAATTACATCAGAGCAATGTTTGCCTTGTTTAAAATATGTCATAAGCAAGAGAAAGCCCTGCTATACTCCACTTTATAACATGTTGTTGAAAACTAGTTCCTACACTACTATTAATGCAGACCCCGTCAACCTTAACTTAAAGCTTCTAAGAATGAAGAGTACATACAGAGAGGAGAATATTCTTATATCTCTCCTTTGAATTTTATCGTTTGATCAGGGTGGTGAGATCTAAGGAAAGGTATAAAGTAGTCTTTATTTTTTTCTTTCTGATTTTCAAACATTTTTAAGGAATAGTTATTAATATTACACAAATCTAAGGTTCTGTGATAATGCTCAGCTGATGTCCAACCAAATCTTTGCCATAATTTAGATACAGAAATTTAATGTAAATATACAAGTACATTTAAAAAGTATACGTCATTTTTCATTTTCACCTTTCATCTATCCATTAGGATGAGGAGGTTTGAATATGAGCAGGTTTGAGCATCTAGAACTCTGTGCAAAAGAGGAGAAAGAATCCACCATGAGGCCAGCATGGTTCTTTACAAGATAAAAACACATGCCTCCTCTTCCGTGGACCGTGGGAAGGAAATGGGTGGAGAAGAGGGAGGGTGGGATTGAGAGAGGACGAGGGAAGGGTCTAAAGCTGGGATACAAAGTGAATAAATTGCAATTAATAAAAATAAATAATTCAATTATTTAAAAAAACACTTACCTCCAAACCTCACAACCAGAACGAATCCCTGGGACCCACACAGTGGAGAGAGCGAGCGCAAACTGTCTTCAATTTTTCTTTAGCTGCATATACATATGGTAGCATGCATGCATGTGCACACACAATTAACAATAAATTCAGTTAAAAAATGTCAAGTCTGCTGTGTAAAACTACCAGAAAGAAATAGTAGAGAAAAATCAGTGAATTTACTCCATTTATTTGTTTTTGTCAATATGACTAGGAACAAATCCATTTTAAGTTTTACCTATGAATGTATAGCTTAGCAAAAAAAAAAAAAGTGACATAGTTTAGATGGAGGGTTACCATTGTAATTCTATTAGTGTCAATGCCAGTAAGAACAGTGTTCTTCTAGAACAGTGTTTAATTGAATTCCAGAATTCATTTACAGTAGGGCTCTAAGTAGGATAGACAATATCTTTGCTAGAGATATAGTTTGTACTTCAGGATGGGGGAGCAATGTAATGCTGTTATAAACCTTTTCCCAGGTTTCTATATCATGCTGTTAGAAATGGGGCTAATCTTGTAATGCTGATGTGGAGGTCATTAAAGAAAGTGGTTGGAAAGAAACTCTGCACACTCAAGATGAACTCAGTGAACATCATGCTTGGCATGCTTCCTTGGATTTAGGAGAGAGTAATGTGCTGGCTATCCACATATGACTGCGTTGCCAGTGAGCAAGATGACGTTAACACAGCAATCCTGTGTTCCCACCTTGTAATGCTGACTCTTGCTGTGCACTTACTAACTTCTGCGATTTACATATAGCCTATTGAATTACATGGTTGCACTATAGTATCCCACTACACAGAGAAGGCCAGTGTCAGTGTTCTATGTGGCCTGAGGATGAAGCAAAGCCAGTCTATTGCTTATCGTTGCCAATCACAATATTCACTGCACTATGTCCTGCATATTTAGTATTTAGTCTGCAGCTAGGTTATGGTTAATGCTCAATATTATCTTTGAAACCCACAGGGGTTGATTATATATAAGCTGTGTCTTTTGAGAAATGAATATTTCCCAAAGTATTTTGTTCAGCTAAGCAAATGTTGACAGTATAGTTGCTACACTTGGCTTTTCACCACTGTCCTTGGGGGCTTCTACCTCCTTGGAATTAATCACAGGTCAGTGGGAAAGATACATACTATTGTGTCCATTTTAGTACTATTTGTATTTCTGGTGTCTGGTCCAGATTCTGGGTGGGTCTCTAATTCCCTTTCTCATTCAAATTCACAAGGATGTTTTGTTGGAGGTTGTTGTGGTATGAAATGAAAGGCCCCATCAGTGCCCTTCTTATTTTTTCCACAACATGTGCATCTCTATTGTGAAACAAATGCTAAAGGATGTAAAACAATTCAGGTGCACATCATTATCCTGTTTAGAATTTGAGCTCCCTAGGGACAAGCATTTCTGAAAAGAATTAATTAAAAAAGTCAAGTCATTCACCCTCCTCCAAATACAGTTCATACCAAAAATGCAATAAAATATTCTGTTAATGTTTCTATCTGCAGAAAAAAACATTAAAGCATACTAAAACATTAGTAATTTATCAATTATTTTGATTGTTACAATTTCAGAAAAGATAAGAAATCTTGAACATTATAAAGGAGAATGCTCATAAATAAATCATAATCAATAATAAAAATAAAGGGACTTTAAATGTTATATTTATGTCAGAGACAGCCCTTGCACCCTTACAAGATAACCCACTTCAAAACTGAGCAGCCTATCGGCTTCCTCTGAGCAGGGAGCATAGGTCCTCTTCAAGCCTGGTCCTTGGTTGGAGTACTGATTTATGCAGAGCCTCCTGGGACAAGGTTTTTGGCTCTGTTGGTCTCCTTGTGGAGTTCCTGACCCCTCCTGGTCTTTCTCTCTCCCTGTTCCTTCATAAGGTTTCCTGTACTCTGTCCAAAGTTTGGCTATGAGTCTTACTATCTCCTTCAATACCCTGATAGGTAGAGTCTTACAGAGGAGCCCTTTGGAAGGGTCCTGTTGTGTTCCCTTTCTTTTCCTACTTCCAATGTCTATCCTGTTTACCCTTCTAAGTGAGGTTTTAGCTTCTTCCCTAGGGTCCTCCATGTTGTTTAGCTTGTTTTTTTATAAGTAATTTATTTATTTTTATATTAATCACAGGTTACATACTTTGTATCCCAGCCATAGCCCCCTCCCTCCCACTCTCCCCATCCCTCCCTCCCACTCTCCCCATCCCTCCCTCATCTTCTCCCTGCCCCCTCCAAGTCCACTGATAGGGGAGGACCTCACCCCGTTCCATCTGACCCTAGCTTATCATGTCTCTTCAGGGCTGGCTGCAATGTCCTCCTCTGGGATCTAGTTAGGCTGCTCCTCCCTGGGGGGAGGGGGTGGAGTAGTCGACAAGCCAGCCATTGAGTTTATGACCGAAATAATCCCTGTTCCCCTTACAAGGGTACCCAGTTGGGTACTGAGCTACCATGGGCCATATCTGAGCAGGGGTTACAGTTTGTATCCATACATGGTCCTTGGTTGGAGAAACAGTCTCATAGAAGACTATTTGGTCTTTGTGGAGCTCTTGTCCTCGTCAAATCTTAACTCTCCCTTTTTTCGTGTGATTCCCTGCACTCTGGCGATGGCTTGGTTGTGAGTCTTAATATCAGCTTTGATTCATTGTTAGTTAGAGTCTTTCAGAAGCCCTCTGTAGTAGGCTCCTGTCCTGTTGCTTGTTTTCTCCTACATTCAATGTTCATCCCGTTTGTCCATCTAAGCGAGGATTGATCATCCCACCCTGGGTCCTCCTTCTTGCTTATCTTCCCTAGGTGTATAGATTTCAGCATGTCCATCCAATCCTATGGGTCTATATAAGTGAGTATATACCAAGTGTTTCTTTCTGCTTTTGGGATACCTCACTCAGTATGATCGTTTCCAGGTCCCACCATTTGCCTGCGAATTTCATGGTTTCCTCATTTTTAATTGCTGAGTAGTATTCCATTGTATAAAAGTACCACAATTTCTGTATCCGTTCCTCGACTCAGGGACATCTGGGTTGTTTCCAGGTTCTGACTATTATGAATAAAGCTGCTACGAACATGGTTGAGCAAATGGTCCTTGTTGTGTACTTGAGCATCTTTTGGATATATGGCTAGGAGTGGTATAGCAGGGTCTTGAGGAATCACTATTCCTAATTGTTTAAGAAAGCGCCAAATTGATTTCCAGAGTGCTTGTACCAGTTTGCACTCCCACCAGCAATGGAGGAGAGTTCCCCTTTCTCCACAACCTCTCCAGCAAACTAGCCTGAATATGTTTTACAAAGCTACACAAAGGAGGGTAGAGGCACTGTGGATGCAGAGAGAGCAAACTAAACTGGGGAGGTGCTAGGCCAGATAGCAGCAGGCCCCTGAATGAGGAAGGCCCCTCCCTTATAATCAGCAGTTGTAAAATCAGAAACTAGAATCTCTGGACTTTGATTACTAGTCAAAGAATGGGAGCTGTTTCTTCTCTCTGGCCTTGGATGGAAATATGACATTAGAAACTACACGGAATGTCTTATGGTTGCTATCTAGACAAGGACTTTTTTGGGTAAGAATCCTGCCATACCACTAGCCTTTCCCTTAAGAATTCATCCAAATGGTTCTGATGGGTATGAAGGCGACTTCCCCTCAGAAGATACTCTCTAAGCCATAAACCTACATAAAATTTAGGATGACACAATGCTCTCTTTGGCATTTGTCCACTCTTACCCTGAGAAAGTGTCTTCTTTGCAGTGGTCTCCCGGTCCATTGCCCACTTACCACTCTGTGATAAACTTCACCTATTTTCTACCCCATACTCTGTATGTCTTTTTTGAATCCTTTCAATGGAGATCACAAAGACCAAGGGGCCAACACAAGTACAGAATTAGATCCAGAAAACACAGAAGATTTAGAAGAAAGCCTGCCATTTTTGAACCATAGGTCACAAATTCTAGTGGAGTTGAACCATAATTACCTGGAGAGTGCACTAAAAAAGTGTGAATACAAATAGCCTACACTAGAGGTAGAATATCTGATGCATGGTCTCTGGGGTCTTTACATTAATGCCTATACATTTTTATTATATCAAAGCTCACCTAAGTTTGGAATGACTGCTTTAAAATTGAGATTGGTGCCTAGAAGAAACAAGCCACAAGCAGAGGCCATATAATGAAATACATTAAAGATTTTACTCTAATAGCTTCTGGCTTAAACTTGTCATTAATTAATATCAAATATGGATGATTGGAGGCCTGGAAGATGAGAAGAAATACATAAGAAGAGGGGCAGGGGGAGAAAACTAAAAATGAATTTTAACTTAGGCATACCTCTTTTCCTACCAGGCAAAGGAGAGCTGTTTCTTCTGCCTTAACTATTTCCTGACATTGAGAGGTTTTGGCATACTTTCTTAGCAGAGAATTCTCCATGGAGAGCATCATACTTCCAGATGTCAATATAACTGTTGTTCCTTGAGTTGGAAAGAAAATTCTACCAGCAGAATAAAAAAGAAAATAAAGTCTATATTCTGGAAATTTAAAAAAAAAAGGCTCCATCAAAAGCCAATTCAAAGCTACATGAAATTCCAAGTACTAGTTTCCAGTACATAATTTCAGTACTGGTCTAATCTGCCATAGCATCATTCTAACTCAAAGATGTAAAAGATGTTGTCATTTACACCCTAATGTTCTAAAGAACACATCAACACTATTAATATGTTTGTATAAATACCAACCATTTCTCATGGTTGCCCACTGTTGTTGTAAGTGCGGCTGAAATATGTATGGCACACATTCCCCACCAGAATGTAAGATGCCAACAATATAAGCTTTATGGAGGCAAAAGTCCTTGCCTAGTTTTTTCAAAGCACAATGCTTTCAAGAACAGTTATTCTTAATAGCATTTTGAGTGGCAGACATGTTTCTCATTGGTTCCTCTAACAATATTGATTAAGTTTGAGCCCTAAGAATATTAATGAAAGAAAACTTGGGAGATCAAAATTTAGTTTTTCTGGGAGAATAAGTTTGCATTTATATTTTCATCAGTGTTTTAAATATTGGAAATGTGATCAATATTACAGGCCTGATGATATTAGAAAGTATTAAGTCAAGCCATTATACTGTTTGTAGTTTAGATAGTAAAATTATTTAATTTTAGTTTTCATTTCAATTAAATTGTTATATTTATAAAAGTTTATTATCTTTTTTACTTACGTTCTGCAAATAGCTATAAATTCTCCAAGTGAGGAGCTGAAAAGATAGATCAGTGAGTTAGAATGCTGTCTGCACAAGTACGCATATGATTTTGGATACCAGCACCCCATATAAAAGTCCAAGCATGGTCATGGGTATACATGTAATCCCAGAACTGTGGGCGACAAACGCAGGAGGGTCATTAAGACTCCACCTCCATCATCTGAGCCCAGGTTCAGTGACAGAGCCTGTCTCAAGAGAATGTGTAGAGGGATAACAGGACACTTGACATTCGTCTTTGGACTCTGGTACCTGTGCGTTCACGATACACCACATAGACATACAGCATGTTTTTCTCTCTCTTTCTCTCTCTCTCTCACACACTCACAAATATATACAAGTTCTCATAAAGTATCTTGACAGAAATCTTAGAACATTTTCACTATTTTATTTTAATAGACTGCATATTAAAGTTGGAAATCCAGAGACTAATGAAATTAC
>CM053753.1:88239171-88260799 GCA_028658305.1 Pachyuromys duprasi | reverse complement strand
GTGTTTCTGATGGGGCCATGGTGTCCTTATTTTTGATGGGTGAGTTCTTTGGCCGATTTCTGGGTATTTGTTTATATATAATCAGGGAGCTGTTTGTGCTTTAAGGCTGTACTTCTGTCTGAATCTGTCAATCTCTGTGTCAGGAGTATTCTTCAAGAAGATCAGGGATTTCCACTGGTTTGTTAGTGTGCGTTGTTGTCTCAGTTGAACTTTGTTGTGGGCTCTCTGTGTCCAGCTTCGTGCTCTGTGCTAGAAGCTGTGAGCACTGCAGGCTTGTCACCCCTCTGGTCTGGAGGTTTTACTCCTCACTCTGTACTAGAGTCTGAGTGTCCCGATTTGAGATGTCAGCTGGGGGCTGTGTGCTCTGCCCTGGGCTTGCTGCTAAGGGCTCTCCCCTGGACTGGAGATTTGTTGCCCCCTTCTGGGCCAGGGGCTGTGCACCTAGGTCTGAGTTGATATTTGGGGAATACACAGTGGGTTTGGGTTGGTTGCAGGCATTACCGGTGTGCACCCACTGTATGCAGGCCTGTCTGAAATGGTGTCCGAGGCCTTCTCTGTCTGGCCCATGGACACACACATGGACTGAGGTTTTTGCTGGCAGATGCGTGTAGTGTGCGTCCACAGTGTGCAGTCTGGTCAAAATGGTCTCCTGACCCTCTCAGTCTGAGGTGGTTCTGGCAATTGGTGTGTGCCTGCCGTATACCCGTATACCCGTGGATTGAAGCAGAACCTGGGTCCTTACCAGACTTGCCACTGGATTCACCCATGGACTAAGGTTTTTGCTTGCGGACGGCCCGCAGTGTGCAGGTCAGTGAAAACGGTACCCAGGTTGTCCTCAGACTGCCCGGGAGACTGTGTGAGCCAGTCTATTATGGTGGGTGTGGGCGCCCAGCATGGCTGCTTGCTCAGATCAGAGCTGTGTGCCGCAGGTCACCGGGAGATTTTTCCGGGTAATAACTGGGTGTCCCTAGGGTTTTCCCACTTGATTTTCTCACCATAGGAGTTCCTCTCACCTGGCAATCACAAATGCTGGCGTTTTGGGTTCCAGAGTTCAGTCTCCTGGTTGCTGCATTGTTTCTGCTGTCCTATTCCTCAGACACAGTGTCCTGTAGTGGCAGCCATTTTGGATCCCCTTCCTTCTTTTTCGAACTTGATCTTGAGTCAAGTCAAATATTGATTGGTTGATTCCAAAAGTTTTGTGCAATGACTGAACTGCCATATCGTGAAAGCAGGGCATTATTGTGGAGTTCATAGCTCAGTTGCTATTTAAATTTTTTTCTTTGGTAGCATGCAGAGCACCTTTTGCTATCAAAACAGTAGCCCATAAGGGTGAAGGCTATAGGTATTCACCAGCTCAACTTCTCCATGTTCAATGAGTTCTGTAGATGTTGTCCTCACCAATGGGGCCTTATCATCAGTTTATCAAGAGCAGCCTATATCCTTGGCAGTAGCCAGGGTTCCTTGGCGGCTTCAGTGAAACCCTTTGGCCAATAATACAATAATATATAACCCATTCCTGGTACTGGAGACTTCCTATGATTGCTAGAGGTGTCCCTTTGGGTCTTTGTGTTCACCACTATTGGTAATTTCATTTACATTCCCTTTTACATGTATGTATTTTAGGAAACTTATTTCACTTTTCTAGGAGACACAGGCACCCAGTCCCTCATATCTACACTCTTTTGTTTTATGGATTATAGTTTGCTTATCATTAACTTTACAGGTAATACCCACATCTAAGCAGAGGCATTCCTTATTTGTCTTTCTGAGTCTTTGTTACCCCATTCACAGTGATCAGTTTGCCTGTGAATTTTATGATTTTATTCTTTTTAATGATTGAGTGTTATTCCATTGATTGTAAATGTAACATATTTTCCTTATCTATTTATCTCTTTGGGAACATCAAGGTTGTTTTCAATTTCTGGCTACTATGAAGAAAGTAGAAATGAAAATGGTTAAGCAAGTGTCTGTGGTAGCATCAAGCATCCTTTGGGTATATGCCCAAGAGTGGTAAAGCTGGATCTGGAGGTATATCTTTTACCAGTTTCCTGAAGAATCAGATACTGATTTCTATAACTTCTGTACAAACTTGCATTCACACTAGCAATGGATGAGTGTTCCCTTATTCCATATTTTTTTTGAGGTGTGGCTATTCCCAGTTTTCTGAGAAAGTGCCAGACTGATTTCCAAAGTGGTTGTAAAAGTGTGTAGTCCAACCAGCAATCGAGCAGGGTTCCCCTTTCTCCATATTTGCTCCAGAATGTGCTGTCACTTGAGTTTTGGATGTTGGACATTCTGACAGGTATAAGATAGAATGTTAGAGTTGTTTTGATTTGCATTGCCCTGATTAAGGACAATTTCTTAAGTGAGCATTTCTTTAAGTGGGTCTCCACCATTCAAGATTCCTCTGTTGAGAATTATCTGTTTAGCTATGTACCCCATTTTTAATTGGATTGTATGGGTTTTTTTGGTGTTTAATTTCTTGAGTTCTTTATATATTCTGCATATTAGCCCTCTGTCAGATATAGGGTTGGTGAAGATCTTTTCCCAATCTGTAGACTGTCATTTTTTCTGTTGATAGTGTTCTTTGTTTTACAGAAGATTTTCAGTTTCAAGAGATACCATTTATTAATTGTAGATCTTAGGGCCAGTGTTATTGGTATTCTGTTTGGGAAGTTGTGTTTTGTACCAGTGAGTTCAAGTCTCTTACCTGCTTTTTCCTGTAGCAGATTTAGTGTGTCTGGTTTTATGTTGAGGTCTTTGATCCACTTGGACCTGAGTTTTGTGAAGGGCAATAAATATGAACGTATTTGCATTTTTCTGCATGTAGGCATCTAGTTAGACCAGCACCTTTTATTGAAGATGCTTTCCTTTTTCCATTGTATGGTCATGGTTCCCTTGTCAGCAATTAGGTGTACATAGGTGTGTGGGTTTATTTCTGGATCATGATTTCATTCTACTTATCAGCTATCCTGTTTATTTGTCAAAACCATGCACTTTTTATACCTCAAGGTCCAGCTACACCACTCCTGGACATATACCTGAATGATGCTCTACCATATGACAAGGACATTTGCTTAAATATGTTCATAACAAACTTATTGGTAATAACCAGACACTAGAAATTAACCTAGATATCTTTCAACAGAATAATGGATAAAGAAAATAGTACATTATGGGATGGAATAATACTCAGCCTTTAAAAACAAGGAAATTATGAAATTTGCAGGCAAAGGATGGAACTAGAAGAGATCATCCTGAGTGAGGTGGCACAGACCCAGAAAGACACATATGACATATACTCACTTATAAGTGGATTTCAGTCATAGTACAGAATAGTCATACTACAATGCACAGACTCCAAGAAGTTAAGTCAGATGAACATCTTAGGCTTTATGTCAGCCCACTAGTTAGGGGAGTGGAGGATATCTAACACAGACTATGTTGCCTCCTTTCTGATTACTTCCCCCTGATGGGACTTTACTACATAGCCACAAGAGAGGGAGATAAACTCAGTGCTCATATGAATAGAAGAGCTGAGGTGTCTGAATAAGGGCTCCCCTGTTCTGAAGAATAGGGGTGAGGGTATGTGGGAGAGAGGGTGGGACTGGGAGGAGAGTTGAAGTTGCCTATGACCAAGATGTAAATTGAGTTAATTAATAAATAAATACAAAGGACAGGACCTGACAAAAGTCAGAAAAAGACCTTTAAGTCAAAAAAGGTTGTTTGCAAGATACCGATCCAAAGATAATAAATTGGAATTGGGAGGCCAAAGGGGGAAAAATAGTTTTCTCTATTTTAGCCATTCATCTGAGAGAAAGATGGAATCAAAGTAGTTTTGATTTTCATTTTCCTGATGAGTATGAGTGTTGAGCATTTATTTAAGTGCTTCTCAGCCCTTTGGGTTTTCTTTCTTTGAGAAGTTTTGTTTAGATTTCTACCCTGTTTTTTATGTTGCATCATTTGTTTTCTTGTTATCTACTTTTTTCAAAACATATTTTATATATGTTGGATATTAGCTGTCTATCTTTTCACATTCTGGAAGCCACATGTTTGTTAGAATGATGGTGTCCTTTGCTGTGTAAAGTTTTTTTTCCAGTTTTATGAAGTCGCATTTACTATTGTTCTCAGTGCTTGTGCTACTAGCATTCTGTACAGAAAGTCTTTGCCTATGTCAGTGAGTTCAAAGCTATATCCTACTTCTCTTCTATCAGATTCAGTATATCTGGTTTTATGCTGAGGTCTTTGATCTATTTAGGGTTGAGTCTTGTGTAGTGTGATAACTTTTAAGGAACACAAAAATATAATTATTGAAACTTGGAACCTCTTAAGCTTTTTTTCCTCTTCTTTAAAAGTATCTCAAATGAAATGACTGTCAGCAGGATGAGGCACATGCCAGCAAACACTGCCAGCTTGAGATGGTATTTATCCCAGGACTTTTTTTTTTTTCTCAGAATTGTCTATAAGCCAATTTTGGGAAAATCATAGTTTGTTGCAGAGTTTTTCTCTGAAAAAAAAAAGTGAGTTCAGTCCTTATCTTGATTTGGCTATTTTTTTAAAGCATACAATAAAACTTATTTTGTAAGTATGGTTCAATCTCTCACCTTTCCAAATAATCTTATTGGCACAGGTATATACTATGGGAAACATAATTATCATTATGTCATCTAAAAAACCTCCCAAATATATGGCAATTAGGCTTTCAGGTGGTATGTCTTTGTGTCCATATATGTGGTCTTTATTATAGAAGTTTCACATTGATGATATATGAATATGTTGTTCTGAAGGCAACATGATGCCCGTGTTACACCAATATCATTAGACTGTAAGAAGGAATCTTGAATAATCTGTTAGTGACTATGCCTTGATTATATTATTAGTGTTAGCCAAAATAAGATGTTAAGGGCTTTACCTGATGAGTCATTGTGCCTGTCAAATTACAGCAGATGTTTTCAGGAATACCTTGAGTAAGCTGCACAGTTTTAAAAAAATGATTAACCACAGATATTAATGAAAACAATATTTGATATGTATCCTTTGAAGTAATATTAACTTGGAGAAGTTTCAGTGCTCAAAAGTGTTTCTGGAATGCAAAACTACTGATATGTAATGTGTTGAACAAATCATAAAGCTTTTAAACAACTAAAGATCTCTCAAACCATGTGAAATTTTGGTGAAATTTGTCTGCACACAAAGTATAGAATAGTTTTTATTTTGTAATGATTATATTCAAGTACTTGCAATCATCACTGATAAGACATTTTATTAGCATGACATGCACTGGGGTCATGGTTGCTCTCCGGTTTAATTTTAATACTGCAACAATAACACACTTAAGCTGAAAATTGGATGGTTTATTTCACCATCCACAGTGCAGACTTGTGGACAGGGATTTTAGTAGTGAGTTTATATTTATTAGATTATCCAATGTGTCCTTCGTGTGTTCAATCTTCGCTTTATTTTTGTTCTACTTATTCAGTTGTGTGTATTTATTGGTTTGTGTGCGGGTGTGTGCCCCTCTGAGTGCAAACATCTTCAAAATCCATGAGAGAGCCAGATTCCCTAAAGCTGGCAATTGTGATCCACCTGTGCCTCTGCCCACCAGCAGAGCAGAATGGGGTTCTGAGTCGGGAGTGAGGATTAAAATTAATAATGTACACTACACATATTATGTTCTGAGAGGCTTCTGGCCGCTTGCTCGTGGCTCCAATGAGCCCTATAGTGTCAATATCTTTACCAGAAAAGCCAGAAGGCCAGCCAGCCTTGTTTATTTATACAAACAGTTTACACAAAGGGTTAATTTTTATAAGGAAGTGAGGCAGAGTTGAGATTTCAAACAAGCTCTTCCACCTGCTGTCACTAAACAAAAGGTAAATGGACTTGCAAATCCTTCCCTGTCTCCAAGGGAAGGCCTGGAAAAAACCTGTCTTCCTGTGCTGAGACTTGCATTACAAATAGCCACCAAAGCAGCTATGACCCGGCCCATGACACACCTGACATGCTCAAAACCAGGGTGTGGGCCTTGTACAAGAGCAGCAAGTGCTCATAACTTCTGAGCCAATTCCTCAGCTCCAGGATTGCTTTTCCCGTGGCAATGAAACAATTATAAATCCCTGCTCTTTTATTGTATTCTTTTACAATGGCAGAAAATTTTAAACCACATATCAAATTTTAATTATTCAGTATGTAAGCCTGTGGTTATTTGCCTGCCACACATTCATGTGGTAGTCAGAGGACACCTAGAAGGGGTTGGTTTACTCCTTTTACCATGCAATTTCCAAAGACTGCCTTTAGATCTTGAGGCTTGCCAACAAGCTATATGACCCACTGAGACATTTTGGCAGGCCCATGTAATGTACATTTTGGTTATCAATGTTATGGGATGTCTGCACGCAAATCCTCATTTGTATTGTCCAGATTTGGGCTATGCAATGTGATGCTTTTACATAAATACATATAAGAAATTATAACCATGTCAAGCAAATTAGGATATCTTTGACCTTCCTTAGTTACTTTTGTTTATATTTTATGTAAGAACATTTAAAAATCTCTCTTCATAAATATGTGTATATTATATAATATTCTAACTTCTGTCTTCAGTGGTATATTGTTTAGTTTTATTATCTTATAAGAATATAAGTTTATATCATCAGATATACTTTCCATTTCCTTTTACCTTCCTACCCCAGTAATTCCATCCTGTTTTATGTATTTACTTATTTCTGGATTGTGCATAATGGTAAGCATTTTCTTTCCTTTATTGTTCTCATTTATGACATTCAGTATCCAAAATTTTCCAATTTTCAAATTTTCAAAGCATAGTCTCTTTTCTTTTAAGGTTTGCTTTGTCTTATGGTGTTCATGTTTTCCACCATTTCCTTACTGATTCATCACTGGATACTTGTGTCAGTATCCATAGTCCATCTATTGTGAATTCAATGCAGTGAACACAGAAGAGCAGGTATGTCTGTGGCTGTGGATATCGCTTCCTTTGAAAATACATGCAGCTGGGGACTGTGGTCAAATTCTGGCTCTACTTTAAGGTTTTTCAGAACCTCCACTTTTTTTCCCATAGTACCTACAAATAGATATTAAGTACGCATACACACACACACTCACCAAAAAAACCAACATGTAAAATCAAAAAATAAAATGCAAACTTATACATGGATTGTCAACATAGAATATGTGCCATTGTGTTGCTTCAATAGATAGACTTGCCAACACATAAAAGCTAACTACATAGGAAGAAAAAAAAGAAGAAATATTAATTTACCAGTGGATGTGTTAACATCATTACGTCACATTGACAGATTAATTGGAAATCAGGATGTCAATTTCTATATCATAGTGCTGATTGGAGTAGTCTCTGAGTCTAACACCCATATACATCATTGACCCCCATCATTTACTAACCATGTGAACTTAAGTACTTTCAGTTTTTTAAAAACCAAACTTGATGAGAGAATATTGTGAACGTCAGATGAAGAGCAAATGAGAGTGACTAATAGAAGTCCAACCTATGCAAGGATGAGATCAATATACATGCCAATGTGGGCAGGGGAAAATAGGTATCAATGCTAGACAAAGAAAAACACATGATTATAGCATGCTGACGTGAAAGAAATCATCTTTCTCCAGGGAACACCACACCATTTCACTATCCAACACCACATGATCAGTCCTGAAAACATATACACAAATAATATTATGCAGGCTAACCAGATTGTATTTAGGAATACACACACACACACACACACACACACACACACATACACACACGTAACAAAATTTAAAATGTGATAATGAATTTGAAAGGAAAGTAGAAAGGATTTGAAGGGCGGAACATGAAAAGGGGTGATATAATTATATTATAACCTCAGTGAATTAAATAAAAGTACACAGTGGGTTATTAAATTTTCTTGTATTAACTGAAGTGTGCTTTTTGACCAACTGTATCCTCTGTTTTGAAGAAGATTCTGTGAAAAGCTAAGGACAAGACACTTTTTTGTGTTTAGTTGAAAAGTTCTGTAGGTATTAGGTCCTTTTGGTCAGGACATCTGTTAGTTTTATTATTTCTCTATTCAGTTTCTGTCTTGATGATCTGTCCATCGGTGAGAAGAGGGGTTTTGAAGTCTCCCCACTATTATTATATGGGGATTGGTGTGTGTCTTAAGACTTAATAATGTTTCTATTACAAATGTGGGTGCCCTTGTATTTGGGACATAGGGTTCAGAATTGAGATATCCTCTTGGTGGATTTTTCCTTTGATGAGAATGAAATGACCTTCCCCATATCTTTTGATTAATTTTGGTTAAAAGTCTATTTTATGAGATATTAGGATGGCCACTCTGGCTGTGTCTTAGGTCTGTTTGTTTGCAAAACTTATTCCTTTAGTCTGAGGTAAAGTCTATTTGTATTGTTGAAGTGTGTTTTTTTCTGTGCAGCAGAATTGTGGGGTTCTGGTTACATATTCATTTTGTAAGTCTATGTCTTTTTATTGGAGAGTTGCGTCCATTGATATTGAGAGATATTAATGACCAAAGGTTGTTAGTTCCTTTCATTTTTAATTTTTATTTTATACAATTTTATTCACTTTGTATACCGATTGTAAAGACCTCTGTCATTTCCTCCTGGCCTCACCCTCCCTTTTTTTCCCTCCTCCCATTTCCCTTCCCTACTCCACTGAAGAAGGGGCGTCCTTTTCCCCTACTATTTGACCCTAGCCTATCAAGTCTCTTTAGGACTGCCTAGATTCTCTTTCTCTGTGGCCTGGAAGGCCACCCCACCAGGGAGAAGTGATCAAAGAGCAAGCAACCAAGTTCATGTCAGAGACTGCCCCTGCTCCCTTATTAGGGTACTCACTTCAAGACTGAGATGCCTATGGGCTACATCTGAGCAGGGGTCTAGGTCCTCTCCATGAGTGGTCCTTCCTTGATACATCAATCTCTTCAGTGTCCCCTGGGCCCAGGTTTTTTGACTTTATTAGTCTCCTTGTAGAGCTCCTGTCCCCTCTGTGTCCTTGTATTCCCTGCTCCCCTTCTTCCATAGGAGTCCCTGTGATCAGCCCCAAGTTTGGCTGTGAGTCTCTGCATCTGCTTCTATCTCCTTATGGGTGGTGTCTTCCAGAAGACTTCTGTGGTAGGCTCCCATCCTGTTCCCTATCTTCAATTGCTTGGTGTCTATTCTATTTACCCTTTTCTATTAGAATTAAGCATCTTCCCTAGGTTCCTCCTTGATGTTTAGTTTCTTTAGGTCTATATATTTTAGAATGTTTATCCTATATATGGCTAATATCTGCTTATAAACGAGTATATACCATGTGTGTCTTTCAGCTTCTGGGGTACCTCACTCAGGATAATCTTTTCAAGTTATATCAATTTGCCTTCCTTTTTTTTTAATACATGAGTAGTATTTAATTGTGTAAATGTACCACAATTTCCATATCCATTCTTCGGTTGAGGGACTTCTGGGTTGTTTCCAGATTCTGGCTATTTCAAATAAAGCTGCTATGAGCATCGTTGAGCAAGTGTCCTTGTTGTATGGTGGAGCATCACCAACCTTACATCTACCAGAGGGCTATATTCAAATTAAAAGCACTCAAGAAATTAAACACCAACAAACAAAAGTATCCTATTAAAAATGTGGTTCAGAGCTAAATACAGAATTCTTAGTAGAGGAATGTCAAATGGCAGGGAAACACTTAAAAAATGTCATCAGGGAGATACAAATCAAAACTGAGATTTCATCTTACAACCATCAGAATGGCTAAGATCAAAAACTCAAGTGACAACACATGCTGGAAAGGATGTGGAGAAAGAGGAACACTCCTCCACTGCTGGTGGGAGTGAAAACTTGTACAACCCCTTTGGAAATCAATCTGGTGCTTTCTCAGAATATTGGGAATAGGTCTACCTCAAGACTGAGCTATTCCACCCCTGGGCATATACCTAAAAAAATTTTCCGCCATCATCCCTTTAATTTTAATGTTGGTGGTTGTACTGTTTGTGGGCTTGTCTTCTTTTGGTTTTGTTGCAGTGAAGTTATTTACACCTGTGTTTTCTTGTTGTAGTTAACCTCCTTGGGTTGGGGTTTTTTTTTCTAGTCTCTTCTAGGTTGGGTTTGTGCAGGTATATTGTCTTTATCATAAAATATTTTGTTTTCTCCATCTATGGTCATTGCTATAGCAGTCTGTGTTGACATCTGTGTTCTTTGGGGTCTGTATGACATCCACCCAGGCCCTTTTTGCTTTCAAGAAATCAGGTGTGATTCTGATTGGTCTGTCTTTGTATATTATTTGATCTTTCTCCTTGCAGATTTTAATATTTTTCTTTTTCTATACATTTAGTGTTTTGGTTATTATATGGCAGGAATATTTCTTTTTGTTCTAATCTATTTGATGTCGGGTAAGCTTCTTGTATATTTAAAGGCATTTATTTATTTATTTTTTTAGATTGGGGGAATTTTCTTCTATGATTTGTTGAAAATATTTTCCAGTTCTTGGAGCCAGGAGTCTTCTTTTTCTTCTATTCCTATTATTCTTATGTTTCATCTTTTCATTGTGTCCTCGATTTCTAGATCGATTGTGTAGGGAATGTTTTGATTTACTCTTTCCTTTGACAGACCTATTGATTTCTTCAATTGTGTCTTCTGTGCCTTAGATCTTTCCTTCCATTTCTTGTATCCGTTGGCAATGCTTGCTTCTGTACTCCTGTTCTCTTCCATAAGTTTCCTATCTCCAGGATTGTCTCAGATTCTCTTTTATTTACTGCATCTATTTCTATTTTCAGGTCCTGAGGGATTTTTTTTGAGGCATTTATTCATTTCTCCTTTAAAGAACTGTCTTTGTTTGTATTTTTCTGTATTTTGTGGTATTTATTTATTTCTTTTTTAAAGTCCTCCAACACTTTCATTAAGTACAGATTTATGGTCAGGTTCCTATCTTTCAGCTGCATTAGGATATTCAGTTTTTGTTATGGGTTCTGGTGGAGCCATATTGCCCCTTTGTTGTTTTTGTTGATTCTGTTCTTGCGCTGGCCTTTAGAAAAAGTAGTACACGGCGCAATTAATAAATTTTCTATTTGATAAGTGTTCTATTACCATAAAAGTATAATGTTCTGTTTATATGTATTTAACAACCATAAAATTATCTTAGTTCCTAAATATCCCACACTAGTGAATTGGGTAGACTGCAATGCAGTGATAAGGTATGGTGCTATAAAGAGTAAACACCATGAGTAGAGAAGTCACAAAATAAGAGGAAACTATTGATATTTCTTCACATTCCTGTTGCCAAACTGTCTTCTAAATTGTTAAGGTTTATATCTGTAGGTTTGTGCTATATTCAACATTGTCAAAGAGTATTGTTATCACAATGGGTAGTAGTTAATGCTGAGATGCATTTTTGTTTAAAGTGCTTATAATGACTTACTGAGTGATCAGCTGGAGATGGGCTATGGTATCAGTATCCCCCTCTACCCAAGACCTGGGAATGTCTTAGAGGTGGGACAGAACGAACCGAACGTAAACATCAGAGGATAGAGAATGAAGAGTGCTGCTGTGGAATGCTATTCTCTGTACTTGATATGGACGTTGCACACAAGAACTCACAGCAGCTGTGGTTATGTATGCAAAACCTGCACAAGATCAGGGCACTGAAATTCCATTATGGAAGAGAACATGGCTCCCAAGGCTCCTCCTCTAGATGATGCTAATCAACTATTGGGAGTTGACTACTGCTAGTGGATTGAGAGCACAATTTTTCTTTAGGAATTTGGCTACTAGTAGGCATTTCATGACCAAGTATGATAATGACAATATGGGCAGAACTAATTGGACTCAATGGGTTTAATGAAGAAAAATAAATACATATGAAATGAAGACAGGATATTGGGAGGAAAATGAGGTGAGGTTTCTGGGAGAGATGGAAGTGTAAAATGTGGTGTGGCTATAATTATGACACATTGCATAACTGTGAAACTTTTTAAAAATAATAAAAAAGAATGAACTGAATATAATTATACACGGTGGTAGGCCAAGACTGAGAAGTCTAAACACCTCACACACACATACACACATACATATACACATACACAATGCAAATACTCTTTATTCCCCCCCCCCACCTCTCTCTCTGTGCCTCAAACGTGCGCACGCGCATGCATGCACACATACACACACATCCTACCATGATGGGTGACATATATATTTTATATCCTCTCTAGTGACACATTAGGCTACATAAAGAGACTACATGTTTACCCAACTCACTAGCGTGGGGATGATGAAGAAGTACGCACTAACAATAATGATAGTAAGAAATATTTCATTGAAGTAAATTCAAGGTACTTCTCAACTTAGAACTATGAAAATGATAAATAAGGCAATTTTCATTAACTGAGAACAAGGGAATTTAAGCAAGTCAGTAAATTAGAAAGTGTTCATATATTATCATGTAACATGTAGCCTTCTCTGATGCCCAGGTATGTTTTTGTTGACTTTAACGAACCTAGAGTAGTAGATCTTAACCAGACCAATATTTAATGATCAAGGAAAAGTCCATGAACACTGATTGTAAGGACAGAGTTTTGCTTTTAGGAAGTTTAGATAACATTGTTGCATGTAATGAGCAATGGGAGAAAAAGATCATACTATAGAAAAAATTTAAGCTCAGGAATTGCAAATGAAAGGTAAACTTTACATGGTGGCTCACACCTCTGATCCCAGCGCTCAGGGAAACAGAGGCAGGTGAATCTCTGTGAGTTCAAGGCCAGCCTGGTCTACAAAGCAAGTCCAAGACAGCCAAACCCTGTCACAAAAGACAAGAAAATGAAATGATGAAGAAGAGTAAGAAAGTGAAAGAAAATAAAAGAAACAAGCAGATATATAGTTTATTACCTGAATACAGATCTAAGGGGAAAACTGGGCCAAACAATCCTTGGGAAGAAGAAAATTTGAAAGGCAGGAATAAGAAAGGGAACTGATTTATAAAGAAGATGCTAAGATTTCATTTTACATTAGTTAGGAATGACAGCAGGGCATGGAAATGAGAGTAGCTATGTGGCAGATGGAAATCCTGATGAAAAGTTCTAGATGGAATGGTTTCAGCGTCATTTAAGTGAAAACAATATTCCAGATTTCAGAGGTGGAAAATGAGGCAGAAGATCAAACCGGCATTAAGTGCTGGGGGAAAAGTCATGATAGAGAAAGTACAGAGTTAGAATAGATTGCTGGGGAATAAATGTAGGGGATTGGACTACAGGAAAGGATAGAAGAATGATATTATTGTTGTAGACCATGGAGCAAGTAAAGCAAAAGGGGCTTATTTAAAGGACAAAATGATAGATGTGTTGTATAATTCCCAGTGCTCCATAAGGTCAGTACAGGTGACTGTGGTAGATTGGAAAATCACATTATTAAATACAATGTACTCTGTGAAGACAAATATGAAGTCTTAACGAAGTGTATAAGATTATTGAAACAATAAATAATTGGCCTCACTACTTAGTGAAAATTAATGTGTGAAAATTACATCAATCCTGGAAAAAGCTGGTTTAAATGAATATTTTTTTGACTCATAGGCTATTGGTTAAAAAGAGAAACCATGTTTGCTGGTGCTTTTACTATCAGTATGATAAAAGTAAAGTTATCATAAAAGAATTATTTTGAATAATAAATGTGTTGAAAGAGTTGTATGTTGGTCAGTCAGATGGCTTAATGGGTACTGTATCAGTAACTTTTTGTTGATATGATAAAATACCATTTAAAACAATTAGTGGAATAAATTATTTATTTTAGCTTATGGTTTCAGAGGGAGAACCCGAAATAGCAGGGCAAGCCTGGCAACAGATGGCAATGCAGGAAGCTGAGAGTTCACATCTTTAAACACAAGCATGAAATAGAAAGTGAACTGGAAACTGAATAAGGCCATGGACTCTCAAAGCCAGCCACCCAGTGATGTGTGTCTTCCAGACACTCGTTTAAAGGTTTTATTATATCCTTAAACAAGGCCACGCAGGGGCTACTAGTGGTGGAATACATGAGCCTATAGAGAACGTTTTCACTCAAATCAGTATTTAGTCATTGATTATAATAACTGAGTTTCCTGGAGGGTTTAGTATTGAGAACTGTGATTGGAAAGCAATGCCTTTAGTGTAGAAAATAGGTCAGTGGGTGTTAATGATTAGTTTATCATTACTTAGTATTTTAAAACTTAAGTGCATTTTTTTCATTTATTAATTTACTTAATCATTTTGCAGTGCAATCTCAGCCCCCTCTCCTGTCCTCCCAGCCTCACCCTCATGCTCTCCTCCCCTTCCCCACTCTCCTCCCCCTCAGAGAAGGGGAGGCCCCCAAGGGATACCAACCCACATGATACATCCCATCTCAGCAGGACTAAGTACATTTCCTCCCACTGATGCTGGACAAGGCAGCCCAGCTACGGGAAAAGGATACAAAGTCAAGCATCAGAGTCAGAAACAGCTCCTACTCCCATTGTTTAATGCATTTTAAGTTTTTAGTCTTATGTGCAAATGATGGCACTTTCTAAATTTTCAACTAGAGTTTACTACAAAAAATATTTCTTAAATACTCTACACTATTGAATCAAAGTGAAATATCATGAAACTTTGGTGAATTGATATGAAATTAAAAGAGGAAAAGACATTTCAAAACCTTAAAAAGAAAATATTATAGTTACATATATTTGACATGAAGCTTTTTGTGTGTAGCCAATTAACTGAGATCCATGTGAGATCCATGTCATCTTTCCCACTAAAAATATAATCCTAAGCCAAAATGATTCTACATACCATATAGAGAAATTTACATATCAAATATCTTATTCAAATGGATTTTGCCACAACATAGTGGCATTTTATTATCTAGCACAGGTTTACAAGTGAGGACTGCTGGCTTGGTAAAACCCCACTGTTGTTTGAAGCATGAGTAAGTGTTTATACATCCTGGTTTCTTCTCTACCTCTGCCTCCATTAGGAGATTGCGCCTGGGCTACCTGAATGGGAAAAGAGCAACAGGATAGGTATGTTGTCTCTAGAGCAGACATCATGACAACTCCTGCCCTTTCAAGTGGTCATCCATTCCAATAGAAGATCAATCCAGAATATAGACCTTTTAAGCTAATCTATGGACAATCAGAAAACATTGTTTTAAGCAATAAAATAGAGGGGTTAATATGAATCATGGAATTACTGCTTTGTGGGTCATATTATACAGTGAGTTAAGAACTTTAGTACTTGATAAATAAATCTAAATTTATTTTACTACATGAAATTTTAGACATTGTGTATTACAAAACAGTCTTGATCCATGAAAAAGAAAATATTCAAGAAATGTTCAAGTTTGCTGATTCTACAGTCATTATTTATTTCATTAACAGTTGATGAAAACATTTTTGAGGACAAGTGAATTTGACATTAAGTTTTCACCAAATACATATGATTTTTACAAAACTGGAGGGTTTTGCATTGAGATCTATGATTTTGACTCTGTTCAGTATGCATTGTCACACATACTCTTAAAGTTAACTGTGTAAGAGTTAAAATGGATGAGATATCCCTAGATAACTTGAAAATTATTTTTGAGCCTGCTTCAAGCAACATTAGCCACAACTGTGAAGGGAGAGTATTTACATGAAATAGTTTTTGTAGCCAAAATTATATAAAGACTGCTGCATCTTGCTCCTGCTATAAATTCCACAAGTCACATAACCAATGCTCTCTCTAAGATCTGAGCACTTTTTAATCACTCAAGTAGAAAATGATCTTATTAAAAAGTTTCAGAAGGGTATACAGTGGTCTATAACGAAAACGCCAGCACTTAGGCTGAGGTAGGAGGATTTTCATGAGTTTATAGGAAGCCAGGGATACAAGGAGTACTGTTCTGTTTCAAAGATCTCTTCATCTAGGCAAATAAACACACAAATAAATGCCCATTATAAAACTACACATACTTTTATTACCTCTCCTTTATTTTAAAATTTTAGGTTGATATGCCCAATTTATACTAAACAAAATATCTCATGCGTGTTTCTATCTGAGTTATTTTATGAGATAAGGTTTCAGAGGATGCTGCCACCCACCTGTAGTTTAAGTCATACCTTGTGTCCTGGAGGATAAATCTTTCCAGGGAGAATGAAAAGTGCTCTAATTCTTTTGACACTTGTTGTCACAAATGCTAGCCACCTTTTAACCTTGCCATAAAATCTAATCAGTACAAGAGCATTTTAATGTACCTATGGTAGCACTCAGAATTTAAGATCAGGGGAGAAAGTAGGTCTTCTGACCTTCATAAGTGGTGTTTGATGGTTACTCTGGGAATGATAGAATTAGCTTAATCTAAACTACAACTTGATGGAAATGTGTTCATGTTTAAAATAAGACACCCTGCTGTAGCTCACAATGGGAGGAAGGCTTCAAGGTATGAGTTTCTAATGCAATAGAAAAACAAGTGAGTCCAGCAAAGTCATTTTGTCATCAGCAATCAGCGAGAGGTTGCCCTCGGTGCTTCAGTTTCCAGTTTTTAATTTAACAAGGAATCTTAAGTGAACAGTAGTGTAGAATACATTCGACTCAGCTTTTTCCTTAGGAAGAAAGTGCAATACTTTACTTCTACTGACCTTGAGTCAAAAGCTTCAGAAGTACATGAAGAATATGATTCTGAGTGGATTGTGGGTGAGCTGAATTGAAAAAGAGGAGAGAGTTGCTTTTAACATGACCAGATGGCAATTTTTACTAGTTGGCAGTGTGCTGAAAAGCACTTTTTTCTTGATGGAAAGTATATATTATAGACTGGCACAACTGAATGTGCAAAAGCATCCAAAAATAGATAAAATATTCTTTAGCTTTGAAGTAAAATTATGGTAAGCTTATACAGTTCATGGTGCGCAGGATTTAGAGAAGTAATGACAGCGATGAGCCGCATTCGAAGAATTCAAAGTGTGGAGGTGAAGCCTGAAGTGATATAATGTTTTGAGTTCTGTCCGCAGGCCTTCTAGGATGACTAAAAAGCTGATGACCGTTTTAGTTGTGACCACCTTCTCCTGCTGCTGAGGACACCACCAGCTCTGTTTAGCTCGTGGTCAGTGCTTTGCAGATGTACCAGCGGAATTCTGAGATCACACATTACAAAGTGTGTTGCCCTACTCTTTGCTCAGAAGAATACCTGCACTGGTGACATGAGCCGAAAGATACCACAAACCGCCTTCCTTCGGGGAGTCTGTCTATTGCTACTTCACCTCTGATGATACTGCTTAAATTCTAGATTAGCATTCTGAACAATTTACCAAGTTCTTTACAGGAAAGCTTAATGATTAAGAGAGAAGTTCTTTTAGTTTCAGTTAAATTTGTTATTTGGCTATTTTATACATGTGTAAAGTATGATGTGCTTACTTGAATGTGCCAAATTCTTCTATGTCCTTCTCATTCCTGTCAAACCTTCCTTCACTACAAGTTCCTTTATCACATTCCTGTCTTTTTTGTTTAACGCCCAACTGAGTGTAATCAAGATGATTTGTTTGAACATAAATTTGGTCCTAGCCATTGAAGCCTGATTGGCTTACATGATTGGCTTACATACTACTGAAGAGAATGACTACCTCTCACCAAGAATCCTCCAGTAGACAATTGTTTCACACAGAGAGGTAGGGGCTCATGAGTTCCTCTGTCCATGGGTGACTACTGACAGGGTCAGTCTTGCTCACATTCAGTGGCGGCAACCTCAGGAGTTGTGCTTGTAATGGGTGTGTCAACATTAAAAGCATTATTTTTTTAGCCGTATTCTCTACCTCTGTCTCTTTCATTCTTTGTCATCGTTCAGAGACACTTGGATGGAATACATATGCTCTATAGGTATATACATATATATATATATATGTATGTTGTATTTATAGGTGTAAACATACTTACACACACTATCATATATATGTCTCTCTCAATATATATGCACACTATCACATATTCTTAGTACTTAGTACGTCAGTCTGTGCCTTCAACATTATTCATGGCAAAGGATACTTTCTTTGATTAAGGCTAAGCATAACACTTATATACAGGTATAAACATAAATATTTAGAGGGTAATTTGAGTAAATGTCAATTTAGCTAGGGCATACAGTCTCCCTCACCATGAGTTTCAGACTAGGTTTATGGTACAAGTCATGAATTCCATGTAGTGAAGAAGGCCTGAAATATAGTTCCTGGTGGTTACCCAGTAACTGTTGCTTCACTATTACAGTTGGCACATCAATTGTCTAGCAGGTTGTCACTGTAGTTCACAGATCTTAAAGCTTGTTTAACAAGTGCTTTTTTTCTCTAATAGCCTCTATAGTACCTTTCGGGATATGAAATGAGGCAGTGAGAATAAAACTTCCTTATCACTTCTTGATTTCTCTGTCTTGTAAAGAAGGTATGTGGTATCTTCTGTAATAGAGTATTATCAGCTATTCCTGACAGACAGATATAACAAATTATAATAGCCTGCATGGCTTGGAAGGTCTCTGGGCTCTCCTTGACCAACAAGTCAAAATGATGTAGCCCACATTTGACATTTGCATATTTGTTTACAAAACTCTTGAGTATTTAGAACAGGATTACTTACCAATGGCATTTACCATTATTTTCTTTTTTATTGGTTTTATTATTTGTTTTTTATTCATTTGTTTATTCATTTATTACAATTTATTCACTTTGTATCCTAGCTGTAACCCCCTCCCTCATCCTCTCCCAATCACATTTTTCTTCCCTCTTCTCCTTCCTTGCCCCTCCCCCAGTCAACAGAGGACTTCCTCTTCCCCTGATTTTAGCCTGTCAGGTTTTATCAGGACTGACTGCATTGTCTTCCTCTGTGGCCTAGTAAGGTTGCTCCCCCTCAGGGGGAGGTGATCAAAGAGCCAGCCACTGAGTTCATATCAGAGAAAGTTCCTCTTACCCTTCTTAAGGAATCCACTTGGAGACTGAGTTGCCAGTGGCAACATCTGTGAAGGAGTTCTAGGTTATTTCCATTTATAGTCCTTAGTTGGAGTATCAGTCTCAGAAAAGAGCCCTGGGCCCAGAGTTTTTGGTTCTGTTGCTCTTCTTGTGGTGCATGTGTCCCATCCAGTCTTTCATCCAGTCTTTCATAAGATGTCCTGCATTCTGCCCATAGTTTGGCTATGAGTCTCAGCATCTGCTTTGAGAGGCCCTCTGTGGTAGGTTTCTGTCCTATTCCCTGTTTTCTCCCTCTTCTGATGTCCAATCCTTTGGCCTTTCGGAATGAGGATTGATCATCTTACCCAGGTCCTCCTTCTTCCTTAGCTTCTTTAGATGTACAGATTTTAGTATGTTTATCCTATATTATATATCTAATATCCACTTATAAGTGAGTATAGACCATGGGTGTCTTTCTGCTTCTGGGATACATCACTCAGAATAATCTTTTCTAGTTCCCACAATTTGCCTGCAAATTTCATGATTTCCTTGTTTTTAATTGCCAAGTAGTATTCCATTGTATAGATGTACCACAATTTCTATATCCTTTCCTCAGTTGAGGGACATCTGGGTTGTTTCCAGGTTTTGTCTATTACAAACAAAGCTGCTAAGGACATGGTTGAGCAAATGTCTTTGTTGCATATTTTGGATATATGCCTAGGAATAGTATAGCTGGATCTTGAGGTAGCACTATTCCTAATTTTCTGAGAAAGAACAAGATTGATTTCCAAAGTGGTAGTACAAGTTTACATTCCCACCAGCAATGGAGGAGGGTTCCCCTTTCTCCACATCCTCTCCAGCATGTATTTTCACTTGAGTTTTTGATCTTAGTCATTCTGATGTGTGTAAGGTGAAATCTCAGGGTCACTTTGATTTGTATTTATCTGATAGCTAAGGATGTTGAGCATTTTTTAAGTGTTTCTCTGACATTTGATATTCCTCTACAGAGATTTCTCTTTAGTTCTGTACCCCATTTTTAATTGGATTACTTGATTTGTTGCTTTTTAACTTCTTGAGATCTTCATGTATTCTGGATATTAGCCCTTTGTCAGATATAGGGTTGGTTGGTGAAGATCCTTTCCCATTCTGTAGGCTCTAGTTTTGTTCTGATGACTCTTTCCTTTGCTTTACAGAAGCTTTTCAGTTTCATGAGGTTGCATTTACTGATTGTTGATCTTAGAGCCTGTGCTGTTGGTGTTCTGTTCAGAAAGTTTTCTCTTGTATCAATGAGGTCAAGGCTCTTCCCTACTTTTTCTTCTAACAGATTTAGTATGTCTAGTTTTTTGTTGAGGTCTTTGATCCACTTGGACTTTAGTTTTATGCAGGATAATAAATACAGTTCTATTTGCATTTTCTACATGTAGACATTTCTCTAATTGGCTTACAAAGCAGACTTCCATATATATTTTTCATGTAGCCTATGGTTTGCTTACCTCTGCTAACTCCCCCCATCTTCCTCATAATTAGCATATCCTGCTTAGACATATATGCAAATGTTTTTCTTACATGATTTGCCAAATAAATTTTCATAATTTTAAGGTTATCAACAGTAACAATGTTTAGCAGCTTGTTTCATTGTTAATTTCTCACCTGCCATTTCTAAAGTTTAATATTTTGTCAATCTGTGGAGTTCTTTATGAAGAAATTATAAATTAAAATGTATATGAGAACTAGCCTTGAAGACATCTCTTCTGTAATTTCATGGCCACTATCTTTCCTTAGATCCTGATCATATGAGGCTTCCATCCTTTGTGCCCTTCCTAGGTCCTGCCTCTCAAAGCCCAATATTATCTATATTCCAATTTTCTGTTCCTGCAACTTCCTGAAAAATAACTATAACTATTTTTTTACTTGTGCTTTTCATTTGTTTCTCAATTTTCTTTTTATCAGACATCCTTGTGTTATTACTCAGAACTGAACTTTTTTGTCCTATTGATGTTGGTTGCCTCATACTTGTTTTTCATATACAGACTCCCATACCCTTTGGTACATATTCTACAATATCATTTTCACTAACTATGTCAGGCAATGTGTCCTCTTATATATCTTTAGCCTTTATAACATTTTTATAGCTAGGAGAATTTTTATTTGATGATTCCTTGGGGCTGTGTGCCTATAGAAATTAACATTGTTTGTAACATTTACTTTGATTTTTCTAAATATGTTATTTAAATATAGCATCATTTAAAATATAAACACTTAAGTCACATTCATTCTTTAAAAGTTATCTGTGCCTTAGAGACCATCTGCTCAGAAAGATGGTTTGTTATAAAAGCTACCATCTTAACCTCTTTATCAGTCAACCATCCAACAATCAGTATACACTAAAAAATAACTTGCTAAAAACTGTTTTGCTTAAAACTGTGTTGGAATCCAAATCTATGAAAACCACAGTGGGCACAACATTCTGCAGAGAGATAAAACCTATATGAGGAATGGTGATATATTTCTGTTTGTGCTTATAAAAATAAACATATTGTGGAGCTCTTGTTCTCCCCAAGTCCCAACAACCTCCTCCAGATCTATCATTACTTCTCGCCCTCTGTCAGAGGCTTGATCTCGAGTCTTAATATCTGCTCTGATACATCGCTACATTGACCCCCCCCCCCCAGAGGTCCTCTTTGGCATGCTCCTGTTCTGTTGCTT
>CM053753.1:88214829-88238671 GCA_028658305.1 Pachyuromys duprasi | reverse complement strand
AAAATCACAGGCTCAAAGGGTTAAGTTGCTGCTGAAGGCATCTGTGAAGCCAAAATGTCCTTTATCACAAACCTGAGGAATTCAGATTCCTGTGCACTGGCTGAACACAGTGCTGTTCTGGATGTGGCTGCCTCTCCTAAAACGCAGAGTAATCTACAAGAACAGAGGGGTAAATGCAGGTGATAACTGGCAGAGGGGAATTCTAAGCAATGTTTGAATCAGGAGCAGCAAGGTAGTCGTGAGCTGTGTTTTATTAGAATCCAGTTGAAATGCCATCAGTTAAATGAGGTTTCAGAACAAAAGAAAGGCAGTCTGTGTTTTGCATAAGCAACTGCTGCCCAGTATGTGATGTTTGTTAAATGTGGATATGGAATTAAGGGAGGAACGCGCCTTTGTTCTGCCTTTCATCTTTCCTCTGGTCCTTAGCCAACTACAATAATTTGTTCATCTTTTTGCTTAGGGGACCTTTGTGTGGCAGATGTTTGCTCATTTTGATAAATGCCACGTTCTCAATAATCATTGATGGAAGCAAGGTGAGCAGTGGAGCCTCTGGTGATGCGAAACCCAGTGGGGACTAGAGACTCCCAGGCCAGGACACTAACAGAGTATTTTTACTAATAAAGCCAATTTCACCTGCGAGTCACAGAGAAGATAGACCTTGGTGTACTCCTCAAACTGACTTTACTTTCTAAGTATCTTCAGTTTGCTGAAGAATTCTTGTGATTGTGATACCTAAAGGAAGTCTCTTTTGCAAAGGAATGGTAACTTCAAAGACAGCTGGAAAAGGAGAAACAAACTTCAGAACGTAGGCAAGAATGAAATGATATCTTAGTCTCTCTGTGATCTTAGATGTGTTAGGCCTGTTGTGCTGAGGCTGTGAAAGGTGGACATGCTGCCCGTTAACTACTTGGATGCAGTAGCAAGTTAGTATTTACGGTATTTGAGTATTCACTCTCTTTTGTAAGATCTTGTATCTTAGGTTCTTCTTACATTAACATACAGGGTAATCTAGCATATATATATATTTCTAGAGGGTCTAGGTCCAATTCATGCATGGTCCTTGTTTGATGCTTCCATTTCAGCAAGCCCCTATAGGCCCTAGTTAGTTGGTTCTGTTGGTCTTCTTGTAGAGTGCCTGTCACTTTCTAGTCCTTGGTCCTTTTTTTCTTTGTGCTTTTCCACAAGACTCCCTATTCATGCCAATGTTTGGCCGTTAGTCTCAGCATCTCTTTTGAGGTGCTGCTGTATAGAGTCCCTTAGAGGACAACTCTGCCAGGCTCCTGTCTGCAAACCTAGCAGAGTATCTTTCATAGTATCAGGTGTTGACACTCTTTCATAGGGTGGATCTTTGGTTGGGCCGGGCATTGGTTGGGTATTCCCTAGTCTTTGCTTTATCTGTGTGGTTTTTTTTTTTTTTTTTTATCCTTGCATATCTTGTAGGCAGGCTAATTTTGGGGTTGAAGTTTTTGCTGGTGGGTTGAAGTACCACTCCCTCTAGTAGGGACCTTGGCTAGTGAGAGAGTGTCCTTTTCAGACTCTATGGTCTCTGCTACTAGTAGTCTCTTGTCCAACCAGGAGCCTACACTGACTTAGAGAGAGTCCATTGCTAGTGGAAGTATAAACTTGTACAACCGCTTTGGAAATCAATCTAGCAGTTTCTCAGAAAATTGGGAATAGCTTTATCTCAAAACCCAGCTATACCTTTCTTGACTATATATCCAAAAGGCACTCCACCATACAAGAACACTTGCTCAACTATGTTTTCTTTTATTTTTAAATATATTTTAATATTTATTACAATTTATTCACTTTATATACCAGCTGTAGCCCCCTCTCTTTTCCCCTCCCAATCCTGCCCTCCCTCCCTCTTCTACACCCATGTCCCTCCCCGAGTCCACTGATAAGGGAGGTCCTCCTTTCCTTCCCTCTGACTCTAGCCTATCAGATCTCATCAGGACTGGCTGCATTGTCATCCTCTGTGACCTTGTCAGGCTTCCCCCCACCCCAGGGTGAGGTGATCAAATAGCTGGCCAGGGACTTCATGTCAGAGACAGCTCCTGCTCCCCTTACTAGGGAACCCACTTGGAGACTGAGCTGCCATGGGCTACATCTGTGTAGTGGTTCTGAAGCAGATGCTGAGGCTCAACTATGTTTAAAGCCCATTTATTCACAATAGCCAGAATCTGGAAACAAACTAGATGTCCCTCAACCAAAGAATGGAGACAGAAACTGAGGTACATTTACATAATGGAATACTACTCAGCAATTAAAAACAGAGAAGTCATGAAATTTGCAGACAAATTGATGGCACTAGAAAATATCATCCTGAATGAAGTAACCCAGACCCCTAAAGACACACAGGTAGGTACTCCCTTGTGAGTGGATTTTAGCCATATAATATAGGATAAATACACTACTAGGCACATACCCAAAGAAGATAAATAAAAAGGAAGATCCAAGGGAGGACACATAAATCTTACTTGAAAGAGGAGACAGAATAGACAGAGGTAGAAGATAGAGAACAAGGTAAGAAAGGGGGGCATAGAGAGTTAAGAGAGTGGACATTAGACCTGGAGAGAGAGTTAGGGGGAGGACAGAAGGTCTGTAGAGAAAAGAGGAACTGAAGGTGGAGGCATGTTTGTGGGTTTTCAATGTTATAATAGAAAAGTTGAAAGATTTTCATTTGTCACTGCTTTCTGCCCAGCATGGCCATGAGAGCAGTGATGACCACCGTCTACATGTGTGAAAACTGCTATAAACAGGCATAGAACAAATGTACATGACCATGTGTCAACACTGAAAAAAATTTTAACACTTTTATTTAATTTATTTTTTATTTTTTAACATTTTTTATTTTATATTAATCACAGGTTATGTACTTTGTATCCCAGCCATAGCCCCTTCCCGCATTCCCTCCCTTTCCCTCCCATCCCTCCCTCATCTCCTCTCTGCTCCTTTCCAAGTCCACTGATAGGGGAGGACCTCCTCTCCTTCCATCTAACTCTAGCTTATCAGGTCTCTTCAAGATTGGCTGCAATGTCCTCTTCTGTGGCCTAGCAAGGCTCCTCCTCCCTTGGGGGGGGGGGGACGTCAAAGGGCCAGCCATTGAGTTCATGTCCTAAATAGTCCCTGTTCCCCTTACTAGGGTACTCACTTGGATATTGAGCTACTATTTGCTACAGTCAAGCTGGGGTTCTAAATTATATTCACTCATGGTCCTTGGTTGGAGAAACAGTATTTTGCATGAAGTGACAGTCATATACTTTGCACATGTGAGCATAAAATACATTGATACCTTCCAGTATCCAAATCAGAACTATTGTTTACCTTTCATAGGAAATCTAATTACTTCAGTTTATACACCAAAGGTATCAGGAGAATCCAACCACTCTAGTATAAACACCTATTTTCTTACCTTATATACTCAGCTTTGCATTTCTTGGATAAACAATAGTCAATCAACTGTAGTTAACAGGCTTAATATAAAAATATCTACTTTTTAAACATTTCCTTTGTAGTATTCACTGCTTACAGACAATGCAGAAAACATACGTCCAAATGAACATTTGGAATAAATAATATATATAGTTGATAATGAGAAGTTTTGCTTGTATAATTAATAAATAGTAATTGGGCATGCACATAGCAATTGTTTTTATAATCTTATATATAACTCACTAAAAATGCATCCAATTTAAAAAGAAAGACTGACTTTTTTTCTTTTCTTATTAGTGGGATGGCCTTTTACAAGGGACTGGGAAATTTTTCATTTGTGATTTCAAGGGAAGAAAATTAATCTTTTTATTGGCTTTCATAATATTTTTAGTAATTTATTTATTTTCAAATTAATCACAGGTTATATACTTTGTATCCCAGCCATAGCCCTCTCCCTCATTCCCTCCCACTCTCCCCATCCCTCCCTCATCTTCTCCCTGGCCCCCTCCAAGTCCACTGATAGGGGAGGGCCTCCATCCCCCTTCCATCTGACCCTTATCATGTCTCTTCAGGGCTGGCTGCAATGTCCTCTTCTGGGATCTAGTTAGGCTGCTCCTCCCTCGGGGTGGGGTGGGGCGGTCAACAAGCCAGCCATTGAGTTCATGACCCAAATAGTCCCTGTTCCCCTTACTAGGGTACCCAGTTGGGTACTGAGTTACCATGGGCCACATCCGAGCAGGGGTTATAGTTTGTATCCATACATGGTCCTTGGTTGGATAAACTTAGTTTATAATTTTTGCTGTTTTAAAAAAAAATCCTCAGTTCCATAGTAATGGGAACAGGGACTGTCTCTGACATGAAGTGATTGGTCTGCTCTTTGATCACCTCCCTCTGAGGGGGAAGGTGGAAGGACATGGAGGAAGACAATGCAGCTACTCCCGATGAGACCTGATAGACTAGGATCAGAAGGAAGGAGAGGAGGACCTCCCCTATCAGTGGACTGAGGGAGGGAATTAGTGGAGAAGGGGGAAGGAGGGTGAAATTGGGAGGGAAGAAGGGAGGGAGCTACAGGGGGGATACAAAGTGAATAAACTGTAATATATATATATATATATATTCCTCAATTGCGCTTCTTTTGCATGTACATAATGATATTTTTAAAGTTTATCTCTTGTCACTGGTTTCTGAATTTTAATTGAAGTCTAAATACTTTAATATAAATGCAGTGTACTGCTAAGTTACTTACAAAGATGACTATAAGGTGAAACAATGATAATATAACATAAATTTTTCAAGGCTAGCTGTGTTTACCAATTATTATACCACAGTATCAAGAAAGCCAAAATTGTACAAATAAAATAATCCTGTGGAAAATATGTCATGGAATGATGATGATGTGTATAACCATATTTAATATTCCATGGTATAAAGTGTATCCCTGAGCTCAATTTCCAAGATTTGTTTCATTTTATTGGTGAGACATAAAGTGTTATGGCTTGATACAACCACTTGATGGAACTCTTTCATTTTGCTTTCAGCAATCTCAAAGCAATGACAAGCTTTCATTCCAGGGACAGCATCAAGAATTGCTTCTTTTAACAACTATCTTATGGAAACGTAATGATATTTGACATATTATGAAGTTAATGGTTTTTTATGCAAAATTACAACATTATGGATTCTCTTTCTTTGAAAATGTTTTTTTAATCTACTCTAAACACAATCCCTGCAGAAAATGCATTTTAATTTACTGTCAGCATTTAAATGATATTAATCTTATAAACTTAAAGCTTCGTTTGTATAATATCTTACATATTTATCATGAGGCAATTTTGTTAACTGCCCTTCCAAGGTCTGTGGTTTTAGAGTATATTAGTTAACACTCTCCTGAGGTGGATCCTAGTATTATCTTAGCACAGAAGATTTGCGTAAAAACAAGATACTGAGAATGAAGTAACATTTGCAACAAAATCCTATTGATAATAAACTATGTCTTCACATTGGTAAAATCTAGAAGGAAGAAAGAAAATCATATGTTTGTTGAACATACTGACACTCCTGATTATAGAAAGGGCAATAGTTTGGGCATCATTCACCTTCACACTCTGAACTATGCAAATATGAATATCTTAAAGTCTATTCTGACAGCTGCATGTAATAATGTATGTATACAGTCTTAAACCATCATGTAAATGTTTCTGTTGGGACAGTTAGTTGGGAGAAAGCCCACATGTGTGTCTCAGGGAGGAGGCTTTTCAATCACTGCTGTTACAAATTCTGTTCTGCCTACAGTGTGTCCTGAAGTTTGCTTCTGGCTGTGGGAATCTGGTAACTAAGGCTTACTATGTCTTCTCAGTATTCTCTCCCCTAGATCCAGTATTCGGGGGCAAACACTCCATAGTAGTTACTGTTAAATCAATTTCTCAGTCTCAATCCAACCCTACTATCTGTGTGTGTGTGTGTGTGTGTGTGTGCACATCTTTGTACTTATGGAGACCAGGGATGCACATTGGTGTCCTCCCTTATATCTTGTTCTCTTATTTTGAGTTAGGTTTTTTTTTCAGTAAATCTGGAGCTAAGCTAACAGCCAACAAGCTCCAGTGATCAGCCTGTCTCTATCCCTAACAGGGCTAGGATTACAGGTATATGGAGGGGCACTCATAGCGTTATACTGGGGTGCAAGGTTCCAAACTTAGATTCCTGTGCTTGTACAGGCAACAACTTTTCACACTGATTTTTCTCTGCAGCCATCACTTCTTCCATCTTGTGTCTCCATGAGCCCTATCATGCTGTTATATAACATCTCAGCATTCTAGTCTCTTTGTGTCCTCGCTAATTTTCTACTTACTGTTTATCCTGCCAAACTGTCAAATTCATTTGAAGACAACATTTGTAAAACTGTAGCTATGCTTAGTTTCCTACCACCCTTTTGTCTAACCAGCAATAGGAAACAAGTTAGCTATAAAAGAAATAGAGAATTATGAAGGTCAAGATGGAGCTAAGACTTAGGGCTAACAATGTCAAGCATGAACTCTTTTTGCTTGACTCTATTATATAGTAGTTTACACAGCACTTCTCTTTTGATGATAGAATTAATCTGTTTGATCTATACAGGCACTGAAAATGCAAGGCACTAAAATGTTCTTATTTTCAGACAATTTAAAAGAAACCCCACTGTTATGCTAATAAGAAAACTTCAATTATCTTTCTTTTGAGGATAAGTTTTTAAAACATCATTCATTCTTTCCCTATATATATTGTCTGCTCTTATGTTTGGGTTTGAAGGGATTCACTTGAGAGAAATAACCTTTAACTGAGAAAGTAATTTTTTTAAAGTCTGCATAATTCTTACAGTTAAGAAAGGTTATAAGTTCAAATGCATTCATTGTGTAAGACTTAAAAAGTATTTCTCTCATCCTGTGTTGTGCCAGATAAAATGGAAATACTAGGGAAAGGAAGACAAACAGAAGCACGCATACCAACCTCCATCCTTGGGAAAGACATCTAATATGAATAATTCTTTTGTATGCATTTTTGTGTGACTTATGTTATTTCAGGTTGAGATAGAATAATAAACATTTGAAGGGCAAGGATCTCTTTCATAGTGGATTGTCAAAGAAACCCTTCTTCAAAGGAGACTTGGCTGCTTCGTGATAGAGATGGAGTCCCCAAATACTGAGGGAGCCTCTGAGAGGTCTCTAGGCATGCCTTTAATGTTCTGAGAGGCTGAAGGAAAAAAAAGACTCTGATTATCCAAGCATAGCACTGTGACATTGAGAGTAATTACTTAGATATTATTTAGATGATCCAGAAGACGACATTGTTGCCTCTACCATTCTATGAAACTATTACAGGACACCGAAGTTTTATTTGGTCAGCAATTTTTTTTTATTTTGTTCCAGAGTCGCATTTACCTTTATATTGGCTGTAAAGCAATTTTCATACATTATGCTCTATATTTTGCATTGCCTAAGCAATTTTTAATGACAAAAGCACCAATTAATAAGTAAGTATTCTGTAGCTATATCTTACAAATTGGAAGATTCTGTTTTTGGAAGGAGGAGGGAGACTGTTAAAACCCAAGAAGCTGAGGAAATGGATATGCCTGAGGAAACTCACAACATAAGATTCACCAAGAACCTTTCCAAGGCTACATGAACACCAGTTTTTGCTGAGTGTGAGGAAGCTCCAGGAGAATTGCTGACAATGCTATGGGTGGGTGGGCTTTACAGTGGTGCAGCTGCCTGAGCCACCCATTCCTGGAAGCAACCACAATAAACCTATTGATTCATTAAGGTAGAATTAGGTGTGATGGTTTCCTTGCTCTTTGCTCGGTATCCTATCTGAAATGAAGAAATATTTATTCACATGTGTGCAAAAAAACTTTTTAAAATAGCAACGTTAGCTGAGTCAATAGACCTCTGTAGAGTTACCAAAGTTCATAAAAATAGCACTCCCTGGGCTGAAGAGATGCCTCACTGGTTAAGAAAACTGAATACAAATTACAGAAGACCGAAGTTCAGCTCCTGCAGCCTGATGGCATCTCATAACTGACTGTAACTTCCCAAGAGTTCTGACACCCTCTTCTGGCCTGTCTGAAAACCAGGCAAAAAGGGGGATGGGGATACAGACATGCATGTATGGGAAACACCCATATACATGCAATTAAAAGAAAACTATTAATAAAGTAAAATACCACTTCCTTCTGTTTGTCCTCATTTATCAAAGTTAAATTTTCCAATAAACAGGAGCTTCCCCCCTCCCCTGACAAAGGAGATCCTCAGTATTAGAATGCTTGTCATAAAGTAGAAGTATGATGCTGGTAATGTTAATTAATTAATTGCTTGAGTGAAGGTTGTACTCATCACAGCAGGGGTTATACTGCACTGTGGAGCCAGTGTTGACAGGCAAGCCATTCAACCACCACCATCTGTCTTGTACTTATGACAAACACATGAAAGTAAGTAAAATGAAACTCACTCTTCTCTTTTAATAGCTTTGGCTTCTGGAAGACATATTTATGGTTTGTTTAGAAAATTCCAAGAATTTGTATGGAGAACTTTTAAAGACAAAAGGCAAGAAAACAACTTTAAACAGATGAAATGTTTTTTTTTGTTTTGTTTTTTTGGTCTTTGCTCTCAAAGTTTAATTAAAATGTACTTATGCTAGAAAATTAATCATTTCACCAAAAGCCAAGTGTAAGTACAGTAAACCATGAACGTGCTAAAACAGCTGCTATAGAATTAAGCTATGCTCAAACAGATGCTGAGAAATCAAATTTGGGGGAGGGAAATGTCATGGGACTCTGATTTAGTCTTCTTTTCTGAAAAATGGTAGGCCCAGGAATTTGTGGTAGGCCTAAGAGATGGATAATGAAAGAAGATGTAGATAACATGAAAAGTCAATGACTGCAGGAGCCAATATGCCAAAAATCATTAAGCTTTTAAGTATAAGGTAAAAGGACCAGGATTATTCCCAGCTATGCGATAAAGACATTAAAAAGTAGTGCAATTGATGGTGCTCTACTGTTACCAGGGACTTGTTAGCAGAATGTAAAGGAAGTTTCTAATGAATTAGAAAGCCATTAAACAGACACTGAAAATCTCCAAAGGACTAAGATATGCACTGGGTGAAATTCATGAAAACGTAATACTGTTAAGAGTCAGAATAACATGTTAAACTATGGACAGTAAAAACTCGTTGTGTGAATTTCAGAAAAATACTTTCGGCGTCATGGACATTGTTTTTAGAGACATGAGGGAGACTGATAGAAGAAAGAACGTCAGACATTATAATTCTCAGTACTGTGTCACAACAGTAAAATCTTTCAAAGATACAAGCGGTTTAGACTAAGATTATACCATACAAGTTAAGTGGTTACCAACTGCTTTTAATCTGAACTAATATGTGAGTCACAAAGTGTTAATATTACACTTAACAAGATTGGGTTTATGGTCCTGGGTTATTTGAATATGGTCTTTCATTCAGGTTGTGTTTGGAATTATAGACCTCTTACTATCATCCCAGCTTCACTGTGTTTGGGAAATGGTTTGGGAGACTGATTCCTAAAATGATGTTATGAGCATAAGCACCCAACTGTCAGCAGATCACCATTCAAGTTATCCAAAAATCAGTGATTAGAATGAGTCATCAATTCTGCCCTGTAGTACAAAATTGACTAAGAAAGCATATGGAAGAAGGAGAAAACAGGAAACAGGAAAGGAGCCTACCACAGAGGACCTTGAAAGATGCTACCCAGCAGTGTATCACAGTAGATGCTGAGTCCCATAACCAAACTTTGGGCAGACTACAGGGAATATTATGAAAGACTGGGGATATAGTAAGACCTGGAGAGGGCAGGAGTGCCACAAGGAGAGAAAAAGAACAAAGAAATCTGGGCAGAGGGGTCTTTTCTGAGATTGATACTCCAACCAAGGACCATGCATGAGAAAACCTAGAAGCACTGAACAGATGTAGCCCATGGCAGCTCAGTCTCCAAATTTCCCTAATAAGGGGAACAGGGACTATCTCTGACAGAAACCCAGTGTCTGGTTCTTTGATTACCTCCCTCTGAGGGGAGAGGAGCTTTGCCAAGCCACCAAGGAGGACAATGCAGCCAGTCCTTTTGAGACCTGATAAGATAGGATCACATGGAAGGGGAGGAAAACCACCCCTATCAGTGGACTTGGAGACGAGTGGATATGGGAAGAGATGAGGGAGGAAGAGGGGATATGGAGGGAATGAAGGAGTGAGCTACAGCTAGGATACAAAGTGAATAAACTGCAATTACTATAAAAATTTAATAAAAAGAAAGCATATGAATTAGCAGGCATGGTAGGACACTTCTGTAATCCTAACACTTAAGTTCACAGAAGACTGAAGCAGGAATATGTGGTTTCTTTCCAGGAAAAGAACATCAGCAGTGGATAATTAATGTAGTTTATGTTGGAAGATATATATATATATATATATATATATATATATATATATGTGTGTGTGTGTGTGTGTAATATTTATATTATATGCACTTTGGCAAACATCAGTGTTGATATATGCTATTCTTCATTAAAAGTGAGGAAATAAAATATACACAAAATACATTTTAACTGACTTTCAAATAGGTAAACAACATTTCAAAATAATTCAAAATTTTATTTTGTTTTTTGTTTTTTATTTTTTATTATTAATTACATTTTATTAACTCTGTATCCCAGGTGAATTCCACTCCTTAATTCCCTCCCAATCCCACCCTCCCTCTCTTCTCTACTCCCTACCCCTTTCCAAGTCCACTGATAGGGGAAGACCTCCTCCCCTTTTCATCTGGCCCTGGTCTATGAGGTATCTTCAGGACTGGCTGCAAAGTACTCTGTGGCCTAGAACGGCTGCTCCTCCCTTGCTGGGTGGGGAGGTCAAAGAGTCCGCATTGAGTTCATGTCAGGAAGAATTCCCTATTTCCCTTACTAGGGTACCCATTTGAATACTGAGCTACCATGGGCTACAGGCAAGCAGAGATTCTATGTTATATCCACCCATGGTCCTTGGTTGGAGAAATAGTCTCATATAGGACCCCTGTGCCCAGATATATTTGGTCCTTGTGGAGCTCCTATCCTCTCCAGATCATATTAACTCCCCCTTCTTTCATATGATTCCCTGCCATCTGCCGAAGGTTTGGTTATGAGTCTCAGTTTCTGCTTTCATACACTGCTAGGTAGAGTCTTTCAGGGACCCTCTGTGGTAGGACCCTGTCCTGTTTCTTGTTTTCTCCTACATTCCATTTGTCTTTCTATGTAAAGACTGATTGCCTTACCCTGGGTCCTCTTTTTTGTTTATCTTCTTTAGGTGTATAGATTTCAGTATGTTTATCATATCTTATAGGTCTAAATAAGTGAGTATGTAACATATGTTTCTTTCCCCTTCTTGGATACCTCACTCAGAATGATAGTTTTTAGATTCCACCATTTGCTCAACCATGTTTATAGTAGCTTTATTTGTAATAGCCAGAACCTGGAAACAACCCAGATGTGCATCAACTGAGAGATGGATACAGAAATTTTGGTATTTTTACACAATGGAATACTACTCAGCAATTAAAAACGAGGAAATCATGAAATTTGTATTTCTTTTTATTTTTATAAGACATTTTGATTTTACTCTTTTATTTATTATTTATTACAACTCATTCACTTTGTATCCCTGCTAAAGTCTCTTCCCTCATCTCCTCCCAGTCCCACCCTCCATGGGCTACATCTGAGCAGTGAGTCTTGGTCCTTTCAATGTATGGTCCTTGGATGATTCATCAGTCTCTGAAATACCCCGTAGAACCAGTTTTTTGGCTCTATTTTTCTCCTTATGAAGCTCCTGTCCCCCTCCAGGTCTTTCTATCTCCCCCTTCTTCCTTATGATTCCCTGCACTCTGCCCAAAGTTTGGCTATGAGTCTCAGTATCTGCTCTAATACCCTGATAGGTAGAGTCTTTCATAGGCCCTCTGTGGTAGGCTCCTACTGGAAGAAATTTAATTATTTTTTGAGTTCCATCAGTTAATTATAAATACCATTTAAACATAGGAGTAACATATTCAACATCCTTCTCTAATATTTTAAAGTTATTGTTTAATCTGGCCTGAGAGAGCTGTGATATGAACGTGTGACCTTCTCAGGTGTGACATATTTTTTCCTGTGTGTTGAGAAAGCTACTGCTCACCAAAGCTGTTTCTTATAGATTTTTATTTATTCTCCCTTGTCATGGTCTGACATTGTCGCTTTGTTTTTGGGTCCAGCATGTTTTGACATTTTCATGCTAATTAATTCAACAGCTATTGTTACAAGTCACTCTAGTTAGTACTTGGAATTTTCCAATAAACAAATAGAAATATGCACACTACTACTCATTGCATTTATATGTTGCTGTAGAAGAACTATCCCCAAATTCAGTGCCTCAGAATCAATAATGGTTTACTGATAATAATTACATAGGACAGCAGTTGGGCAAGTCTAAGAAAAGCTGGCTTTTATATGCCTCGTATAGTTTCAGTCGGAGCAGGTGGGGTCACATGTCTCACTCTCTTATGTAGGTTTCATTGATCTCCTTGCCTCTTATATCTCTCCATCCTCTTAAGAAGCAAAGTCTATATTTCAATATGTGAAGTTGTATCCCAGGAACGAGAATAGGATAGCATCAAAGATATATGACCTCAGAACTTGCAGAATACAACTTCTGTCAGATTCTTCTGGTTGAAGTCAACACATGGCCAACCCACGGTCAGCTGAGATGCAAAAAGCAAATCAATTTACCAGGAGGGCAAACAGTCAGAAGGGGGTTGGAGTGTGTATCTCTGGCTACTTTTCCTAACAGTAACAAAGGTTTCTGAATGTTTTGTTGTGGCCTTGGGGAAGGACTCCTATATCCAAGAACAGTAAGCTTTGAGACACAGCTAAACTTCTATTCTTTCTCCACCCATGGGAAAAAGTTATTTATTTGTGATTACAAATGTTAGAGTAAAAGAAAAAACCAAAACAAAACAGTAACGTCAATGTAATCTTAGAGAGCTAAGCTGGACAATTCAGGGAACGGAATAGCTTCTGTCTTTATTCCTTCTGGTAAAGATAAGCATGTTCCAAATACCAATTGTGAATGATAAGATGTATAGATTAGACTATGGAGTTTCACAGATAGTGAAAATGCCAAAACCCAGTGTTTCCTGTTTCTGAGTGGACAGTGCTAAACAGTAACTTTCATGACCCCATTTGTTGGAATATTCTAGAATTAAAATGTATCATTCTCTCGTTTCAATGAGATTAGTCTAAGCATAAGTTTTCTACTAGCATAATTTTTGCTTTCTGTTGTTGTCATTTTGTATTACCAAGTTGCAATCATGGTTTTTGTTATATGTCATTATCTTCCTTAAAAGCACTTTCAGGCTTTCCTTGTGACAGGTAAGAAATAATAGTCCAAATTCCTTCCTATGACACTTAAACATCTGGCCTGTTTTTAGCTCCCACTCACTACACTCTGTCTCAGCCAATCAAACTGCCCATGATTTTCTCAAATTATAGTTTGGGTCAAGATAAAAGACATTGCAATTTCATCTCCCTGTGCTGAAGCATCATGCTTCACAGTGTTCTGATGTTTCTATCCCTTCCTCCACCCCAAAACATTTGACAAGATCAACTCCTTCTAGCTTTAGCTATGGTATTCACCCAGGAGTCAATGCAGGGTTGTGTTATACTGAAGTGGTTGTTTTCTCTTGTTTCTGCCAATTTCAGGGTTACATATGATTTTACATTTGAAGCTATTAATAAATGTTTTAATGGATTAAATTATTCACCCATCTCCCTCAGCTGGACTACTGATAATGTTTCTGAATCTTTGCAACCTAGAACATGTGTTCGGTATTAAAAATACAATGTCTGTTGAATTAATAAAATATGCTAATTTTTTGTTTGTAGTTAGCCTTCCCTGTAGCAGGTGTTCTAGATATGTCTCAAGACAGAATTTTAAGTATTAGCTCAGTATGTGTTATCCTAATAAGATCAGACCAGATTATTCATGTATTAATACTTTCTCAATTTGAGACTTGAAGCATGATTAGAAGTTGAATAAGATCAGATTAAAGAGATCTAGGCTAAGTGTTTCTCTTCTATAGCATCAACTAAGCCACCAACTGTTTAAGAACAATCAGAATGTCTCCGTTTCCTTTCAGGAGTCTTTCAGGACTGTGTTTGACGTGCTGGTGCTTCAAGGGATATACCTACTGAGGGTAGTTAGATTAAGGGATGTTGACAGCACAGCAATATTCCACAGTGTACTCACTGAGCCTTTCCTTCTTTGCCATGTGATGCCCATCTGCATGCAGAGGTCCCACTTGGAACTAGTCTCATCAAAAAGTGGCCATCTTTGTTGAAATTTGAAGGTCTATGTGGTTGGCCCATTTTAATGTGTCCTTAATGCTCTCTACAGACGTAGGCTCCTCTTCAAAACTCTCAATTCATCCTAGTGTCCTAATAGCTTTTATTATTTCCATTTAAATTTCTAAAGTTCCATCCAGTATACTTAATCAAGGCATATAAAAAGAAACTATTTCATAATAAATTATAAAATAAATCCATTTGGGGTTGAGTTCATGTAGAAAAATATGTTCTCCATATTTAGAGCAAAAAAAATTCACTTTTTAGTTTCTAGTTTAAATTTTAATATTTTATAAAATTTCTCACATAATGCATATGCATTTGCATAATTTCTATTCCCCACTTAACTTAGTGTTAGCATTGCTGTGATGAAACACCATAACAGAAACAACTTGGGGAGAAAAGGGTTTATTTGATGTATACTTCATGTCACTGTTTCCCATCAAAGGAAATCAGGATAGGAACTCTGGCAGAACAGGAACCTGGGACAGGAGATGATGCAGCAGCCCTGGAAGAAAGCTGCTCATTGGCTTGCTCCTCATGGCTTGTTCAGCTTGCTTTCCTGTAGAACCCGGGATTGCCAGCCCAGTGATGTCACCACCCATAAAAAACTGGGCTCTCCCACATGTATCAAGAAAAGATCACGCAGCCTGATCTTATAAAACATTTTCTCAATAGTGATTCCCTCCTTTTAGATAATTCAAGCTTTTGCCAAGCTGACATAAAAATAGCTAGCACACACCTTGTCAATTCAAACTCTCCCAGTGCCCAACTGTGTCTCAGGGTCATGACATCCTCTGTAGTTATTATTGTCACACACATGCACACACACACACACACACACACACACACACACCTCAAGTTCATGATCTCTTTTATAGTATTACACACACACATATACACACACCACTAAGCTTTTTTACTGTTGCTCATATATATATATATGTTTGTGTTGCTCATATATATATATATATATACATATGTCTGTGTTTTGGGCTGAACACATAGATTAGATAATCTATTAGAGATTATCCACCCATGGAGAAGATTAATTAGTAGCCAGGGATTGCCTATAGCTTTTTATCTAGGTAAGAAGGACATGTGAAATTTCCCCTATTAAACTGGAATGTCATTGTATAATGTCATTGTGCAGGTCTTGTTTAGGCAACCATACTGTTGAAATTTAATGAGTTCATCATCCCTTTTAAGTCAAGAAGATACAATGTAGCTGCTGGTGTCCTGGTCATCTGGCTGTTTAGAATGATTCCTTTCCCTGTTTTATTTTGCATTTCTTTTTTTATTAATTCACATTATTCACTTTATACCCCCCCATAAACCCCCCTCCTCCCCTCCCAAACCCACCTTCCCGCCCCCTTCTCCACACATGCCACTGATATGGGAGGTCTTCCTTTCTTTCCTTCTGATCCCAGTCTTTCAGCTCTCCTTACACTATAGATATGTGAATTGTTTATGGACCCAGCAGTAACTCACCCTCTTTATTGTGACCAGTTGTGACCATTGCAATAGCCTCTTTCTGCAGAAAGAGAAAAGAAATGAGCGGTAAGAGCTTACACGTACATGTCGGCTCAAGAGTAAATATTTAATTGACATTGAAATTGTATTTGGTTAGGAAAATGGTGGTAGTAAGTTATCTTCTAGGATCTATGATCACTTCTCCCATTGGTAGTTGACTAGGTTTAAAGAACCAGGCATTAATACTCTCCTATTTATCAGAGCATGAGTCCAATTAGACAACTCTCCTTTATCCCCATGATATAAGTATCATTATTGTATCACTGGGTTTATCTTTATTGTTGTTCACATGCTTTATGGCTGGGTAGAACTATTGATTTATTATCTTCAGTAGCAGTTTGCATAGAAGTATCTGATACTATGAGAGGTGGTCTCCAGGGAGAAGGTTTTCAGATCAGTTTCAGCCAGATTCATCAATTTCCTTGATGAAAGACATCTGGATGGTGTCTTCAGAAGTAGTTTCATATCTTTACGCTCAGGGAGGCAACCATGGGCAAAATCAACAGTCTGTATTGTTTTGGGAGTCTCTTTTATACTTCTGAACAAAAATTTAAAATCAAGTTGCCCATGCAGGGAAGTAGAAATTTTTGTTAAATAATCTGTGGCTCCTGCAGGGAGCATTGCTCTGTTTCAAAAGAGTTCCAGAAACCTTATGGAAGAAGTGGGAGATAGAAAGACCTGGATAGTGAGCGGATGGGGGCAGGGGCTCTCTCTCTGACATGAACTCAGTGACCAGCTCTTTGATCACCTCCCCCTTGGAGATGCAGCCTTTCCAGGCTACAGAAGAAGATGATGCAGCCATCCCTGATGAGACCTCATAGGCTAGGGTCAGATAGAAAGGGAGAAGGTCCTCCCCTATCAGGCAACTAGGGAAAGGGCATAGGAGGAGAAGAGTGGAGTGGGACTGGAAGGAGATGAGGGAGAGGGTTGCAGTAGGGATACAAAGTGAATAAATTGTAATAAATGAATTAAACTAAATTAAATAAAAATTTAAATGCTTTCATTTAAATATGTATACACAAATACACTTATTATATACGTATTTTAACTCAGCTTATAAAACAGTTTTTCTTTTTCCCTTCAATTTTTTTTTCTTTAGGTTTTTTTTTGTCTCTCTCTTTCTCCTCCTTTTGTATCACCTTCAATTCCTAGTTTCCAGGTTGAACACACCCATTTTCTCATTCCATACATTTGTGTACTATTATCCCACTCTCTAAAGCTCCTTCTTGCTGCTCTCTTGGTCCCTTTCTACTTTTCATGCTTTAGAGATTACTCCATGTTATGTACTCAAAGGTTAACTTTCAGAACTAGGGACCACAAATAAGAGAGAATATATGGCATTTGTCTGTCTGGGTGTGGATTGTCTCCTTCAGTATATTTTCCAGTTCCATCCAGTTACCTTCAAGTTTTGTGATTTTACTTTTAGTACAGCTTGACAGAATTCCCTTGTTGTATACATACCACCTTTTAATTAACCATTTGTCAGGTTTACAAGGATCGAGGTTACTTCTATTTCTGGGTTGTCATGAATGGACTGGAAACAAATTCATCTGAGCAAGTGTCTCTCTAGTATTGGGTGCACTGATTTTCATTATTACCTGCATCCATTTGCACCCATTTGCAATTCTGTCAACAGCTAATGAAGGTTCTCCTTCCCCTACATTCTTGCTAGCAGATGTTGTCAGTTGCTTTCTTGGAAATTATTAACAGAATCAGATAAAAACCTCAAACTAGTTTTAATTTATAATTCCCTACTGGCTAAGAATTTTGAACACTCCAAATATTTTCTTATCTATTTTTATTTCTTCTCCAAATCTAGTAAGTCAAGAAAATAAATGACCCAATTAATATATGTGCTAGTGGTCAGCATAAAGCATTGGATCATTTGTTTCCTTGACTCTGCTTTTTTTTTTTTTTTTTTTTTTTTTTGGATACTATAGGTATTAGTACTTGATTGGAACAGTAGCCATCAAAAGAACACAGATTTTCTCTCACTTCAGTAGCCTCTTCCTCACTGGTTTTGTTGTTTCTTTTTTACTATGGATACATTTACTGACTGAGCTTCCATTTGTTAATCTTTGGTCTTAATTTCTGGGAAATGAAATCCTTTTGAAAACTAAAGTATACCATCTCTCCAGCCCCCTACTTTTCAATCTGAGTCAGTTGTACAAGTTAATTCATTGTTTGAGTCTACTTTATTACTTATAAAATATTATCCATCCCCATGGTCTCTTTGTAAAATATCCAGGTAAAACTCGTTCCATTTGCTCCATAGGATTTCTGTATTTTATCACAGTGAAATTACCCATGCATATTCTGGAACTTGGTCTTAAATTACCTTTAAAAATAAATTATTTTGTAGGTTTTGTCTGCTTCTAGGTAATGTAAGCTAATCTATCTTTGACCACCTAATAGTCCTTTAAAATACTTTTTAATGATTCCTGAAAAGCAAATAACTCAGTCATGCACTCATATACCTGACTGTTTAATATTATTCAGTAGAGCATTGAGCTAAGTAAAAAATAATGCATACACACTTGAAATTGCTGCATGTCTAGTCTTTGTCCAGGATATTTTCTTACCCACCTAACTTTTAAAGAAAATTCTTTGCCTAGACATTGAATAAAAATAATAGATTATTCATACAGAATATATAGAAAATGAATAATATTTAATAAATACTTGTAATTGTCTTTAAAGTATACAGAGGTGAATGAGTTTCCAGGACAAGATTATTAGACTACTGCGAGATAAGGAATGGGAGCACTTTTCTAAGAAAAGAAATGCCAGCAAACCTGAAACTTTAGAAATAAAATTTATCCCACAAAAGGGGTTATGCAGAAAAATAAAAGGATACTTGGTAAAGAAAAACCAAACTGGACATAAATTTATGAAGGAACGGTGACTATAATGGACAGAGTCTAGAAAATTCTGTTTAAAAGTAGTTTGCCTTATTTACAGCCAGGAAATTAATAGAGGATTGCTGGAAAAGGGTCACATGAATTCATGAATGCATTGAATGATATCATTTTAGTTGCTATGTGTAAAAAAAGAAAAGAGAAGAGATTGCTGGGAAAACAACATGGTCTGAAACCTGCTCATCCAGAGGGTTCTAAAAGCAGGCTCCCTAGAAACATATATTGAAGTACAAGATGTAGCTTTAGGATGTAATTTTGAAACCAAACCAAGGTATCAATGAAGATGTCCTAAGAATACAAGGGCTGAGATGAAGAATAAATCATGAAAAATGCCAGTGTCAAAAAAAATAGGGAGATTTACTAGGGGGATGGCTCAGTTGCTAAAACATTTGTCAGCAAGAATAAAAGCCAAAGTTTAGAACACAGAACTGGTGTTAAAAGCACATGGGTATGGTGAGCAACCTTTTTTTTTTTCATCTTATAATAAACATTTATTTGGTAAGTCTTACTGACTCAAAATCAAAATTTTACTTCAACAATACAAAGTATAATTTCAATCAATCTCCCCTTACCAAAAGCTTGCTCCATAACTGAAATACAAACCCCATGAATTACGTTACTAAAAGGAGATAGGGAGATACTTCCTAAACTTCCACAGGAAGATTGATAAACTAACAATGGTTCAGAACACAATGGATAAATACACAAAACTCAAAAGTACTACCCAATCCCCATATCTGAAAACATAAATTTAATAAATTCTTAATAAAACCTAGAAAATTATCACCTCAGTCTCGAGATTATGAAAGGGCAGTGAAAGGATCAAGAGAAGGTCATTAGTGATGAAGATCTAGAGTTAGGTTGAAGTGATCTCATTGGTCAAACGAAGGCCTCAAGACCAATGAAAGAGAAAAAAGGGATATTCAAGATACCAGAACATTCTGAAGATTCCACTGTTGAATGTTCGTTTCAGAGAGGAACTAAATGGCCTTTAATACCTTTTGTTTACATCCATTCTGATGACTTGCCTATAGGCTTGGAAATCCATGTTGTTCACTTCACTTTTTGGATCTTATCAGTTTATACAGTATACCTAGAGTTGTTGCATATTTAAGGTGAGCAGCCTCTAATCTCAGCTTTTAGAGGGCAACCTGGCTTGCTTACTAATGGTGAGCTCCAGCGTCAGCTAGGGTCTGTCTCTCAATCCATAGGGGAGATGTCAACCCTGGTACGGCATATACACACATAAACATGCATATGAACTCACACACAGACATGTGCTTTACCTGTGAAAATATATATGCATGCAAGTGGCCGTGCCAACACACACACGAACACATAAGCGCACGCACATACACATACATTATAGCAAAAATAAATACAAAGGCGAAGTGAGCAGAAAGGTAGTGCAGTTAAACAATAGAGAAGCAAGGCCCACAGGATACAAAGAATATCCAGAAGATGAGTTTCTGCAGTGTGATGGAGGCTGTGGTCCAAATATAAGATAGCCTCCGTTAAACACTGTTGCCTCTAGTTCTACAGCACTGGTTCTTAACCTGTGGGTCATGGCCTTTTTCTGGGGGGAAGGGGGGTCAAATGACCTGTGTTCCCTAAGGCTAACCGAAAACATATATTTACCTTATGATTCATAGCAGTAGCAAAAGTACAGTTATGGAATAGCAATGGAAATAATTTTATGGTTGGAGTTCACAAAACAAGAAACTATGTTAAAGGGTCGCAGCATTAGGAGGGTTGAAAACCACTGCTCTAGCGTGAATTGCAACCACTGGGGGATTAGTGAGGAAATTCAGGATTCCCTCCAATTTGTGTTGTGAAATTCGGAAGTTATATTCTAGCTGCATATATCCACAGTCTGGGTGTGGCTCACCTGGTCCACTCATGCCATTGTACTTCTCTCCCTCCTTTCCTCTAGGTGCCATGTTTGTTAGTTTTCATCTGATATTCTCAGTTGAGGAAACCCAGCCCATATGACATAGAAGGCAATGTATGTCTTAACCAAGAAAGTGTGCTGGATTGTGTGGTAATCTTATATGCCTGAGAAATAATGCAAGAAATAGAAAAGCATGGTGACTGGTGGATTGGCTTATATAATTAATGCAGCTCTTTGAATATATCAAGAAAGTAGCACTAGGATTAGACCATTGGTGAATACATAGAAATGGAAGCATAGCTTAGCCAGATCTGGTAATCTTCGTGTAAAGTAGGCAGGAAATCTGAGTCAGGAAATGGTCAGAAGGATAGAGGGAGAAACTGCACAACTGATTTTGTGACTACTGAACAGGAAAATGATGGCTATGGTGTAGGCTAGGTTCATAGTGATTGGAAGATGGTTACCACCCACCCACCCATGTGGTCATGAAATCTGTTTTTCTTAGGGATAAATAGACAAACCGTAAGGAGAATGAGTGCTAATTCATAGAATTGCCCATGCGTCAAGACTTAGAAATAATCATTTTGAAAAGTTCTGAACTGGTAATAGCTGTTTTCTAGATAGCACTGCGAGTCTGGCTGAGAACAACAGTAATACATTAATGCTGGAATGCATTTGGGTAAGCAAAGATTCAACTTGCTTTTCTTGTCTAGTCTACAATACCATGCATTTTCATTGCTGGTAAATGATGCTTGTAACGAAAACACCTGTTTTTCCCGCCCCATTAAGGAAAGCAATATGGAAAACTTTCAATTACCTTTTTATGAACAAAGACACTTAGATAAACTTGAATAATAACCTTTCAGTCAGGAACTATCTCCTAATGAGTCTCACCTCTACACAAAACAGTATTAGAAAAAAAAGATTCTGTGAACTTATAATAAACATTTCTTTTTCTTTTTTTTTCTTTCATTCCTTTTTGTTTTGTTTTGTTTTTTGATTTTTTTGTATGTGTTTGTTTTGCTTTGTTTTGTTTTTGACACAGGATTTCTCTCTGTAGCTTTGGCTGTCCTGGACTTGCTTTGTAGATCAGGTAGGCCTTGAACTCACAGAGATCCACCTGCCTCTGTCTTCCTGAGTGCTGTGATTACAGGCATGCACCAGTGTTCCTAGCTTAAACATTTCTTCTGATCAGCATAAATATCCCCCTCTCAGCCTCTGTCATTAAAGCATAACTCATGAAGAGAGGAAATAGCTGTATCTGATGTGGTGAGTGACATTGAGAATCTAATTTCACAGGGATTCTAGATGGATGGATATCCTTGTCATCTGCAGAGCTATGCACACTTAAGTTTCTTTAAATTATATAGACTGCATTAATGGTGATATACTTTTTCACATTTAAAAAACATTGAAACACTGTACTACTACACAAGTTGACAGTGCCATGGCTGATTTTAAATAGGTGAACATCTTCAAAGGTGAATGCAGACATACTGTAGTAAATTTAAGATCTCCATCCCTGGCTTTGGAGATGATTGGAACAAACCTCAGCAGGAATAAGTGAAATGATATTAAATAAGTAAAATGATATTTTTGATAGGTGCCCTGAAGCTGTGCTTTCTCCCCTTTCCTGATACTATATCCCACTCGGCAAGGAATGAAGAAAGAACAAAGCAGTGTTTATGAGGATTTTGCAAAATCTACATGCCCAGGAAGATGCTCACCAAAGAAGATGGAACCCATACCTGGCACAGTTATCCTGGCCAAAAACCTGTGGTTTAATAGGTGACAGGACAGAGGGGAGGCTTACTACTATTCCTCTGCTAATCAGAAATTAGTATTAATTAAAATAAGTGTTGCTTTCTTATTTTGAATTATCCGTTTTACACAGAGGGAACGCCTGGAGGTGTTAATATTGCATGTACTGAAATTTGTGCATCTATTATATTTTTTGTGAATTAGACTTACCTATTATAAGGTCATATTATTGGCATCTATTTCATTACTGCTTCTGACATTTTTTATGGGTCAATACCGACATCACTGGCCTTTAGAAGAAGAGGATGCTCCAATTTTGCTTACGAGGAAACAAATGTGTTGCCATTCCTGGGCTTATAAATACGCCTCAAGTTTATATGTCTCTAATATAAAGTCCATCTGAAAGGCATATTGTAGGCGTAAGGATTGTGTCAGTGATGTATGCATAAGTGTGTCAAGAGCAACAGACAACAGAAAAGTAAATATTGATTCACTTGAAGTTTAAAAATGCCAGGAATATCAGAAAATATCTGCCTGAGATCCAAAGATAAAGGCTTCAAAAGCTACTGTTAACTTTAAAATCACATAGTTACACATAAACACCCAGAGCATAGAAAAGGGCAGGAAACAAGAGAAACAAGTAATTCCATACAAACTTTGTATAAAGTCACTTTGGATTTTCTTCCTCTTTTTCTTTCTTTCTTTCTTTTTTTTTAAAATCAGACAATACATTCTAAAACCAGCAGATTATAGGAGGGTGGAACACCTGGTTAAGAGGATTCATAAAAAATGCAAAATTTGATTTTTAATGCACGATATGCAGGTGTGAAAGAACAAAAACTATAGAGAGCTGCAGATGTTTCCAGGTATGCATAGGCGTGGACAAATTATCAGAAAGGAAATAAAACCTGAACTGAAAAGCAGAGCCACCACATTCATTCAGAGACTCTGCTACACTGAGGAAGCGTTTGAATGCTTCATTGCTTATATACAGTTATTCACATCCGCTTAAGTGACTTTTTTTTTTCTGTGACTCCTACATTTAGATTTGTTGCAATCTTCTTTTTAAACCCAAATAACAAACTTCTGAATCTTGGACTAAAATGAATAAACCGCCATGTGAGGGGCCGCACTCACATTCGCCATTACAAGATGGCGCTGATATCCTGTGTCCCAAACCGATAAACAAGAAAGCTGCGCGTGTGCGAAGGAAATTTCCACTCATTGTGCTCTGCCTCTCCCGTGGCGTCACCCCGCCTGATGAGTTACAGCCAATCAGAGGCTGACACATCCTAAGCGGAGGATAGTTTTCTATATAAGGGCTGGGTTTCTGCCGCTCAGGGTCTCCGTCTCTACTCGTTGTAAGCTTATGCTCTCCCTCTCAAGATGCATTAAAGCTT
>CM053753.1:88202466-88214729 GCA_028658305.1 Pachyuromys duprasi | reverse complement strand
CGAGACGGTAACGCGCGCAACACCGCCACATAACTGAAAAGGGGTCATTTGACTGAACCTTCTGCTCTAAGGCACTTAAAAATACCTGTAAGAGTGGTTATATGTGAGGTTCCTCGCCATAGGGTACTGTGCCCTTGACCTCTGTCCAGCACTGAGCAGCCCCCACATTCAAGATAGAGACAGTGTAATCTGAGCTGTCTCCTTCCATGTTCAGCCATTCCTGGAACAATTCTTTCAGCCACCCTTGGCAGTGCCCCTTCTTGGACATGGCATCCTTTGTCAGATCCCATGAGCACACCTTTGTTCTTTCCCATTCCTTGCTGGGCTGGGATATAACATTCTGAAAGGGGAATAGGCAGAGCCTCAGAGCCAAAACCAGAGGTGGAGAAGATTTTAAACTCATTGTGGTATGGCTGGGAGTTTTCAGCTTTGAATCTGGTTAGACATTGCATTCTAAGGCGCCGTCCTGTGACTTATAGAAGAGCTACCCATTTCAAATCAACCATGGCATCTTCTTCAAGCTTTCAGGAAGCACTCGCTTTCTAAATCAACCAGTGATATGACTGTCTCCTGCTGTGCATGGAGTGTCACTGATCAGTTGATCTCTGTTCTCTCCTCATTCATCTTTTTCAGGGACTCTGCATTCTGTAAAGGTTGCCTTGAGGTTGGTCAGCATTACTGTGGATTTCCTCCATCTCAATTTTTCACTCTTTTTTTTCCTTTTCCTCCTCCCTTCCTCCTTCCCCTCCTCTTTTTCACTCCTCCTCCTGACGATTTGTAGAAAGAGTCTCCTTATTTAAAGCTGGGTTTGAAGGCAGGGTACTGGGTAGCCCAGGCTCAGCCTCCCCCAGCTGTGCCCTTTTGTCTTCCCTCTCCAGTGGCTGCTGCTCTCCCATAGTTTGGGGTGTGCGGCTCTCAGAGGGCCCGTGGAGTGTGGTTACACACTTAATGAAAATTCACTCTCCCTCACCCATCAACTGCTCAGCTTGGCTAGTCCCCTTCCTCCTCCGGAATGTCTGTTTTCTTCTTTAATAACAAAAGACTTCTTCCAAAGAAAATAATTTTTTTTAATTGAAGAGAAGTAGCCCAATCAAATCTGTCAGAACTAGTCTTGATTCATTTAAATTACAGGGAAGTTCTTTGGCCTCATTTCTTTTTCAAGTTGCTATGGTAAGGGATTATATGGGAGGTGTAAGGCTTGCTTGCATTTGGTGGGGAAAAAAGCCATGGTTATTAAGAATTTTTCATTCAGCCAATTGTTCTGTACTTTTATTTTGCCCTGCTGTACTAAAGTCCAGGGATTAAAAAGTTATGCAGAGAGACAGTTTTAAATTCATGAAGCTTAGAGGATTTTTGGATGAAATGGAAAAAAAACCCACATTAAATAGGAAGGCACATAAAATATTTCTAAGTGAGAATAAATGCTGTGACTTAAATACGTGGATGCTGACATACAGAGTTGGGAGTTGTGGGAGAGTAACCTGCTTTAAAGTCAAACGGCTTTGAGAGCAGTCTAAGGAAATTGCGGTTAAACAGGGACCAGAAAGATTAAAGCAGGGTTAGGGAGTTTCTCAGGCAGATGTAAACAGAATGTGCAAAGGCCTTTGAATTGGAAAATTCCTTGCTGGGCTGTTTGAAAACTGATAGGGACCAGGTTGGAGGTAGAACGGATGTGAGACCAAAAGTCAAGCAATCTTTTCCCATTTTATTACAAACAGCCCACTGGGTCTTGAAATGTTACAGAATTTAGTTCTCTATCAACCGTGGCAAGACAGGATTTTGTTTTAATAAAATCTCGCTTGCAGAAACTAATTTCTTTTCAAATATGAACGCTGGCCTTATACTGCCCTCTTGTGGTAAATTGCTGCACAACCTCTCTCTCTCTCTCTCTCTCTCTCTCTCTCTCTCTCTCTCCCTCTAGCAGCACAGGAACACAAAACCTTTATACTTATTCTTCTTCTGTCTCAATACCGTGATTCCAATCCCACAGTAAATACTGCTTGTTATTTATTTTTCTCCCACTTTTTAATTTTTATTTTTTTAATCATTTTTTTCACTATATATCCTGATTGTAGCCCCTTTCCCATCTTCTCCCGGTCTCCCCAACCACTCTCACCTACACTACAGAAAGGGAGAGCCATCTTCCGCTACCACCTGATCCCAGCCATTCAAGCCTCATCAGGACTGCCTGGATCCTCTCCTGTGGCCTGCCAAGGCAGCCCCACCAGGGCAAGTTACCAAAGAGCAGGCAACAGAGTCCAAGTCAGAGATAATCCCTGCTCCCCTTACTAGGATACCCACACCAACCCTGAGCCACCCATCCGATGGAGAGGACCTAGATCTGCTGCTCAAAATTACACTTTTAACAACTATTCGGAATCATTTATGTGCATGATTAAATATAAAAGCATATCTTTCTTTTGGTTTGTGTTTTATTGCTTTTCCATATACTAAGCAACAAAGATCGCTGACTGTAGTGGCTGCTGGAGCCACCCAAATGAATAATTAGGCAGTGAAGGCAGACTAGACACTGTACAACACGGCAGATTAATTCTTACAGGAAACATGGCGGCAGAACTACAGCACACTCATTGAGTTTTGTACAATTTTCTTATAAACAGAGGATGTCAAAGTAAGTAGGTGTGAGACACGGCTTCTGTGTAGTCTGGGCTGTCCTGGATTGGAGGTTTAGATCAGGCTGGCCTCAAACTCACAGAGATCCTCTTACCTCTGCCTCCTGGGGTGTTGGAATTATAGGTCTATGCTACCTGGCCTAGGGTTTTGGACAATTTCTATTTTTTCCCCTTCTCTATCTCCAAATTTCTTTTTGAGGGTTCCTTGTACTTTTTTGCTATTCTATGATTCTGGAAAACTTCTATAGTAAAAATGATTTACATTTAAAAGAAGACTTTTAGGTTTGTGTTTTAATTACATTTATGTGTGTTCTAGGGTGAAAGGGTGGAAGTCAGAGGACAACTTTTGAGAATCAGTTCTCTCTCTATCTCCTTTTTCATTAATTAATTTATTTAATCACTTTATAGCCTAATCTCAGCCCCCTCCTTCCTTTCCTCCCAGTCCCACTCTCATATCCTTCTCCCCCTTCCCATATCCTTACAGAAGGGAGGACCCCATGGTTACCAACCCATCCTGGCACACTAAGTTGTAGCAGGACTAAGCCCATCTTTTCCCACTGAGTCTAGCTAGGGAAAAGGGATCGAAAGACAGGCAACAGTCAAAACCAGACCCACTCTAATTATTAGGGGACCCACATGAAGAAAAAGCTGCACATCGGTTACATATATATATATAGGGAGTCTAGGTCCAGCCCATACATGTTCTTTTATTGGTGGTTCAATCGTGTGAGCCTCCATGGGCCCAGAATAATATACCCTGTAGGTCTTCTCCTGGAGTCCTTGATCCCCCCAACTCCCTCAATCCTCCTTCCCACTCTTCCACAAGACTGCCTGAGCTCTACCTATTCTTTGGCTGTGGGTCTCTGCATCTGTTTCCATCAGCTTCTGGATGAAGTCTCTCAGAAGACAGTTATGCTAGGCCCCTGTCTGCAAGGAGAGCAGAGCATTATTAATAGTGTCAGGGGATGGCAATCTGGCATGGGATAAGTCATTGGTTGGGTCAGTCATTGGTTTGCCATTCTCTCAATCTCTGCTCCATCTTTATCCCTATACTTCAAGTAGGCAAGACAAATATTGGGTCGAAGATTTTATGGTTGATGTCCACCTCCCTCCACTGGAAATCCTGCCTGGCTCTAGGTGGTGCAACTTCAGGCTCCATAGCTACTGCTGCTAGGAGTCTCAGCTAGGGTTACCCCCATCTACTTCCAGAAGCTTCCCCAGTCCAAGAGATGACCCATCACATGGATTTCTGTTCTTTCTGTGGGTCATTTTCATACCCAGTCCCTACATCTTTCCTCTCCCCGCCCCCTTTCCTACCCAGTTCCCTCCCTCCATCTACTTCAGAAATCTATTTCTTCTGAGTGAGATTCAAGCATCCCCCATTAAGCCCTCCTTGTAACTTAGCTTCTTTGGGTCTGTGGGTATAGCATTGTTATCCAGCATTTTATGACTAATATCCAGTTCCAAGTGACATATTAGCCTAATTTCTTGTAGTTGCCCACAACCACCAATAGTAACCGCCTGCACAAGGGGCTGGGAATTAAAAGAGAAGATAGAGAATATGAAGAAGTGACTCCAAGACAGCACTCTGATCAAGGCGCCATCTTTATTACAGAGTAAACCACTTATATAGGTTTCCAAGTAAAATATCTAAGCAAAACAGGAAAATTAACCAGGCAAAACAGGAGTCTTAGTGGAGCAAAACAGGAGCTGTAACAGAGCAAAAACAGGAGGTTCAACTAAGCAAAACAAGAGGCTTAACTGAGCAAAGCAGGAGGTGTCTGCTGAAAACAACAAGAATAGCGAGCCAGCATGACTTGTACGCAGGTGACCATCTCAGGTCCAATGGAATGGTTACCTCAGTTCCCCCTATTTCATTTATGACCAAAGACTCACAAAGCTTCTTTTCTTTTAACATAATAATAGTTATGAAATTATGAAAGCTCTTAGGTAAAATCTACATGTGCAATGTCCAGTCTATGTGTATTTAGCAACTTAGGAGAAAGTATCTGATTATTCTATCTTGACAAGTTTAGAGTTCTATCCCTAAATTAACTTTTATCCTTATTGGTATTGCCTATATGAAAGGATTTCTTAACTTCAAAACAACTTAAGTTTAATTGTGGCACTATAACCATTTGGTCTTCAACCCCATCAGAGACTTGAGAAGGAATAAAATTAGTTATTATGGTAAATAGGAAGTGCATGTTAGCAGCTTCCAAAAAATAAAAATTGACACAGACAGTTTGCTGCCTGAACAGTCACCCATAATTCTCTGTAATGCTGGAGCATCATCTTCAGCCTCCTGGCTCAGAATATTTGACAGATATTTATGTGAAGCAGGAACTATTTAGGACTTGCTTACCCTGTCTTGGCAGAGTTCGGCAGTCTACTTGTCCTGCATTCAAGCTTGTCCATCCTTGGCAGAATTTGTCTGTTGTGAAGCAAGGGTATTTTCTTTACCCAAGTGGCTCGTTTGCCACATCTGAGGCCATCTCCATATGGAGGTTCTTGATGCTCATTATCTTTTTTCAGGTAGGTGGGGTGCTCCCAGGAGATAACTTGTCTTATTGTCACAGAATCTTTAAAATAATAAAGACACCTTTAAATGCCATATTCTGTAGGTCTCTGAAGTTTTTGAAGACTACCTATCTTTATATAATAGATCTGTCTACAAAATCATATCTATCTGTTAAATTTAGGATGTATACTTCTGTGATAAAGTAGACTAGTGTCTGACATGACTATGAGTTGAATAACTAGCAATAAACTTGTATTACCTAATACCCTAACCCATTTTTAATGGCTGTTTAAAAGTATTGGAAGTAGCCTTGACTTTCTATCAATATACTAAAGCTTATACCAATGTATCAAAAATAGACTTATTTTGCATTAATATGCAAATCCTATACCATAGTTAAAATTAACCTTATTTGAGACCAACAAATAAAACCTTAAGATGAATAGATTCAATAATCTACCTTTTGTCTTATTTCTAAAAGATATCCCTGTATATTCCTTGTTTCACTTTGAATAATGCCATTAATAATAAACATCTCCCAATGACTATAAAATTTCGTAGCCATAGCAAACAACCAAAAACATACCCAACCCCTTTTAAGGAAAATTGGATGTCTTTCTCATAAATTTCTTTTGGGCACATAGAAATCCTGTAATGGGGCCCAAAGAAAATTGGGGAAAAATGGTTAATTAAGCAAACAATAACATTTGTGGTCTAGTCTTTGAATGTTGAGAAATTTCAGGCTTAATAAAAGTCCTGTTTGGAACAGTCTAAACTGCTGGACCAATTAAGATTAGTAGTTTTCTTCAAAGTTCTTTTGGGACCAGGCTTTGATGAGAAACAACAGTTAAAGCCGTTGAGGCAGGAATGAACAGAATGCTGGAACATGCAAGATGCTCCAGGCAGGAATCAGAAGGTAGCCCATCATGGTGGATTCATTTGAACACAGAGGCAGTGGCAGTTCACCAGGGCAAGGAGAAGAAGCCCAAAGGTTCAACTTAGCAGTTACTGGAGAGGTCATCATTAACAGGGATATTGGCATCAGCAACTGGGGAGATTTCCAAAGATTTGATGTTGTCTACTTGATGCACCAACCTTTCTGGTAGCCAGTGGGCAACATCATTTTTCTGTGAGAAAACACAAACAGATCCTCTCCTCCAAGTAAGTACAGGGTCGGGTCCATGCCATTGGTTGGTTAGAAGATCCAACCAAGATCTAACCATGTCATAAGTGGAAGAAGACTTGGGATGCCAATAACGTTCCACTGCAGATTTACCTTCTTTACCCAATTGTAAGAAGTTTAAAATTAAAAGAACATAGTCAAGGTGAGCTCTGGGGGACTTTATCAAATAGGCTCTCTCTACTATACCTTGACCCATAGGATTATAAGGTATGCCAGTTTTATGTATAGAAACAATCTGTGGGATGCCTTACCTCAAAGGTAAGGTGTCTTGTTAAAAACAGTGATTCATCAACATTGCTTTAAATATTTATTTGGGTGAAAGATGTGTATTTCACTACCAACTAAAATGTACCTCCATGCAGTTTCCCTTGGCTTCAGAGATTTAGGCCATGGGAAGGTGACCAAGAAAAAAAGAATGAGCACTCTTCTCCCTTTCCTTTCTTAGTGTGAATGACAGTGATTAGAATAGGGTAGTTATCAAAGCTAGGAAGAAATTAATTGTACATTTCTAGTCCATGAACACCAAGGTCATACCTCATCTTTACCCAGCATTGCCTATCCTGGAAATCCTACCATGATGGCACAGGGCATGCTGCGTTTTCCTCCACTAATCTTGTCAGCTACTACAGATAGTCTGTGACCATTTATCTCTCCAAGGGCTGGTCCTGCTGTCACTGAAGTCTCGGGCTTTCCATTATGTCATGTGGATGCTAGTTCTTAGTACCCAGGGAGAGTCAAGAATTCCCCTAAGAAATGCTTCACTTACCCTCAGGTTTCCAAAGTGCCTAAGAATGGAGACCTCACTGAGACAGTGTCTTCACTGAACATCTCCCTGAAGGTGCCTGGGGCTTTGGCCTAGATCATTCCATTGATCTTAGTCCATTCCTCAGAGTTGATGAGAAGGTCACCTACACAGAAATGTTTCTGGCAGGCAGCACACTTGAAGCACTCCAGGTGATACACTTTATCTTGTAGGCACGGATACCCTTGTCACAGGAAGCACAGTCCTCAGCCGGGTCTCTGGAACATGTGCCTCAGGCTGCAAAAGCTAAGGTGACTACCATAAAGCCTGAGAGTGGTTCTGTTTTTGAGCAGGTACAATCCTCTGCATTATGTGCTGAAGGCAAAGTGCAACCGAGATTTTGTTAACTATTCGCTTATGTGTCTAGTCTGTGGGACAACAATCTCTTTACATAATTTTGCTTATTACAGTTCTTTCTACAAAGACTGAATGTAAAAGTATCCACAACATTTCCAATTACAGTAACAACACATTAATAAATTATATACAAGTTGCTAGAAATCTGGCATCCCAATTAAATTTTGATTTTTAAAAGTATATATAATGTCCCTCAAATTACTCCAAGTCCCACTGCAGAAGTGTTTACTTCACCCTTTTCATAAGGTATTAAGTTTACAACTTGCTAAAATTTTACCCAAACATGGGAAAACTGTCTGGAAATGCAAAGCACAATGAAGCAGGACAGAGTCACTTTGGCCCCAGCACTGAGACCTGCAAATCTGGACTTTTTAAAGTTGCATAGCTGCAAGATGGTCACTATTAACAAGCTGTTGCTCAGTTTTATTTAATAAGAAACAATGTATTTTAGAAACTGCAGTTTAGTAGACTGTTCTACATTTACTCCCTGGATGGACCAAAAAACTCCAAATATGTTAAAACATCAGCTCTACAGAACTTAATAAAAAGCAAATCAACTTTGCAATTAGTGAACTTTGGTGTGTGAATACAAAATGTTTATCAGTGTTACCTATGCAGTGAGTAGTCCAGGATGTGCAGCATTTTCAAAATACCTGTGTGTCCCTTATATGCAAGTTTCTCTCCCCAATAAATTAATAGGCAATTCTTTAATGATGAAAGGTTTAACAGTTCCTGAATTTTCCTCATCTTTCTAAGTAAGCATTTGAGAACTAATGCCCAATTCTCTGAAGGTGGGTAATGGTAGGCCCTTTAGGCCAATTCTGGGGTCTGAAGTTTTTTACCCACTCGGTCCCAAACTGCTATATTCAAAGTGCCACTTCCAGGAAACCAGGGACAATTAACATCTACTTGATAATCAAGTCCTAAAGAGTTCAACTTTCAAACCCAACTCCTCATGTTTTGAGTAAATGTTTGAGCGTTTCAATAAGCACTCCCCTGCTATTGCTCTGTTCCATATTGCACTGTCTGGCCCTTACCTTGCACTCTCGATGATGGGCGATCATAGATGTGCTTTCCTTTTGGCCCAATGACGTCCTAAATCACAGTGTTCCTCAGGTCCCTCCTTGTCAGGTTCAATCCCGGGTTTCAGCACCACCTGTAGTCACCTGCGACCACCAATAGTAACCACCTGCATAAGGGACTGGGAATTAAAAGAGAAGATAGAGAACACAAAGAAGTGACTCCAAGACAGTGCTCTCTGATCAAGGCACCATCTTTATTACAGAGTAAACCACTTATATAGGTATCCAAGTAAGCATATCCAAGCAAAACAGGAAAATTAACCAAGCAAAACTGGAGGCTTAACTAAGCAAAACAGGAGGTGTTTGCTGAAAACAACAAGAATAGCGAGCCAGCATGACTTGCACGCAGGTGACCATCTTAGGTCCAATGGAATGGCTACCTCAATTTCTCCTTTTAACACTGTATGCAATGCATTTCTTAGATCAACAGCAAATGCTTTCCAAACTCCAGTTTGAATGATTTTTTAGCACTATTTCATACACCAAGATGTCCAGGTTCAATTACATGTTCAGTATGTTGCCTTGGTTTTGGAAGGAGTTCCAGAAAGTTTTATAGCTGCTTCTCTGTTAATGGTCTTTCCATCTCTCTTTTCCCTAAGGCTAAGAAAGCCATTCTCATCACCACAGGTATTTTGACAAATCCTTTGCACAGCTTTTGAGAGTAAAGGTTGTTCCTCACTATTATTATCTTCATTAAAATAGAGTCTAAATTGCTTTCTTTGTCACTCAGGTTGTACTAGCTATGTAGTTTAACCAGAAATGAACTTTTTGTTGAAAGCCAGCTATATCCATTTTTTTTCTCATATGAGGATGATTAGGTACACATACTTAGCTGAATTTTATATTGTTTAAGACCGTTTATAAATGGAACATGGACTCACAGGTTTCCTGATACTTGTCAGAGCACAGAATCTCAGAATCACTACAGCCCAATCTCTTGCTCATACTTGGCTTTGAGAAATAATATTTATGAAAAAGGACAAAAGGAAACACAGCTATCTCTTGTCCATAGAGTCTCAGATCTACTTCAAGCTTGAGGAAAAACTTTGTGCTATACACAAATGCTTCACAGTGGGCCAGAAGAATTATTTCTAGAGATATATATGTCTTTAGCCATCATGAAGAAGTAACATTCTCTCTTTAGGGAAATAGTTTGTTTTTCTTTATATTCATAGATGTCCAAGTAACTGGGTTACATGGTGGATAGTATCTTCAGACATGAAAGAAAGGTAAAAGTTAAGCATAATTTGTACCTTGACTGAGTGAATGAATTGCCAATCCAGAATTTGTTTCTTAACCACTTTTTTATTTTTTAAGTAATTTATTTATTTTTATATTAATCACAGGTTATATACTTTGCATCCTAGCTGTAGCCCCCTTCCTCATTCCCTCCCACTCTCCCTATCCCTCCCTCATCTTCTCCTTGTCCCCCTCCAAGTCCACTGATAGGGGAGGACTTCCCTCACTTCTGACTGACCCTACCTTATCATGTCTCTTCAGGGCTGGCTGCAATGTCCTCTTCTGGGATCTAGTTAGCCTGCCCCTCCCTCCGGAGGGGTGGGGTTGACAAGCCAGCCATTGAGTTCATGATCAAAATACTCCCTGTTCTCCTTACTAGGGTATCCAGTTGGGTACTGAGCTACCATGGGCCATATCCGAGCAGGGGTTATAGTTTGTATCCATACATGGTCCTTGTTTGGAGAAAAAATCTCATAGAAGACCCCTGTGCCCTGATCTATTTTGTCTTTGTGCAGCTCTTGCCCTTCCCAAGTCTTACTACCTCCCCCTTTTTTTTTTTTCATGTGATTCCCTGCACTCTGGTGATGGCTTGGTTGTGAGTCTTAATATCTGCTTTGATACATGGTTAGTTAGAGTCTTTTAGAGGCCCTCTGTGGTAGTTTCCTGTCCTGTTGCTTGTTTTTTCCTACATTCAATGTCCATCCTGTTTGTACATCTAACTAATGATTGATCATCCCACCCTGGGTCATCCTCCTTGCTTATCTTCCCTAGGTGTATAGATTTCAGTATGTTTATCCTATCTTATAGGTCTATATAAGTGAGTATATACCAAGTGTTTCTTTCTGCTTTTGGGATAACTCACTCAGTATGATCATTTCCAGGTCCCGCATTTACCTGCGAATTTCATGATTTCCTCCTTTTTAATTGCTGAGTAGTATTCTATTGTGTAAAAGTACCATAATTTCTGTATCCGTTCCTCAACAGAGGGGCATCTGGGTTGTTTCCAGGTTCTGGCTATTATGAATAAAGCTGCTACGAACATGGTTGAGAAAACTTTCTTGAGCTTGTGTACTTGAGCATCTGTTGAATATGTGCCTAAGAGTGGTATAGCTGGTTCTTGAGGAATCACTATTCCTAATTGTCTAAGAAAGCACCAAATTGATTTCCAGAGTGGTTGTACAACTTTGCATTCCCATCAGCAATGGAGAAGAGTTCCCCTTTCTCCACAACCTCTCCAGCATGTGTTGTCACTTGAGTTTTTTTATCTTAGCCATTCGGACAGGTGTAAGGTGAAATCTCAGGGTTGTTTTGATTTGCATCTCCCTGATGGCTAATGATGTTGAACATTTTTTTTAAGTGTTTTTCTGCCACTCTACAATCCTCTACAGAGAGTTCTCTTCTTAGCTCCATACCACATTTTTTAAATGAATTACTTGATTTCTTGCTTTTTAACTTATTGAGTTCTTTATATATACTGGATATTAGCCCTCTGTCAGATGTAGGATTGGTAAAGATCCTTTCCCAGTCTGTAGGCTGTCATTTTGTTTTGATGACAGTGTTTTTTGCTTTACAGAAGCTTTTCAGGTTCATGATTGTTTCTCTTAGAGCCTGTGCTGTTGGTGTTCTGTTCAGGAAGTAGTCTCCTGTGCTGATGAGTTCTAGGGTCTTCCCTACTTTTTCCTCTAACCAGTTTACTGTGTCTGGTTTTATGTTAAGGAATTTGATCCACTTGGACTTTAGTTTTGTGCAAGGTGATAAATATGGACCTCTTTTCTGCATATAGAAATCCAGTTGGACGAGCACCATTTGTTGAAGATGCTGTCTTTTTTCCATTGAATGGTTTTGCCTTCTTTGTCAAAAATCAAGTTTCCATAGGTGTGTGGGTTTATTTCTAGGTCTTCTATTCCGTTCCATTGATCCACTATTCTGTTTCTATGTCAATACTATGCAGTTTTTATTACTACTGCTCTGTAGTACAGCTTGAGGTCAGGGATAGAGATACCTCCAGATGATATGTTGTTGTACAGGATCATTTTGGAAATTCTGGGTCTTTTGTTTCTCCATATGAAGCTGAGAATTTTTCTTTCAAGGTCTCTAAAGAATTGTGTTTGAATTTTGATGGGAATTGCATTGAATGTGTAGATTGCTTTTGGCAGAATGGCCATTTTCACTATGTTAATCCTACCAATCCATGAGCATGGGAGGCCTTTCCATCTTCTGATATCTTCTTCAATTTCTTTCTGCAGAGATTTGAAGTTTTTTTTCAAACAGCTCTTTCATTTGCTTGGTTAGAGTCACCCCAAGGTACTTTATGTTATTAGTGGCTATTGTAAAGGGTGTTGTTTCCCTAATTTCCTTTTCGGCCCTTTTGTCTTTGGTGTACAGGAGGGCTTCTGATTTTTTTGAGTTGATTTTGTATCCAGCCACTTTACTGAAGGTGTTTATC
>CM053753.1:88181954-88201966 GCA_028658305.1 Pachyuromys duprasi | reverse complement strand
TTGTGACCTCTGTGTGCCCGGCTCTGTGCTCTGTGCTAAAAGCTTTGAGCACTGCAGGATTGTCGCCACTCAGGTCTGGAGGCTTGTCACCTCACTCTGTGCCAGAAGTTCATTGTCCTGGTTTGAGATGGCGGCTGGGGATGCTGCTCTGGTCTGGAGTCTCTGCATTCTGACCTGGGCTTGCTGCTAAGGGCTCCCCTCTGGTCTGGGACTTGGTGCCTCCTTCTGAGCTAGGGGCTGTGCACCCCAGTCTGGGATGGTATCTGGGGATACCGTAATGTGGACCAGATACTATATGTTCTGGTCCGGGGTGGCGGCTGGCGGCACTGGCACTGGCACTGTGGGAGGCGCGTGTTCAGCTCAAAGGTAGCAGATGTGCACCCGCCGTTTCTTTCAGGTCTGGACTGGTATTTGAGGTGCCTCAATCTGGACCGGAAACTATGTGTCCTGGTCCGAGATGGCCTCTGGCGGGGCCACGAGAGGTTGGTGGGGTGCTAGGAGGTTGCAAGGTATCAGGGCTAGCAGATGTGCCCTGCTGATGCACCCAGGCTGGAATGGTATCTGGAGAGCCTCAGCCTGGCTGGGAGACTGTGTGTCCTGGTCCGGGATGGCGGCTGGTGGCACAAGGGAAGCTGTGTGTTTAGATCAGGGCTGTGAGCAGCCGGTCACCCGGAGTTTTTCCAGGGATTAACTGGGTGTCCCAAGACTTTCCCACTTGATTTCCTCACCATAGTAATTCTGCTCTCCTGGCAATCACAAATGCTGGTGTTTTAGGTCCCAGAGTTCAGTCTCCTGGTCGCTGCACCAACACTGCAGTCCTATTCCTCAGACATAGTGTCCTTCTGAGGCCACCATCTTGGGTCCTCTTAACCCCCCCCCCTTTTTTTATACAGCATCTTGCTTTCCTATTTGTTTCTTTTATTTTTAAAATACTTTTGTAATTTATTCAGTTTATATCCTGACTGTAGCCTTCTCCTTCATCTCCTTTCGGTGCTACTCCCCCTTCCCCCATTCCCCTGTCTAGACCACAGAAAAGGGGAACCTCCTCTACCATCTGACCCTAGCTTATCAAGTCTCATCAGGACTGTCTGGATCCTCTTCCTCTATGGCCTGGCAAGGTCACCCTGCCTGGCATAAGTGATTAAAGAGCTGGTAACTGAGTCCATGTAGGAGATAAACCTTGCTCCCCTTACTAGGGAACCCACATGAAGACCAAGCTGCCTATGGCCTACATTCGAGCAGAGGTCGAAGTCCTTTCCATACATGGTGCTTGGTTGGTATATCACTCTCTGCAGGGCCCCATGGACTCAGATTTATTGTTGGCTTTGTTGGTCTCTTTATGGAGCTCTAGTCCCCTCTGGTTTCTTCTGTCCCCCCATTTTTTCATAAGACTCCCTGTGCTCTGCCCAAAGTTTGGCTGTGAGTCTCAGCATCTGCTTTCATACCCTGATGGGTGAAGTCTTTCAGGGAACATCTATGGTAGGCTCCCATCCTTTCTCTTCAACCACTTTTGGTGTCTATTCCATTTGCCCTTATGATTGAGAACTAAGCATCCTCCCTAGGGACCTTTTTGTTATTTAGGACATTTGTTCAAAAATGTTCATAGCAGTTTTATTCATAATAGTCAGAATCTGGAAACAACCTAGATGTACCTCAACTGAAGAATGGATAAAAAAAAATATGGCACATTTGTAATACTACTCAGCTATTAGAAACAAGGAAATCATGATATTTGCAGGCAAATGAATGTAACTAGAGTAAGTCATCCTAAATGAGGTAACCCAGAACCAGAACTCCATACATCACAGGGTAACCATACTATGATTTTCTATTTTATTAAAGGTTCTTTCCAAAGAGTTTAAGTACTTTATCTTGTTGAATTATATTACCTGTAAGCAACTTGAATGTCTTTGTTAACAAGATATATATATATATATATATATGATTTCTATTGAGCATTTACTTTATTATAAAACTTACAATTGTAATCCAAACAAGGAAATAAAATAATTTATAAATTCCACATGAGCTTAATCATGTTCCCCAAGATCAAGAGTTTTAGAAACCATAGTAATTATATTTCTCAGAACACTAAAATGAAGTGTCAGCTTGTATAATCTGATACACTTCACAAAATTATCTTTATAGGGAAGAGATAGCCATGGAACAAACTGAAAAGAACAAACAGTGGGTATCATGTTTGGGATCTAGGCTTTCACTGTTGATTGCCAGTGTGGGAGAGAGTGAAAATTAGTCTAGCTCATATCTAGAAGCTGAACTATGGTCTCAGAATTCATGAGATATTATCATTCTAGGACTTGTGAATGTTGAGGACTGAAATTAAAACTTTAGAAAAATTAGGTTGACTTTGTGTTAATATCAGCTTTTTATTCAAGCAGTCTGAATTATTACTGATCAATAGAAAATTAAATGTCACCCAGTGACATTTAAAAAAATGGTGGCTAACACTTATCAAATGTCCACTTTTATGTTGAGCATTGTACTATACAATTTATATGCTATCCCATCTATTTTTTTATAAAACATTTGATGGAATGAATTGCCAACATTTTGTGAATGAAAGGATTCTTTGCAACCCCTCATCTGCACATATTTTTTTCTGCAAGTTCATTTGGTTTCATTTAAATTTTTTAGCCTAAACATACTCTTCCAACACTGTTGTGATTATATCTAACCTTCTACCTTTTCTAGGACATATTTTCATGGAAAACATAGACTTTTAGAGAAACACTATCAAAATTACTCTTCTGCTCATGTGATTTGAAAAGTTTCAATAATGCAGCGATAGGCACCCTCATTTCCCAACTGGCAATCTGGTCAACATTGTAGAGTAGGCAACACTCTTCATTAAACCCAAAACGTGAATTTAGATATAAACTGTAAAGAACTACATTTACTACCACAAGCCTTAACTAGTCAGTTTGGGGGCTAATGTGAGCAATGCTTTGAGGATGGGTAAATGGAACACTTAGACCATGATAGTGAGGTTGTAAAATATAATAACTGACTTAAAATAATATTAGGAATATGAAATAAATTTAAAAATCCTATATCTTGCTGTCATTCTGTGTGTTCACCTCTAGACAGACGTTGTAGTTTGGACATCCAAGCCACTCTGACAAGAATATTCATAGTTCTTTGTAATAAACCTGTTATTTTATATATGTTTGAATTATCTAATACAAGTTATTATGTTAGCACATTTTTATATAATGTAAGATGCATTAGGGAACTAAATAAAATATAATGTTTTGCATTCACCATTTGGCTTAATGTACTTTTAGATGGATGGGTTCATTAACATCGCCCACTCGTGTTTTCTATTTTTGATACTGGCAGTCACCAGAGCCAGGTTGAATTCCTGGCTCCCCGATGGTGCATCTTCCTGCAGGTTCCCTTATTGATGTAGAGTGAATAGGATATTTGGCACAACACACATTCCTAAGATGTGTTCCAAAGCTTCTTTTATTTTGTGACCTATTTTCCTCCAAAACATTGCCAATTTTGTAAATGTAAAGTAATTCAATTTTTATGTATCTGATGTAGAATAGTTCTCCCACTATAAAAGTAAATGTATTACTATTCTGCCATAATGTGAAATATGGAATCTTTCAGAGTAGAACCATATTATTACAAGCTTCCAACATAAACTTGGTCAAATGCTTTTTGCCAGAAGATTCAATTCTGGTGACACATTTGATATTTTGGAGTTAATAATGAAAATGCAGGGGCTGGTGAGGTTTCTTGGTGGTAAAACACTTGATGTATGAAAATGAAGGCTGAAGCTTGGGCCTCCAGAACCAGCACCAAGCCCTAAATGGCTGCACGTGCCAGTAATGTTAGTACTCTTTTTAAGTTATCATTTCTTACAATTTATTCAAAGTATCTCTCATCTCCTCCCAAGCCCACTCTTTCCTCCCTACGACCCAACCCTAGTCTACTGATAGAGTTTGACCCTAGCCTATCAGGTCCCATCAGGACTGGTTAAATAGTCTTCCTTTGGGGCCTGGCTAAGCTGTACCCCCCAGGGGGAGGTGATCAGAGAGCCTGCCACTGGGTTCATGCCGGAGAGAGGATCTGCTCCCTGTTTCTAGGGAACTAACTTGGAGACTGAGCTACCTATGGACTCACTCTTAAGGCAGGATGCTAAGGGAGAAAAAAACGTCCCCAGATACTAATAGGTCATGCAGCATTTCAACTGCTATTGCCAGGAGAAAAACAAGAAAGTTTTTTGTTTTGTTTTGTTTGTTTGTTTGTTTTTGTTTGTTTTTTTGGTTTCAGAGAGGTGGAAGCAGGGACTACATACAATAATATTCTCTGAAATCCACTAGCATTTCATGGAAAGAACATGTCTGCACCTCTACTCTCAAACAAACACAATACAAACCCCACAGATAAATATTTATACATATAGTTCTAAACAAAATATTGCTACCTAAAAATCAGTCCTTACCTAAATTTGTTCCACTTCTAACTTTGTAATACACAGCTTAGGTTATTTAAATTGTATGTTTAAATTATATATTTTCTTTTAAATTGGTTATTATAATATTCCTTGTATTTCCATTTAACACGCAATTATATATAATTATGGAGTACAATGTAGTAATTTGATAATTTATGTATATAATGTATCTTGCTCAGAATAATCAACATTTCCATATCTTTATTCATCTATTATTTATTTGTGTGGGAAACTTCTGAATTCCAGTCTTCTAGGTTTTGATAAAGTGTTTAATAAATTATTTTGAATTATGACCACCCTACTGTTTTATGGGTTATTAGAAATCATTTCTCCTATCAAAATATACATTGGTGAAGCTTGTAATAGCAAGATCACGCTGTACAGCCTTAATCCCAAATTTTTGTTATAGAAAAGCTCAAAAGGCAAAACTGAAGGGAAACATAAACTTCACATGCTAAATAGTCAGCCTTTAAAACATGCATACAGATTTTTGTAGATTTATTTTATATTATATGTCTAGGATCCACTTATAACTGAGCGTATACTGTGTGTGTCTTTCTGTTTCTGGGATACCTCACTCAGTATAATCTTTTCTAGATCCCACATTTTGCCTGCAAATTTCATGATTTTCTTGTTTTTAATTGCTGAGTTGTATTCCATTCTGTAAATGTAGCACAATTTCTGTATCCATTCCTCCCTTGAGGGACAACTGGGTCGTTTCCAGGTTCTGTACACCTAAAGAAGGTGAGCTAGAAGGAGGACCTTGGGTAAGATGATCAGTCATCACTCAGAAAGGTAAACGGGATGGACAGTGGAAGAAAGAAAAAAACAGGAAACGACAGGAGCCTACTACTGAGGGCCTCTGAAAGACTCTACTCAACAGGGTATCAAAGCAGATACCAAGAATCATAAACAAACTTTGGGCAGAGTGCAGGGAATATTAGGAAAGATAATAATCTTAGGAAATAGTAAGACCTGGAGAGGACAGGAGCCCATAAGGATAGCAACATAACCAAAATATCTGGGCACAGGGGTCTTTTCTGAGACTGATACTCCAACCAAGGTACATTCATGGACATAACCTAGCACCTCTACTCAGAGGTAGCCCATGGCAGCTCAGTATCCAAGTGTTTTCTGTAGTAAGGGAAACAGGGACTGTCTCTGACATGAACTCAGTGGCTGGCTCTTTGACTGCCTCCCCTGGAAGGGGAAGCATCCTTGCTAGGCCACAGAACAGGACAATGCAGCCAGTCCTGATGAGACCTGATAGGCTAGGGTCAGATGGAAGGGGAGGAGGACCTCCCCAATAGGTGGACTTGGAGAAGAGCATGGGAGGAAATGAATGAGGGAGGGTGGAATTGGTAGGGGAGGATGGAAGGAACAGCTGGGATACAAAGTAAATAAACTGTAATTAATACTAAAATAAAATGTAATAAAAACTTACATACAGGTAACATTATACTGAACCAACAGGTTATATTTGGGAGTGTATATATATATAAAAAGATATACATTTATGTATGGAATAATGATTAGTGAGAAAAGAGGCTATGTATTTTAAAGAGTCGGGAGGGATTCGATATAAGGAACAGAATGGAAAATGTAATTAAGTTATATCTCAAAAATTAATAATATTATAAGATTTGTTATGTCTTATACAGGTTGTTAGAAAATAAATGTTAAATACCTCTCTGATACTAAGATAGCTGCCTTTGCAATATCTAAAATGTACACTTAAGTTCATTTGCTGCAGGATTATGGAAGGGAGTTATATTTGTAGAATGTCATATATCCCTGATTGCTAACAGAGGTAAATTCTAAACATACAAATTATAGGTGATGTAAGGTAGAACTATACCATCTGGAGTTTTGTTGAATAGATGTAGCCTATGGAGCAAGAAAAGACACCCGTTAGAGAATGTAGCATCTCTGTTGGAGATCTGTTCATAAGAGCAGGTCATAGAATGTGCCCAGGTAGCCATCAGCGGATAAAAAGATGAGGGAAAATGTTGTGTACACAGACTGTGCAGTTGCCAGTAGGTGGAGCAGGATCATTTCATGTGTTGAACACTGGATGTAATTACAGATCGTCATGTTAAGCACACTAAGCTACATACCAAAGGACAAAGTATCACTTGCATTCTCTGCTATACCAAATCTCAAAAGTAATGGAGCATAGATATTAGTGTAGGAGGACTATTAAACAATATAAAGATGGCACAAAGGAAGCCTTTAGACAAGAGGGTAGATCAAATGGGAATAAATATCATTTTATAAAATCTTCAGTGACACTCAATATTTTGTGATGTGTATTAAAAATTAAAAATATTAAAACTAAGAGTTAAAAATGATGGTGTATATGAGTGTATTAGTAATTATTTACATTCTGTTACCAAACTGACTATTTGGCCCATTTATTTTTTATGTTTACCCTGACTCTCTAAAGGCCAAGTATAATGAAGACACAATTTTTCAAATATTGTGTTATGAGATCTGGATTTCTTCTCATGATATGTAAAGCCTTCAGTTATTTCCATCTCAGCTTCTCTAAACTTTGCTTCAATCTGTGAAAGATGAATGCTTGTTTACTAAGCTTTGTACCTCCTGTGGTGATCAGTGATTAGAACATAGGGGGAGTCCCTTAAAAACCTATGGGCCCCCATCTTTTGGTTTATATTGCAAGCTTATTGGTTTGTAATCCAACCTGTGTGAACTGGGCTTTATCAGGGAGAAAAAAGCTCTGTCAAGGTCTGTAGCACTGAGATGATTTGGAATTTGGAAGTGCTTTTAAGCAGAGTACAGAGGTGTAAAATTTTCTTACATCAACTTTATAAACAGATTTTGAGTTGTAGTATGTCAGTGTGGTGTCACACCAGGGTGCTCCAAGGAACTCATTTACATTTGGAATGATCATCAGTGCAGTATACTTCCATGGTGAGATTTAGATGGAACTCTTGGAAATACGTTGCTTTCTTACACTGTCCTATAGGAAAGAGCAGATTTTTCCTTTATTTTTCATTCTTCTTCTTTATTACAATTTATTCACTTTGGATCCCAGCTGTAGCCCCCTCCCTCATCTCCTCCCAGTCCCACCCACCATCCCTCTTCCCTTCCCATGTCCTTCTTCTATCCACTGATAAGAGCCTATCAGATCTTTTATTTTTATTTTTTATATTAATTACAGTTTATTTACTTTGTATCCCAGCTGTAGCCTCCTCCCGCAATCCCTCTCAATCCCACCCTCCCTCATCTTCTCCCTTCCCCTCTCTAAGTCCACTTATAGGGGAGGTCCTCCTCCCCTTCCATCTGACCTTAGCTTATCAGGTCTCACCAGGACTGGATGCAATGTCCTCCTCTGTGGCCTAGCTAGGCCCCTCCTCCACCAGGGGGTCGGGAGGTCAAAGAGCTAGCCATAGAGTTCATGCCAGAGACAGTTCCTGTTCCCCTTGCTAGAGAAGCCATTTGGATACTGAGCTGCCATGGGCTACATCTGAGCAGGCGTTCTAGGTTATATCCATGCCTATCAGGTCTTCTCAAGACTGTCTTGATCCTCTTTCTATGTGACCTAGTAAGGCCACCTCACCAGGGGTAGTTGATCAAAGAGCAGGCAACCAAGTTCATGCCAGTGCCTGCCTCTGATCCCCTTACTAGGAAACCTCCATAAAGACTGAGCTGCCTATGGGGCTGGGACTTTTACATGCAGAGGTGTAGATTACTGTGGGTAGTCACTGAGATTGCCTTTGCTCCATTTCAAGTAATCAGCAAAATGTCGCCTATATTATCTGCTTTTGTCAAGGTAAGAGTTCAGTTGGATTATTATTAATTTTTTACTTGTAAATTTAAGTTGTTCTTTTCTCCACATTACAGTTCTTGATTTTTCTTCCTTGCACCTACCGTAAGCCAATGCTTTGGTTTAGTTGCATTTATCAGGTATAATAGTTCTACTGGCAAAACATAAATGTGCATGGTAGTTAAACTGAACTATCATAAGTCATTATATTTATCATATGTTTTGAAGGGCTATGCTTTAAATTAGAATATGAGTGAGATGAAATATAAATCAAATAATGCCGTTTCAACAAGTGCAATATTGATCTTAGTCATTGTGATGGGTATAAGGTGAAATCTCAGGGCTGTTTTGATTCTCATTTACCTGATGGCTAAGGATGTTGAGAATTTCTTTAAGTGTTTCTCTGCCATTTGATATTCCTCTATTGATATTTTGGTTTAGCCCTGTACCCCATTTTTTAAATCAGATTATCTGATTTGTTGCTATTTAACTTCTTAAATTCTTTATATATTCTGGATATCAGCCCTCTGTCAGATGTAAGGTTGGTGAAGATCCTTTTCCACTCTGTAGACTGTAGTTTAGTTCTGACAACAGTGTCCTTTGCTTTTCCGAAGCTTTTCAGTTTCATGGGATCCCATTTATTGATTGTAGCCCATGGTAGCTCAGTCTCCAAATGAGATCCCTAGTAAGGGGAGTACGGGTTGTCCATGACATAAACTCAGTGGCTGTCTCTCTGATCACCTCTCCCTGGGGGGCGGGGTGGGATATAGCCTCACAGGGCCACAGAGGAAGACAATGCAGCCAGTCCTGATGAGACCTGATAGGCTAGGGTCAGATGGAAGGGGAGGAGGCCCTCTCCTATCAGTGGAATTGGAGAGAGGCATGGGAGGAGATGAGGGAGGGAGGGCTGGTTTAGGAGTGGAAGAGGGAGAGGGCTACTGCTGGGATACAAACTGAATAAATTGTATTAATTAAATAAAAAATTAGAAAAACAGAAGTGCAATATTATCAGGTATGAAATTGATTATGTGGAACATTTCTAAAAAAAATAAAAAACAGATCCTGTATTTGTTGCAACTCTGTATTTAATGTTTATAATATTATATGTCATAATTGTATTGTCTTTTTTGCATAAAACTTCCTAGAGCTAACATAAAATACATGAAATGACAATTTCCATTTGTTAAAAAAAAGTTAGAGGAAGAACATTGCCTTACCAAAATACGTTGATATGGTTTTCAACGAATGATCTAGGAAAAAAAAAAAAAAACTGCTTTGTACCTGAGTGCTATGTTATTTGAATAATTCAATTTTCCCACTCACCACAGCTCTAAACCATTTGCATTCCATTATGACCTGGATCTACCTACAGCAACATTATTAGCAATTACATCCATACTGACTGTGCATTCCTGTGTGAATGAAAACATTTCTTCTCCACCTTCTTAATAAAAAGGTTTATATGTATTAAAAAGAGAACAAATGAAAAGCTGAAGAGATAATACATTAATACTCATTGTTATAAAAGAGCCTATAAATGTGTCATTAGCATAGTTGCAACACAAAACTCACATTAGTATATTCTGCTATAGCCCCTTAGAGTTTAAATAGTTACATTCGGCATTAGTTTTAAATGTCCTTGGACATTGGGTTTTAATTCTTTTGTCTTATGAAGAAATTGTATTCTTCCAAAAGTGGTCATTGTGGATTCAGGCAGCAGTTTCTTCCTGACTCCTGCCACTGCTGATTTTAAAACCAGCAAGGAGAGGAGTAAATATAACCTGACTGCTACTGGCTAATTTGGGTCCCTCAGCAACTGGAAATAACAACTCCTAGATTTCGGCTTCAGATGTCACCCTGATGTTACAACTATTTTCAATCTTTTGAAGTTGCGAATAGGTTGCTCTTTTACCATAGTCCTGTGAACGATATTTAACACATTTTTATCTGTGACTTCTGCATGGAAACGACTTTATTTATGGACAGAGATACCGCAGGGAATACGTAATTTCAAACTTGCTATCGCATACCCATCCTTCCCCCGCTGTGGAATATGATTTAATGCACTCTCTTCTTGGACACCATAATGTTTCAGTATTAGAAATGCTAGAAGGGTGTGCTGGCTAGAGTTCCACCCCAAGGACAAAATTATTTCAGAACTCTACTGTAATGATTTCCCCCCTAGTACTGTTGGAAGTTGTCCAGAACAGGCTATGGTAATATATGTTATTCTTTTTATATTGTAAAATAATCAAAGTTGGACTGAGTTCACTTGTGCAGATTATCAACATGTTAATTTCATGTAAAACTTTACATGTTTGCAGTTCTTAATAGCTGCTAAAATAAACAATAATTTTCACTGAGTAACTGCAGGTGAAACTTGTTTTCTTGCAATACCCTCATCTTGCATATAATAGTCAAAAGTCAAACGAATAGAGAGGGAATACATTGCATATCATTTGGTTTTTATGATTTTCTATTTCTTCCCTAGATTGTTGTTCAGATATTGGTTTTTAAGGAAATGTTTTTTTTATTTTAAATAAATCTGGAGTCACTATCTGTGTGACTAAATGTTGACATAGACACTAATGGCTTACAGATCTTATATGTTTTTTTAATATAGATTAGATGTTTTTCTTTCATGGAATCTTAAGAGCAGTGTTATGTGCTGTTATAATTTGCGAAGTTGCATTGTTTGTCCATATAACCAGTTTGCTCTTTGTAAATCTATATAGCATCAGAACTATTTCTTTTGCAAAAGTTAGACACCAATTTTATATTAGTTTTCTATTGTTGCTAATAACAAACCACTAACTGGCTTGTATTAAAAATCCCAAAGCTGAAACTTTACAACGTAATGGGTTAGAAGTCCAGCATGGACCTCGCTGGATGAAGTAGGGTATTTGCAGGATTGAACACCTGGTGGAAGCTCTAGGGAAGGCAATTTTCTTTCACTTCCTAGCTATCAGAGACCACCCAAATTCACTACTGTATAATCCCCTTTCACTTTAAAACCAGCAGCATTGCATGCAAGACCTCGTGCATCCATGCCTGTCCTCCATAGACACTTGTATTTTCAATTCACTGTTTCTGTTTTCAGGGAGTATCATGATCTGATCTCTCTAGGAGCAATAAAGCTTTTCAAAATAATCTACTTATTCTGACATAAATGTCTTATCCACATGCAGCCCATCTGCAATCCTTTCTGACTTGTTTGAGCATTTTCTTTCTCTCTGTGTTCCCAGTTGACTAATTTGGACATTACTGAAAATGGAGGTCTTGGTTATCCTAGGTGATTTCATTCATTCATAGATACACACATACTCATAAATACATACAAGTATATATTGACAGAACTTCCAAACTGAGTGACTGGTGCAGTGGAAATGTCTGCTACTGCTAATTCCTGCCCCAAAGCAAGACTTGGGATGTTAGACTGTTGTTAACATCCTGGGTGCAGGATACTAGCCTCTCTACAAGCACAACTTCTAAATGCCATTGATATCTGCCAGGAACCCATTGCCCTCATTAAAATGGATCCCAGAAATTTCTTCAAGACTTCTTCTGAGCTGAAACCTAAAACAAATGTAAGAGAAATTGAATTAGTGCTTTTATGTCAGATGAGGATTTCTAAAGGGAAATATTCCTTGACTGGGGCAGAGTTTTCAGAAAATTCAGTGATAACCAATGAGCAACACTTAGCATTAATGCCACTTGTTGTTCTTTGTTCCTTCAAAGCACATTTCTCCACATAATTTTGATTTCTAGATCACAGATTAATATAACTTAAAGTACTGATAACCAAGGCAAAAGCGTCAGGGAGATGTGCAATTCCAAACACGGCAGTATTCAGTCAAGAGTTCATTAAAAGTTATGTGAAATACATGAGTTTGGCCACCCAAACTCTGTATGTATATTATCTTTCACATAGAAGCCCATGTGGTATTCTATTACATAGTCTTATTGGCCTGTGTTCTCAACATGTATGTTGATCTGTGCTTTTATTTGAAACATAAACTGAATTAAGGCTGTTTGTTCCCCTCCTCTTTGTGTTCCAAGAAGCATCCCTTTAAATCCTTCTAAGACTGTTATAGCCTGTATAGAATGTACAATTTATCAGTCCTAGCTTTTATATACAAATGTGATGTGATCTCATTATATTTCTGCCACTGGATTTTATCGCTTTAATAATCCACTGCAATATTTATAGAATGTCATGATGAATCATATAGTGTTTATCATAGCATACAACAAATAGCATGACAATAAATCACTCTATCAAGTGACAGCTGAAATTATCCTTTGTAAATTTGCATTAAAATGATGAATCAGTATCTAGCATATATTTATCAGTTGGTGGACTTGCACATATATTAGCTTAAAATATTTTATGCATATACAAACTTTCCTATGTTCTCTTTCAATATTTTTCTTATAAATAGTTTTCTTATTGAAAGTACTACTAATGTGAGCTAACAAACTCTTTTAATTAGCAAGGGTACATTAAACAAAGGTCTTATTTTTAGAATATCAAACCCACTAAAAATGAATTATTATAGAAATATGTTTAGTCCGCACTTTTGCAGACTCAAATATCCTGTCATTGGTTTAAGAAATGACCTTACAAGTTGGGTTTCATATATTTGTTTCCATGTTCCATAAACTAAATCCTTTTTTGGCTTGTTTTAATTCATTGGTTACTTAATTTTGAGGGAATTATGATTCATATTTTTAAATTTTCAAAAGCATACATTACTTACACATAACTGATTTTATAATATTTTACATATGTACATAAAATACATTAACATCATGTTATTGCTCATGTTTCCCTTCTATCCCTAGTTATCCCTTTCCTCTTCACACTTAATCTGCTTCTGCTTTCATGTCTCACTGTGTGCGTGTGTGCGTGTGTGTGTGTGTGCAAGGACTGAGGTTTTTAAAAATTCTTTACAGGAGCATCGATGAGAATTTGTTTATTACAAAGTCCTGGCAAGTATGAAATATGTTGTAAAATTTCACAAAGTAAAATGCTGGTGTTTCTCCAATCTATTTGTTCTTCTATTTTATTACATTAAAATTTAATTAAATTATTTCTTGATAATGTATTCAATTCAGCATTTTTTAAGTACTAATAATGCTTTTAGAATTTCAAGGGAAATTGAGAAAATGACTGTGATAGAGAACATGTGTTCATAATACCCCACAACTTTCTGTGTCCCTGTATGCAGTTAATTATTTCTAGGTAATGGGTTGTCATTTTCTTAACCAGTATAGCCATAGGTAAGTTGTACAGAATACAAAAATTACAACCTTAAAACAAAATTAAAATTGTTTTTCCAGACCAAAGAGTCCTCTTAAATACTTTTTCTTTTCTCTACCTTTTGGAAAAACAAAACAAAACAAACAAACAAAAGCAAAACACAAATCTCTATTGACTCTTAATCTCTGCTCATCCTTTGTTACACATTTAGAATCTTTTTCCTTTGTAATGTATCTGTCATTGATATGTCAGTTGAACTCTCATATTCTTAGATTCTAATTTTCAAAGCACTTTCTGTGGTAAGTATTCACTTTTCCTGAAAAGATTTTCTTCACTGGGGTATTTGGATAGCCCTGCTACTCTGCTTACCTCATTTGCTACTTGTTAGAAGTGTTTTTGATGAGCCTTACACCATTTGCTGATCTCTAAGTTGTAGCTAAATGGAATTAAATTATGTCATTTCTCTATTGTATCAAAACATATTGCATTTTGGTACTAGATGATCTCATGCTTTGATGAACTCCAGAATGTTTATTTACTTCATGAGGCAATATTTTCATTTAGAACCTAATGAGTAACAGCATCGTGAAACATTCTATTTTTCCTTTCTAAACCGAATCTGTTGTATTTTGCTTCATCTCAGTAAATGATGATTCTATTCTTTAAGTATTTAAAGTGAAAGTTTTAGTCATTCCCATCATGAACACCTATGACTACTTTTATATTAAATACATCAAGATTCACTGATATCACAGCACACTTGGCCAATCTGCTATCAAATCTCAGTGGTACATGTCCTTAGTTTTAGATTCCTTCAACCAGGGAGAACCTAGATAACATTTATATAGTGATAGTTTTTTCCTTTCTGAAATTTGAATTGGTATCATTTGTTCAGCCTCATAATTTAGACATTGTGTAACTTCATTACAAGTATATCAACTATCCTTATGTCTGCAGAAAACTATGCATTTTGGAAAGTCTAGAAATTTTTCCTTTAGACACTTTTATTTTATTTTTAGTATATATATTTATTTTTGTTCATATATATGAGTATTTTGCCTATACATATGCATATATGTATATAAGTATGTATGTGCAATGGAACTGGAGTTCAGCAGAAGATATCATTGTTTACCCTGAAACTGAAGGTACAGGTGGTGTGAGCCATCACGTTGATGCTAGAAACCAAATTGGGTTCTCTGTGATGGCAATAAATGCTCATAACTGCTAAGCCACTTCTCCAGCACTTTGTGGGTGGCTGTAAGTGGAGATGTCTTCCTTCAGGACAAAGACAAGTGCAGCAGCATTAGCTAGGAAAGTAGTAAGTGCTGAACTGAGACACAACTGTGGAAGCGACTTTTATTCTCCTGACATAATTGTTGTCAAAGAGGCTTACTGCTGAATAACTGACCCTTTTCTAGTTCTCCCTGAACTCTTTTTGGCTGGTTCAACTCAGCTATTCCAGCTCACACTCTATTTTCTAGATGTAATTGTCATCTGGGAGGCTTACTGCTGAATAAGCTCGACCTTTCTAGTTCTTTCTGAACTCTGGCTTCAACTGCCTCTGTTGACCAGCATGGAAATACAGGAACTCATGAAAAAAACTCAACTCCCTGTACCACACTCACTGCACTAAATCCCAACTGACTTCCAAGTGGCTGACAGAACTCATTCTTCTGCAAGGCTCTTTCATGGACTCTCCTGTCTATTCTCCTGAGAGGTGGGTATATCCTATCTCTTGACTCATTCTGTCAGATCTTTCACTTTATCTGTCTATCTATTAGACATTATTGTTTGGGATTAAATGTGCATATTAAGGGCATGTTTATTCTAGCCAGAGAAGTTAAAAGTGTGTCGTTCTTTTTGGATCACATAGAATTAGAAGGATTTTTAATGTGATCCCTAGCCAAACCAGACAAGTTGCTGGGTTAAAATTTCTATACACTTTGATACCTTGATCAGTAGAGTCTTTCAGAGGCCATCCTGTTCCCTGTTCTCTCCTGCTTCCAATATCTATTGTGTTTGTCCTTCTGAATGAGAATTGAGCATCTTCCTTAGGGTCTGCCTTTTTGTTTAGCTTCTTTAGGAGTATAGATTTTAGTGTGGTTATCCTACATTATATTTTTAATCACCACTTATGAGTCATTATATCCCATGTGTGTCTTTCTGCTTCTGGGTTACCTCAGTCAAGATGATTTTTTCTAGTTTCCACCATTTGCCCGCAAAGTTCTTGATTTCCTTGTTTTTAATTTCTGAGTAGTATCCCATTGTGTAAACGTACTACAACTTCTATATTCATTCCTCCATTGAGGGGCATCTAGGTTGTTTCCAGCTTCTGGCTATAACAAATAGAGCTGCTACAAACATGGTTGAACAAATGTCCTCGTTGTACAGTTTAGCATATTTTGGATATATGCCTAGGAGTGGTATGGATCTTGAGGTAGTACTATTCCTAATTGTCTGAGAAAGCATCAGATTGATTTCCCAAGTGGTTGTACAAGTTTACATTCCCACCAGTAATGCAGGAGGGTTCACCTTTTTCCACATCCTCTCCACCATGTATTGTCACTTGAGTTTTTGATCTTAGCCAATCTGATGAGTGTAAGGTGAAATCTCAGGGTTGTCTTCAATTTCATCTCCCTGATGACTGAGGATGTTGAGCATTTCTTTAGGTGTTTCTGTGCCATTCAATATTCCTCTATTGAGAATTCTCTGTTTAGTTCTATACACCTTTTTTAAAATTACTTGGTTTGTTGGTGTTTAACTTCATAAGTCCTTTATATATCCTGGATATTTGCTCTCTGTCAGACTGATTTGCACTCTGTCAAACTTTGGGCAGAGTGCAGGGAATCTTATGAAAGAAGGGGGAGAGAGAAAAACTTGGAGGGACAGGAACTCCAAAAGAAAACCATAAGAGCCAAATAATTGAGCCCTGGGGCCCCGGCAGAGACTGATACCCCAACCAAGAACAATGCATGGAGAGGACCTAAAACCCAGACTCTGATGTTACCCATAGACTCAGTATCCAAGTGGGTTCCTAGTAGGGAGAGCAGGGGCTGTATCTGTCATGAACCCAGTGGCAGGCTCTCTGATCACCTCCTTCTGGTGGCAGGGGTGCAGTCTTCCCAGGCCACAGAGAAAGACAGTGGAACCACTCCTAATGAGACCTGATAAACTAGGATCAAATAGAAGGGGAGGAGGCTCTCCTCTATCAGTGGACTACAGGGGGTGTAAAGGGGGAGAAGAGGGAGGGTTGGTGGGATTGAAATGAGATGAGTGCAGGGTCCACAGCCATTATGCAAATTGAATAAATTTTAAGAAATGATAATAAAAATAAATAAAAATTTCTCTACATACAACTGGTTATCTCATACTAAATGATCAGTTCTAATTATATATATGTTACATTGTACAGATTGATCAGGTACTATTTAGGGATATAAGTGGTATACACACATATATGTGTGTATACAAATATATGCATACAAAACAATAAAATTAGGTTATGAATTTGAAAATCAAGGAAGCATATATATATTAAAGCTTGAGAGGAATGAAAGTGCAGAGAGTTATTATGTAATTATAGTATAATCTCACACATAAAAATAGTGATGAAAAAGAAGGGATAGGACAACTATACGATTTGGATTTGAGATTTATTGAGATTTATTTGGATTTGAGATTTATTTTTTACCATTATAAAATCAAGTGAACTTTGTAGGAAAGACAATTTGTAATTGTCTTATTAAACATCTAGGTTTTTGAAACTAAATATTTTATTTCCTGTGTCAAAGGTGACATTTTTGTTTTATTTTACATTTTTACTATTATTTTTTACCCAGTCAATATAAGTTAGATGCCCTCATAATTGCATTTTATAGTCTCTACTTTACTTTCTTTGATCATTCACGTGGATATTTATCGATGCAGAGAAATATCAGTTGTCCATAAATAGTTGCTAATTGATTTGTTATTAGTGCTTTTTTGCAATCTTATTTTTGTTGTAAATATTATTTGCATCTCAGAAAGCATACATGATTTTGGTATACCCTTTAATTTTCAAAAATAAATAAAGAACTCTGAATGCTTTGGCATCAGTGTTATGAGAACTATTACTTCACCATTAGCCATCTCATTTTTAACATTTTATTACAAAGAAAATATTATAAACATCCTAGGATATCTGTATTTGTGCTATAAAACATTTGCATTTATCTTTAAATGGAAGTTTTTACTCTGTGACATTTTAGGATATTATGTACATTATTACGCATTTTGGTCTTTTTACTGCAGTTTTGAAGCAGATATTTCAAAAATGCACCACTGTATCTGGTTAATTCATTGGTAAGCACTGAACAAAAGAACCCTACATGCAAGTTAAACAACCAAACAACTGGGTTAACTCTCAGTCTTTAAGTATTTTAATATAGACTGATGGTCTTAAAGTATAGTGTTCCTTTTGATTTATATCAACAATGATCATTCAGAGTGGTGTTTCTCAATGTTTCTAGTGCTATAACCCTTTAAGATAAAATTCTACATATTGTGGTAAGCTCCAACCATAAAATTATTTTTTGTTTCCATTTTTAATTATACTTTATCTACTATTATAAATCATAATATAAATATCTGTGTTTTATGGCAGGCGTAGGCAACCCCTGTGATATCGTTATTTGACCCCAAAATGGTTGTGACTCACAGGTTTGAGAACAACTTCTTTAAAATGACACATTTAATATTTAATACTATAATTTATCATTAATAAAAACGAACCTTTAAAATGGAAATATACTTCCTGATAATACATTGCTCACAGTTTACTTTATTCATTTATTTCTTTATGTATCAATAAAACTACATTGTTGAGTGTAATTCAATGCCAAAAAAAAAAAAGGCCTGCCAATAATTGTCTCTCTAGTGTATATCCCAACTCCATGTTTTACCACATCCCTTTATATTTTATAAGCCAGTGGTTTAGGACATTAAAAAATTGATGTTTCTCAAATCTTCTGTGATTTGTTCACACATACTGTGTTTTAGCATTCTAGGGAGGTTTTTGATGGGTTTAAAGATTGCTTGCCTCTGTAACCCTACAGTCTAAGAAAGTTTTTCTTGGCTCTTAGATCTAATCTCTAAGGCTCTGGATAATAGTCTTTTTATTTTCTTTTTTAAAAGAATCTACGTTATTTTTTTTCATTGAGGCATATCAAACTTTCAGTCCCTTTAGTATATGAGAAAAGAGCTCAAAAATACTGTGCAGAGCCCTTTTCACCTTTTTCTTCCTATTTTGTATAGTAATGCTTCCAAGTGAATTGCATCATAAGTTTTTCCAAATATTGGACATTTTGTTTCTTAGTTGAAGTTTAGATTTTATTTTTATTAGGCTGAATGTAAAACAAAGCTTAAGATTGTATCCACTAGCTTATCTAATCATCTAATAAATGTTCTTTTATAATCCTACATCATTTTAAGTTATTAGAACAGAAAGGCTAAAGGAAAATACCATAATAAAATTTCAGTAGATTTGTGTATGAACAGTTCTACATTAAATGGAAATTATTTATCTCTGCTTGAAAGATCTTTGTTTTATCAGTTTCACTTGTACCAGAACATTTCACAGTATGGTTTATGCTATTACTCAGAACTCAAGCTCCTTTATGTCATATATTTTTCTTAAAGATATAACTTATCTATATGTGCTAACATTCTCAAAGATAAAGATTTATGACGATAGTAGAGATTACTGACATGGGTAACAGCTTCAAGCTGTGCTCAGAGAAACCCAAAGCTGGAACATAGCTAACACCTAGCTCATCCTCTTCAGACCCTGTTTTCTCACGTTTCAGTGGATATCAATAATATTGACCTCTGACACTAATGGTATAATGCATATAAAGTATTATTATATTTGGCAAAAACAGTGTCAGAAAATGTGCAAATAAAATTATACGTATTAATACTTTCATAACTATTTGAATATGTTTATGAGAAGGGACCTCAATAAATAGTAGAGAAATAGACAAAAATGAAAGCAATTCAGACACATGTGCTAAGATGGGAGTTTGGTAGCTTGGACATGACTAGCCTACTGAGTTTTAAATGAGACAACAGATTTTTGCATTCCCATACCTTGCCTCTAACCTCCCGAAACAGAACTCTGCTTGTACCCAAGCAGAATATTCCATCGTTTCTTTATTCCTTGAGCCTCATCTAATATAAAACAGAATGAATTGATTTGAAACAAATAATAACCAGTGGCAAAACAAACAAACAAACAAAGAAACAAACAAATGCAGTCTTGTACTGCAGAAGCAGCAGAGGGTGGACATTTCTGTAAATGGGTATGCACCAAGATGGAGTCAAGGAACTTTGAGCTCCCTGTGGGCATGATAGAATGTTTCAATGCTCTCTTTCTTTCTTTCTTTCTTTCTTTCTTTCTTTCTTTCTTTCTTTCTTTCTTTCTTTCTTTCTTT
>CM053753.1:88137772-88181454 GCA_028658305.1 Pachyuromys duprasi | reverse complement strand
TTTAGTGTTTTGACTATGATGTGACGAGAGGTATTTCTTTTCTGGTCTAGTCAATTTGGTGTTCTGTAGGCTTCTTGTATATTTATGGACATTTCTTTTTTTAAGTTGGGAAAATTTTCTTCTATGATTTTCTTAAAAATATTTACAGTCTTTGGAGCCTGGAGTCTTCTTTTTCATCTATTCCAATTATTCTTACGTTTCGTCTTTTGATGGCAACCTTAATTTCTTGGATGTTTTGTGCTTGGGATTTTTCTGATTTTTTATTTTCGTTGAGTGAGGAATCCATTTCAGCCAGTATATCCTCAGCTTCCAAGATTCTCTCTTCCATCTCTTGTATTCTATTGGTGATGCTTACCTTTGTGGTTCCTGATCTTTTCTCTAAGTTCTCCAGTTCCAAGTTCTTCTCCTTTTGTGTCTTCTTTATAGATTCTTATTCCGTTTTCATGCTTTGTACTGTTTCCTTCAACTGATTGACTGTGTCTCCTATTTTGGTTGTTTCCTCTCTGTCTATCTTTGATTGTTCCTCTATGCGGGCCGTTAATTTCTTCTCCATTTCTTTGAGGGCCTTGTTCATTTCCTCTTTTTGTCTCTCCTCTTGTTCCTCCAATATCTTCATAATCAACGCTTTAAGATAATTTTCCTGTGTCTCCGCTGAATTAAAATCTCCACTGCTTTTGGGTGTTTCTGGTGGGACCATGGTGCCCTGATTTTTGTTAGGTGAGTTCTTTCGCCAATTTCTGGGCATTTGTTTATATATGATCAGGGAGCTGTTTGTGCTTAAAGCTGTACTTCAATCTGAAACTGTCAGTGTCTTGTGTCAGGAGAATTCTTCAAGAAGATCAGGGATTTCCGGTGGTTTGTTATTGTTTGTTGTTGTCTCAGTTGAACTCTATTGTGGGCTCTGTGTGTCCGGCTTCGTGCTCTGTGCTAGAAGCTGTGAGCACTGCAGGCTGGTCACCCCTCTGGTCTGGAGGTCTAGCTCCTCAGTCTTTTGAGATGTCAGCTGGGGTCTTTGCACTCAGCCCTGGGCTTGTTGCTAAGGGCTCTCCCCTGGAATGGAGCTTTGGCGCCCCCTTCTAGGCCCGGGGCTGTGCACCACGGTCTGAGATGATATTTGGGGCACACACAATGGGTTTGGGTTGGTGTGCCTCAGCTGAATGCAGGCCTGTCTGAAATGGTGCCCGAGGTCTTCTCTGTCTGTCCTGTGGACACACACAGGGACTGAGGTTTTTGCTGGCGGATGCGTGCAGTGTTAGCCCTCAGTGTGCAGTCTGGTCAAGATGGTCCCCGGATCCTCTCAGTCTGGGGTGGCTCTGGCAAATGGTGCATGCCCGCCGCACACCTGTGGGTTGAAGCAGAACTCAGTTCCCTCTTAGACTTGCCTGTGAACTCACACAGGGACTGAGGTTTTGCTGGCGGAAGCACGCGGCGTGTGCCCGCAGTGTGCAGTCTGGTCAAAAAGGTCCCCTGACCTTCTCAGTCTGGGGTGGTTCAGGTGATTGTTGCATGCCTGCCACACACCCATGGGTTGAAGCAGAACCCAGGCGCAGTGTGTGCTCACAGTTTGCAGGTCAGTGAAAACAGTACCTGGTTCCTCCTCAGACTGCCCACAAGACTGTGTGATCCAGTCTATTATGCCGGATGTGGGCGCCCAGCATGGCTGCTCGTTCAGATCAGAGCTGTGCGCCACTGGTCACCCGGAGATTTTTCCGGGGAATAACTGGGTGTCCCTAGGGTTTTCCCACTTGATTTTCTCACCGTGGGAGTTCTGCTCACCTGGCAATCACGAATGCTGGCGTTTTAGGTCCCAGAGTTCAGTCTGCTGGTCACTGCATTGTTTCTGCTGTCCTACTCCTCAGACACAGTGTCCTCTCCTGGCAGCCATCTTGGATCTCCCCTACTAAGGACTTTTAGCATTTCTTTAAGTGTCTCTCCACCGTTCATTATTCCTCTGCTGAGAATTCTCTGTTTAGCTCTCTACCCCATTTTAAAAATTGATTACTTGATATTTTTGTGTTTAACTTCTTGTGTTCTTTATGTATTCTGGATATCAGCCATCTGTAACATATAAGGTTGAAGATCCTTTCCCAGTCTGTAGGCAGTCATTTTGTTCTGATGACAGTACCCTCCGCTTTACAGAGACTTTTCAGTTTCATGAGCTCTATTTTATTGATTGTTGATCTTAGAGCCTCAGCTCTTGGTGTTCTATTCAGGAAGTTGTCTCCTGTGCCAATGAATTCAAGGGTCTTCCCCACTTTAACTTAGGGTATATAAATCCTTCCTGTAAGGATATTTACATTGAATAAATAAGCCTGGATCACTAACTAATGAGAGAAACTACAACCAGTTCTAGTCGTGGCACACACACACAATACTACTTTTTCTGTTTTAATGACTCTAAAAGGCCATATTGATCACAATTTCTATAGCTAGGATTTTGATATAATAAGAAGTAGAATCCATAAGGAATAAAACTGATATATATATACACATCCATCCATATATATACATATATATTATATATATATAATTTTTATGGTGGGTAGAAGTGCTTCTTTTATGAATTTCAAGGAGCAAAATTTAGCTAGTAATTAAAAGTATTTAACCCACATAAAATATTTTATGCAAGCCATAAAATTAATTTTATTACACAAATTACATTACACTTAACAGGTGCTGACCTTACTTGCCCACAGTATTGCATTTTTCATTAAACTGAAACATTGTGTTTCACACCCAGTAGCCAATAATCAGGCCTGGCATTCGAAATGGTGGTGTATATTACAGTTGCTGCCTTCCAAAGGAGGAGATAACTCTGCCATTTCTCAGTTTATGATGGCTTCAAGATGAGTTGATTTAATGTGCAATTAAAGATATCCTATATATTGTCTTTTTAATGCTTCAGTGATTTTAACTGCTGTACTGTCAAAAGAGCCTTGGTAAGTTGTAACTGTTGTCTTAGTGTTTTATGTACTCTCTGACATATATGCTAAATTTATCAGGAAAAGGGAATATTGACTATGTGTAAATTAACCAGGATTTCTTTGTTCATATCTAGCCTCTGCTCTGTAGTGCTGTATTTAGTTTGGTGGTAGAATAGAGCAAAGTCTGTTTATATATTAGATTTACTAATCATTCACCAAACATTATTTTCTGTAGTCCATTGTAAAGACAGTGTTAGTTATATGTTAATTAACTCCATGAAAAAATGAGTAAATTTAAAGTTATTTGCTGACTTGTATAAAAAGGCATAACATGATAATAAGGACTAAGGTAACTAAAATCATATAAATTTATTAATCTGTCAGTAACTGCTTCCAGCTCTTCAACTATTTGTGTAGCTTTCTGAGACTTTTCCTAGCCACAATGACATGTCAACTAGAGTTGCCATTGTTTAGGTCTTGTTTCAGCTACCATGTTGTTGAGATTCTATATAAGAGAGCTCTTTCTGTCTTAGGTAGAAAATACAATATCATCATAGAGATTCTGTCCTATATCTTACAATCGTTCTATCTTTTCTTCTGAGATGTTTCCTCAGTTTCAGGCATAGGGTATTACACACTTGTCAATTGGGTCACACATTACAAAATTCACAGATATTCTCTAGTGGCATTCTGTAATAGTCTTTGAGGCAAAATGAAGCTGCTTTGATAAGAGGTGAGACCTGCTGTAAATGCTGTTTTTATTTCCTCAGAAGAGAGGATGAGATGACAGCCATTTGAAAGTCTTTATAACTCTTTCTGCCTTTGAACTATCCATGCTGGTTCAACTCAGCTGTTCTGGCCTACATGCCTCTCCAAGCTGACTGATTCAAACAGGCTTCACTTGGCTTCTGGGTGAGTTGCTCTCACTGGCCTCAATCTAATTCTTCCTATATGTTTTTTTTTTTATTTTTAGGTTTTATTGTATTTTATTTAATTTATTAATTATAGTTTATTCACTTTATATCACAGCTGTAGGCCCCTCCCTTCCCCTATCCAAATCCCACCCTTCCTTCCTCTTCTCCTATGCCCCTCCCCCAGTCCAATGCTAGGGGAGGTCTTCTTCCCCTTCCCTCTGTCCCTAGCCTATCAGGTCTCATCAGGAGTGGCTGCATTGTCTTCCTCTGTGGCCTGGTAAGGCTGTTCTCCCACCAGGGGGAGGTGGTCAAAGAGCCAGCCACTGAGTTCATGTCAGAGACAGTTCCTGTTCCCATTGGGAACCCACTTGGATACTGAACTGCCATGAGCTATGTCTATGCAGGGATTCTTGGTTATCTCCATGCATCGTCCTTTTTTGGAGTATCTGTCTCAGAAAAGACCCCTGTGCCCAGCTTTCTTGGTTCTGTTGTTCTCCTTGTGGAGCTCCTGTTTCCTCCAGGTCTTTCTGTCTCCCAGTTGTTTCATAAGATTCCCTGCATCCTGCCCAAAGTTTGGCTATGCATCTCAGAATATATTTTGATACCCTGCTGGGTGAAGTCTTTCAGAGGCCCTCTGGGATAGGCTCCTGTCTTCCTATATGTTTCAATAATCTAGATCATTTTTATTCTCTGGCTGCTTCTGTCTTCACCTGTGTCTTCACCTGTTGTTTTCTCTCTGTAATCTGTCTCTGTAACAGTGTCCTGGGAAAAAAATTCTTGGCGTGTGTGTGTGTGTGTGTGTGTATGTATGTGTTTTTAAATCCTCTCTCCCTGTTTTACTTTTAAGTAGCCTCTCTTTCCTGTTCTGTTCTCATGAAAGTTGGATATATACTAACTCTTACTCATTCTGTCAAAGTTTTTCTCTGATTCTTAACTCAATTAAATGCCATTTTCAAACATGCCTGTTTCCTTCTAAAAATTAATCTAAATTTGTTGTTTGGGATTAAAGGTGTATACTAAAGGTGCCTCTGTATTCCTGCCACATCATACTGTAATCCAGAGCATGTCTGCATTCCAGATAGATCACATAGACCTAGAAGGTGTTTGGATGTGATCCCTTGCCCGAGCAGCTATGTTGCTGGATTAAATTTTTTCAACAAGGTTAACTCATCTGTGGATTTAAGGATAAATATTTAGGATGCAGTTAGGAATTATATTATTTTAAGGAAAGTCAAAGTAGTAGGTTTATTTGTAGGTTCTACTGGCTCCCCAGCCATGGCTAGGCTTGTAGTAGCAGACATGACTTCTCTGCTTTTGAGCAAGTCTTAATTATCATTGAACATTTGGGAACATATACACTGGTCATTGGGGATGGGGGGGGTATTTTCTACCTTAGGTATTTTCTACCTAAGACAGAAAGTCCTCATAGCTGGGTAGGGCTATTGGTAGATTCTTTTCTTTGGCAGTTTGAGTAGAATACTATGTTGGCATGAGAGCTAGTCCGCTTGAAGACTCTCATGTCAGTTGTAGCTCAGTTTCCCCAAGTAGAATAGTAAAATGTATGGTGTTTTCAGCAATAAGGAATCCTGGGAAAAAAACAAGAGCAATGACACCAACATAGAAGTACTATATGTTTTGTCAGAAATACATGTGTGGATGAAAGAGTAGAGGTTAAAAACAAAGAATTAATGACACAGAAGGATATGTAAATATTAAAATGTTCCATATTTTGAGATGTCATTTAAAGTATAGTACATAATAAAGACATAACTAGAAGAGTGGAATGATAAGTAAAATTGCAGAATTGCAAAAATTATATTTTAAATAAAAGGCACTAATTGTCAACCTCTACTGTTATTCAAATACTAATCATTATAATCAGATAAAAATATCACAATTTCCCTGTTTTCCAGAATGAACAAGCAGTGGAGAATTACTGATCATGATCCTTAAATAATCTTCATTTCCCTTTCTTGGAGTACTGTTTCATTTTCAAGACTCTGATAATGGAAAATATGTTCTTCTTTTAGTGGCAATTAGAGAAAAGTAGAAAATCAATGCAGGAGTGAGATGATTATTAGAAGTTACAATAAAATTGTATCTTACAGTTTCATTATTCTGTATAATGCCGTGGTCTTTTGCAAGTGTGTCTATATTCAATTTTTATTATTGCACTAATGTTTAAAAATAGAATTGCCCTCTCAGGGTGGGGCCACAGCTGGGATACAAAGTGAATAAATTGTAATAAATAAAAAACATATCAAAATGCTAAAAATGAAAATCAGAGTCTTAGAAGGTTGTCAGCAATGTCAGAAGAATAGAGGAAGTGTAACTAAAGCACACATCATTTGTAATATATGCTATTTATTACAAGACTGTGAATAGAACAATTAATTTAGCCTCGGGAATAAAAATATATCACAAAATACAATTGCTATGAATTTAAACATTTTAATATTCTGAAAAAAATTTACATGGTCAAATCTGTGTCTGATTGACTTAGAGCTAAATATCTGAGTATAATGCTAAAAGAATTAGGGAAATAAAGCTTAGTATATGGAATGAGGGCAGATAATATATTATGAAATGATAGCTATGTTTTAGAAATAAGTATTTAAGTTAATGTAATATTAATACCAAAGCTCATTCCATTAAAATATTTTCCATTAAAATCATTATTTATTAAAGCTCTGAGATTAAAGTTTCATTTTGGGGGAATCATATTCAGTACAATGAGCCTACAGGCTTATAACAAAAAATACTTGATCTAAGTTCAGTTTTAAAATAAGGTCTGACTATGGCTCAAATTATAAAGTATAGATTACCCTCAACTGGAAAAAGAGAGGAGAGAAATATGACCAAGTTTATTCCTGACTGTTGTCCCCAATTATGTCATGTTAGGAATTATGAGAGAACAAAGTCAGATGTAACCAGTAAAAATATGATAATACTGACTACCTTTTTCTTAGAAAGATGAAACATGGGTATACTATTCTCCAGTGCTTAATGGTGGATACACCGTGCTATGTATCTCTCTGAACCTGTGGAATGGATAGTGCCCAGAGTAAGTCCCAATGTAACCCATAGCTTCAAGGTGATTGCATGTCAAAATAGACTCAGTTGTAGTTACAAGTATAACATTCCGATGAGAAATGTTGATGATGACAGAGGCTGTCTGTGTGGAGCAAGCACATGAAGACTAAATCCTTCTACCTTCCATCCAGTTTTACTGTGAATCTCAAACTGCTAAATAGTAAAGTCATTAGAAGAAAAGAAGCACCAAGATACAGTTTGTGAAGATTAAACCACATTCCCCCTTGGCTGACAGATATTCCACAACCAATCTCCATTACACATGGTCCTAATAAATTGATACTATACGTAAGAGTCAACCTATGAGGAAATAACATGAGAAAGAGGTTTGTTTGTTTGTTGGTTTTTGGAAATAGAAATCTGAAAAAGATGTAGATTGTGTGGTCCCTCCACCCCAACCACTTGATATTCTGGAAAACGCAAAACTATGGTGAGAAAACTATGATATTATGGACAACACAAAAAACAGTGGTTGCCACTGGTTACGGGTTATGGTTATGGGGCTGCCAGGGGTGATGGAGAGAAGAAGAGAATGAAGGTTTTTGTTTGTTTGTTTGTTTTGTGTGTTTTCTCATTACTTGATAGCTCATTTACATGTTAGTGCATAACATCTCATTGTCTGAATGTGTCATGGTTTATGTGCCAATTGAAGTACATCTTGGTTGTTACCAACTTTGGATAGTTATCGATAAAGACAACATTAAAATGCAAAAACAAAAAGGAAGATGAAACATTTTGATTTCTCAAAGTTAGACTAAAATAAGCCATGGTCCAAAAAACAAAACAAAACAAAATCCTCCCCAAAAAACCCAAGTGATCTCTTTCTTAGTCTGTAAGGACTTGAAATGACTATTCTCAGAACTATGCTTCTTATGGTTGTGAGCCTTCAATGGCTGAGCCTCCTGAGCTGGAAAAAAAATCTATTTTTAACAAAAGGTTAAAAAAAAATCAAACAAAAAAATTCCAAAAACTTCACCAGTCCATTGAGATAAAGTAAAATCTTAACAAAATGGGGGGGGGGGGGAGCAGATATTCTTGATTTCATCAAAAATAATTTCATAGGAGGAAAGCACTATTTTTTAATTTTTTAAAATTATTTTTATTAATTAGAGTTTATTCACTTTGTATCCCCCTTGTAGGTTCCTCCGTCCTTCCTTCCCAATCCCACCCTTCCTCCCTCTTTCCCGCCCTTCCCCTCCCCCAGTCCACTGATAAGGGAGGTACTTTGCCCCCCCCTTTCCTCTGATCCTAGTCTATCAGGGCTCATCAGGAGTGGCTGCATTGTCTTTCTCTATGACTTGGTAAGGCTGCTACCCCCTCAGGGGAGGCGATCAAAGAGCAGGCCAACCAGTTCATGTCAGAGACAATCCCTGTCCCCATTACTATGGAACCCTCTTGGATACTGAGCTGCCATGGGCTACATCTCTGCAAGGGTTCCAGGCTACCTCTATGAGTGGTCCTTGGCTGGAATATCAGTCTCAGAAAAGACCCCCATGCCTAAACTTTTTGGATCTGTTACATAGATATTAGATATATAATATGGGATAAACATACTAAAATCTGTACACCTAAGGAAGCTGATGAAGAAGGGGGACTCTGGCTAAGATGCTCAATCCCCATTCAGAAAGGCAAAGAGGATGGACATCGGAGGAGGGAGAAAAGAGGGAACAGGACAGCAGCCTACCACAGAGGGCCTCTGAAAGACTCTACCCTGCAGGGTATCAAGGCAGATGCTGAGACTCATAGCCAAACTTTGAGCAGAGTGCAGGGAATCTTATGATTTTTTTAAATGGACAAAAAGCTAGGCATTATGTAAGTCAGGAGGACAGCAGTAGCTCTTAGGCTACCTGTACACCTGTACACACACACATATATGTGTGTGTAGGTATATATAATAAATTAGACCAAAAACAAAACAAAAAAAAAGATTTGTTCCTAGGAACAGAACTTTTATCTAATCTCTTGACATTTCAAACGTAGTTTTGATGTGAACCTGACTGTTCCATAAATATAGTTTATCAATCAAGCATATATATATACAATGATATTATTGGCAATTTTTTCAACCTGACATTTCATTTCACAGCTAAAGTTACCTTAAAAGTATTCAAATTTTTTTTAAATCCAATTATGCATTAATGTCTATTTTTTATTATTCAGCTCAACATTATGTAGTTTTTGTTTGAGATCTATAGCAGGGGCTAGTAGCATAATTCTGAAATTAAGCTCTTAAGGACTCTATAAGTTGTTCTCTTGACATATGCATCTTCTGTTCAGTATGTTCCATCTGTTTGTTTTCCTCTGTGTACCAAAGTAAATGAATTGGTGCAATTACTGGGCTTATACAAGCTAATTTTTTTTCAGTTATTTTGTCTTGATTTTAGACAATCTAGTATTATCATGAATTTACTTCAGTAAATTTCAACTTAGTGATATAGACTTTGTTTGAAAAGATGGTACCTGGGTAATATTTAATCTGTATAAATATTTTATAAGGAACTGATGATTTACTTATTTTTAGAATTAATAGAGAAATGCAAGCGTTTTCAGTGACTTAGTTATCCTTGACAGATGGACAATTTAAAACATTTTCTTTGTACACATCACTGCAGATTTCAACTTTCACATTCACAAAAGAATGTCTCTTAAATAAATTTTTATTTAATGTGCTGCTTATGAAGAGGTATTTTGTGTCAGTCCCCTAATGTAAAAAACTCATTTCTTTGTTGAGTAAAACGTAGTTGATTGGTTCTGTTTTGGAATACTTTTCAGATGTAAATTTTTGGGTTGAACAAAGGAAGTTGATTTGAATATTACAGTCTTTTGTTTTCTGATGGAATCATCATTGTGTTTTCATTGCCTTCATGTGAATAAGATTCTGCCAGTCACACATTTTAATGCTGAAGACCAATGTGATATGTCACTTAATCACACAATTATGTTCTGAGAAATGTATTTTTAGGTGATTTTCATTGTGTAAACAGAATAAGACACACAAACAATGCATGCATGGTGACTATAATATTACTAGGAAAATATTCTGTCAATGATGTATTTAGTGGTGTTCCATTGGCCTCATATATTTCTATGTAACACATAACTGCACTTGGATATTATATGATTCACCATTCATTTATATCTGCATATTTGCTATATGCTTGTATCATCTACTTTCTTTGAGTGCTGATTGTTCTGTCTTTTCTACATTTGGACTGTAAAATAGGATTGTAGCAAAAGAATCATGATACTTTTATAAGATTTTAGCATTTGCCATAATAATTTGGCATAATAAGATATGCCATATTATTATCTTACAGATTCCTGTTCTTTGCCCAGCAAGGATGATTCTGCTTTTTACTTAAGTCTGAAAGCCCAAGTTCAATCATTGAACTCCTGGAGAAAAAAAAAAAAGGTCTTTGAGCATTGTTCTCTGACCTCCTCTTGTTTTGAGCTCATGCTCATCCCTGAACCAAAGCTCAAACAATTTCTGTCCCACTCCATATAAATAAATGTTTTTAATGATTTCTTTTTGTCCAATGTCTGTACGTTAAATATTAGCTCAGTATTCATATAGACTGGCCTGACAATCAAATTTATTTATATTAGACCCAATATATACTACTCAGCATTTGTATTTGCATATAAGATATAATGTATCCTGTTCACATTATATAATTAGAGATTAATACAAATCAAGTTTAAGTTATTTTTTAAATATCAGACTTATCAAGTCTCTTTTCAGTATCTCTCTATGTATTTGCCAACATTAAGTGCTCCTATCTGCCAGTTTTTTCTCACTGCTAAGCTGTTCTATCTCATTTGCTCCCCACTACTTTCATATCACATATGTTGTATTAGACTCCTCTAAAACAGTCTCTCTTCAAGACATTTTTCTTCTTTCTCTTGGGTACTTTCTAATTTCTTGGCCTCCAACTGTACTCATACATAAATATATAAATGTTAGAATGAATAGAATAGATAGAGAGATAGACAGATGATAGATAGGAAAGATAATAGAATCTGTGTAGAGAAGAGAAAATCATTATTATTATTTACAATTTATTCACTTTGTATCTTGCTTGTAGACCCCTCCCTTATCTCCTTCAGGTCCGACCCTCCCTCTCTCTTCCTACCCAATCCCTGGGGAAGTCTTCCTCCCATACTGTCTGACCCTAGCCTATCAGGTCTCATCAGGACTGCCTGGATCCTCTTCCTTTGTGGGCCAGCTAGGTTTCTCTACTAGGGAGAACTGTTAAAGGGGCAGGCCATGGAGTTGATGTCAGAGACTGCCTTTTCTCCCACAGGGAGACTGAGCAGTCTATGGACTACATCTGAGCTGGAGGTCTAGGTCCTCTCTATGCATGGTCTTTGGTTGATGCATCATTCTCTGCAGTACACTCTGAGACCATCTTTTTTAGCTTTGTTGATCCCCTAAAAGACTCCACCTAACAGGGGATTGAAACACATGCAGACACTCATAGCCAAACTTTGGACAGAGTGCAGGGAATCTTATGGAAGAAAGAGGATACAAAAGGATCCAGAGGGGACAGTAGCCCCATGAGAAAACTTTTTTTCTTAATCTGGATTATCTCACTTTATTTTCAGCAGTTCCAAATATTTTCTTGCAATTCCAAATTTTTGTCTTTCTTTATAATTGAAAAAAATCCTTTGTGTATATGTAGTATATGTTCATTGTCTATTGTAACTGATTAGACTGATTATATTTTTTTACTATTTAACCACAGAAAATCCAAGAAGTCCTAAGGAGAAAAATATTCTGCATGGTTCATCACTGTGTCTAACATTAAACTGTACTACAGAGCCATATTGACAAACACAACATGGTACTGTCATAAAAACAGATAAGTACACTCACTGAGGACAATGAAGAAATCAGAAATAAAGTCACACAGTTATGGACATATAAGTTCTGACAAGTGTAAAATATACACTGGAAAAAGGAAACCCATTCAATAAGCCGTGCTGGCAAAACTAAAATAATTTTTAAAGAGAGAATGTTTCAACATTATTCCCAAATTTCAAGTTAGACACTTCTCTATCCAATATTTTGTAACCCATAACATCTGCTTGGGCTTCATGACATGGCAATGTTAAAGAGGGAAGAGCTATAACTATATGTTATCACTTTCATAATATTCACAATGATAACATCCAATGGGTTATCAAAGAGAACAATACCGTAAAAATGAAAGTGGTTAGTTGGACCTTATAACATATTTTGTTTTATCATACTCTGTGTTTTCTCTCTCTCTCTCTCTCTCTCTCTCTCTCTCTCTCTCTCTCTCTCACACACACACACACACACACACACACACACGGTGGAGGGGGAGGTACGGAGCTAGGGAAAACCTGACATTAAACATGGTCTGTGAATTAAGAGCCATTACAAATTACATCACGTAAGCCATCACAGAATAAATGTTCATATGACAACCAAGATTAAAATAGAGGGAGTGTGCTGCAGATGACGCTCTCAGGAAGCTCTTTGATAAGCTTGAATTGTATGTGCAAGTATCAAAGATGGATGTTTAAAAGACATATAAGATAATTAACTACAACTTCTCTTAAACAGAATCTTTTATTACTTGAGATGAGTCAGAGCATATAGAAGCTAAAAAAATAATATATAGTATGAAAAAATATCATGGAAAAGAAACTCTGACTTAGTCCTCCAGTGCTCATTGTGAAATTAAAAAATAGTATGTTCTTCGAGAATTTCATACACGTATATAATGAAATATCATATCCATTGTCATTACCTCCATCTCAGCACAGATCCCCACAGTCATACCTCCTCAAGGTAAAAAAAAATAACTAGAGAACAAAATAAATTCCCCCCAAAATAAAAATAAACAAAAAACCCACTTCAGCACACTGAAAATAGCTCCATACTTATACTTTTAGTTTTTGTGTTATGAATGTGACCTGTGATACCTAATATTTGTGAATATTTTCCTTCATCAAGAACTACTTAAACACTAGATAAATTAACAGCCTACAAAACTCATAATTTAAGACAGTTTTAAATATTAATATATGTTTAAATATATGTTGAGGGTTCAACACAAATGCTCTATAAAGACATGTGAGGTCATTAGTCTCTTTGGTAACGTGAAAATGGATACTATAAAAAGCATTCTGTCACAGCCAAATCACAGTTTTTACTCTATGAAAATAGTAGTTATCTATAATGAATTATCATACAGAACATATATTTTACTTAAAAGACAGTTTTAATTTGAGAACTATGTGCTTTTTGCAGAGTGTAAACCTTGGAATCTAAGAAGTAATGAGCGCAAATGGATGCTTCAAAGGCCACAGCTAAGGATTCATTATGTTTTTGTGCATTAAATAATGATTTTAATAAAAGTCTCCAGTTCATGTTCTGAAAGCCATTACCTTTTAGCTATTGCACATGCCTCCTTGTCTAGAGGGCACAGTGAACAGCATCTCATATTTTTCTCAGGCATGATATGAAAGCATTAATTTCCTTCTGCCGCTTTGACGGCAGGCAGTTCTTTAGGGCAAGTCGATACAAGATGATCACACTTTCACTCACAATCAATACGCTAGGTGACAGTGGGGATGTTTTTTTTTTTTTTTTCTCTACAGCCAGGAAGGTAAAATGTTATGTGAGTTTTCTTTAAAACCAATGCTTTTAGGAAACATGGATGAAAATCACATTTACCACAGCTCACTTAGAAACTTGGCTGTTTCTCTGATTCTTCAGCGGCTGAGACGGATCTGAGGTTGGCCTTGCTGTTCTTCCCTTTCATCTCTCAATGGGGTAATTTGAAAATCTGTAACTTTACGTAAGGAGTTGGCTATGAATCATAAATGACAAAATTAGTTCTTAAGGATAATATATTTAGTCCCTGTAGAGTCTCTGTGGACTCCTTGACTTCTAAATACCCATTATATTTAAGTGAAGAGCATAGATCTGCATTTTTGTGTTGAAAAAAAATGGTGACTGTCAAATCACTGCAGGTCTATTTTTTATAAGGTGTTTTTACTTGTGGGATTTTTCTACAAGGTGAATGAAGCAGATTATTGAAAATGTTTCAAATTGCTGTTAGCTGGTTTTGATTCAAAAGCAGTAGATATTTGATGGTGGGATGAAAATGTTAGAATGCCTGCAGAAAATTACTACTAATAAAATAGAAAACTTAATATAAAGTATGTTATCAGATCCTGGGAATTTCATATACAGACAAAGAGGTACATTATATTTTCAAATTCCACAGTACTTCTGGATACCTTTATATGAATGCATTTTGTACTTACTTAAAGGGTTAGAAATATGACTTGCTATAAACAGAAGAGGAAAGAGAAACAAGAAGGGTGTTTGAAAGAGGACGTAGTGATGGGAGGAGAGAGGTAAAGAGGGCACGAGAAGGGTTCTTAGACCTGGTTGATAGTATGTTTAGAAATTACTCTATCTCTGTAGACAAGCCTATAGTCACCTAATGAGCCAGGATGGCTTTTATTGTTTTAAGATAAGGCTTTTATATCTCTACCTGCATAGTAAAGACCCTTTGTTATATATTGAAATACACACACGCACACACACACACACATACACACACACACACATACACACTTAGGGACATAATATAAAATGAACCATCTTGGTGGTGGGAATTCTAACCCCATGGTATATTAGTGTGAAAACTGCATTATGAAGATAGTAACAATTCTGTGAAGCTAATGTTTCCATTTAAAAATGTATAACATCAATGACATTAACAGGGGACTTACTTTGAGTTAACTCTGTAGTTGTGTAAATACATCTAGGAAATACTTCATGAGCTTATCTCTACCTACTTCTATGTCTATTACTTTTTGTTGATGTATATTCATGTATATCAGCATGTTAATAGTTCAATATTTGTACATTTGAAAACTGTGTTTAATCACTTGTTATTTATTGTTTCTATTAGATATCATTGGTATAGTCATAAAATCATCTACCCTTGGAATGTAAGAATTTAAGATCAAGCTGAATGGCAGTGGTAAACTAAAGCTGGCAGAGGACGACACAGAGACAGGTGGATCACTGTGAGTTGGATGTCAGCCTGGCATGCATAGAGAAAGTCTCAGGACAGGCAGGGCTACACAGAGAAACCCTGTCCTAAATCGTCACCTCCCCCAAAAGAATGACAATGGATGATCAAATTTAAAGGCTTATCAGATGACCATTATCTGCACCAAACCTAGTAAGAGAGTGCTCCTCATAGTGAGAAATACCAGTCTCACTTGCAAGACGGTGCTTTGAGGGAAGTTTATACTAATGTATGCATATAACTCAAGAAAGGTAAACTGAATAATGATCACTGGATTTGTGACTAATTGAAAAGTGAACATTAAATTTTATGGATAGGGACTATTTTAGGCAGTGACATTTATTTTGTAGAGGAGTAGATGTAAATCAAGTTTGAAAAATGAACAGAACATAGGATTTGGATATTGGAACAGTAGCTCAATTTTGGAACATTTTCTGTAAGGACCTAACAAGATTGTTATTTTCAATATGAAGGAACTTAAAATGCTTAAAAAATTTGAGAGGAAAAAGGGAAGTTTGTGAATATAGGTTAAAATAGAAAAAGGATAATGGACAGTACAGTATAAAGTGAGAGACACCAATCAAAACACTCATCATGTTTTAATTGTCTATTTGGGGAAAGCTATACTTTTGAGCTTTTGAGAGGCACATTATTGAGCAGGTGGACTATTCCCTTAATGTGATATATTTTTCAATGAGAAGAAGGGAGTTCCTGGATGTTACAAAGCACAATGGCAAAAAGAGAGTATTATATTGACATGAGGAATATGTTTCCAAACAATAAAGACATAACAAAGCACAGACACTGTGACTGCACAGAAGTGCTGGAATCTGGGAAGCATAAGAAACAGAACCAATTAAACGGTATCAATTAAAAGGAAGGGGGTCTTGTAAGAGACGGTTTCTACAATCAAGGACCATGTGTGGATGTGGACTGGAACCCCCGCACGGATGGGGCCCATGATAACTTGGTGTAGGGCTGAAGACCCTATTCAGGGAAACAGGGACTGTTTCAGTCATGATCGTGATGGCTGACTCTTTGACCCTCCCCCATACATGCTGGGGAGTGACAGACTGGCTAGATCCCAGGGGAGGACATTGCAGCCTGCCCTGAGGAGACAGGATAAGCTGGGGTTGGATGGAAGGGGAGGAGGTCCTCCCCTGTTGGTGGACTTGGAGGGGGCAGGGAGAAGATGAGGGAGGGTTGGGGAGGGTGGGAGGGAATGAGGGAGGGGGCTACGCATGGGATGCAAAGTACCTAACCTGTGATTGATATAAAAATAAATAAATTTAATAAAAAAATAAAATGGTTTGTCTGCAGCCTGAGCTTATGGAGGTATTCCATTAACTGAGGCTCCCTCTTCTCAGATGACTTTAGATTAAGTGTAGCTGACATAGACCTATCCAGACCTGGGCCTGTTGAGAGTTCTTGAAACTACAGCACCCACCCCCAGTGACACACATCCTCCAAGGAGACCTTATCTACCTATCCTTCCTTAAAGTCCATCAACGGTAAATCAAATATTCAGATATAAACCCTATGAGGGGCATTCTTATCCAAACCACCTCAGCTCTTAGTTGTTCACTCTGTATAACTTTAGTTATATGTGTTTTTTCATTGCTAACCATTTGGTAATGGATAATCAATTGGTGTATGCTTCCCAGAGGAAGGCTCTTTCTCCTGCTCTTGGATGCCTGGGTTCTCTGTGTATGTTAAGGTCACATTAAAAATGAGAACTTATGGAGTAGGCTGAAGATGTCAACATTTCTATAAATGCTAAAAGCAGCATTTGAGCACATATATGCCTATAATCCCAGCACTGGGAAGGCAGAGAGAGGTAATATCACTGCAAATTCAGGGCCCGCACAACAATTTTCAGGTCTACTCAAGCTACATGGTGAGGTCTTTTCTCTAAACAAAAATAAAGCTGTAAAGGATGAACAATGTTACACGGACAGAGTATTGGTTTAAATCGTGGCTCTGTGTATTTACCTGTCCCGTGAGCAAGTGTGGCACAGCCCAGAACTCCCCTTTGGATCTCATTTTCATTAATAAATCCATTGGTTGAGATAATTACTAATAACATCATTTAAAAGTGTGAAATGGGAACTGGGAGGATGGCTCAGAGGATAGGGTGTTTGCTTGTTGCTCATACAGGCAGATCTATTTCTGCCTTCAGACGATGGCTTACAACTGACTTTGACTTTAGTTCCAAGGGATCTGACACACGTGGTGTACACACATACATGAAGGCAAAATACTCATACCTACCATAATATTAAAAATATCTTAAGCACAAAGCAGTGAGATTCCTGATAAGTTCTTGCCAATTGATATTATGTTAAAAATAACCATCTTGGCAAGAGATGACTAGATAGCAAACCATGGAGAAGGACACCATAGCATGTCTTCAGGGAAATATTTATGAGAGATATCTCTTCAATTTTCCTTGTAAAATACTTCCAGTAAGTATGACGGATAGATAATTAGATGTTAATTGTTCATGTCTACTGATTAGGAAACCTAGGAAAGATTTTAGGGCCTTGATTTAATAAGGAGTGACACTTGAATTGCACTCATAATTACCTTATTACATTTGGCTGCAGTTTGAATCTGTGCTATGGGAATGATTTCCAGAGATTAATCTTTTTCAAGGACCAAGTCAGTGCTGATGCGTTACTCAGAACACCTTTCAAACTAAATGAGATAAGGCTGACCCTAATTCTCTATGATATACTGATATATTTTCTGGGTTAAGGGGAAAAGTACAGAAGTAATCTTTTGGTAGGCCACACACTGCCATATCCAATTGCTGCAGTTAAAACCATTGCACCAACCATGTTTAATGGAGTAAGCTTTGCAACTCCAAGTATTGAAAACCACTATTTTAATCTAAACTACAGAGAAGATACTATCCTAGCCTTTACCAAAACTTGTTGAATATAAATTATTTGTTACTCAACACTGAGAGAACGCTGTTAACAGTGGGGAGATAAGCAATGGATAGTTATTCAGAATCCATATAGAAAACTGGAGATGCATTTTCAAGATAAATTTAATTATTATGTCCCAAATATTAAACACATACATGGGAACATCATGACCACAGTTCAGGTTTGTTTATTGTCTACAGCTCACGTGTGCTATCCTCATGAATAGCTCATTTCTCCTATGTATATCATCATCAATAAAATTCTGGGTTTTTATTGCTGGAATAGAGTTCAGTATTGTGTCGGTTTATGAAATAGCCATCCTCTCTGTTTCATTTCAGAACCAATTGAGAGACATATTAAGAAACTACTCAGCAATTAAAAACAAGGTAATCATGAAAATTGCAGGCAAATGGTGAGAACTAGAAAAGATCACCCTGTGTGAGGTATCCCAGAAGCAGAAAGACACAAATGGTATATACTTACTTATAAGTGGATATTAGACATATAATATAGCATAAACATACTAAAATCTGTACACCTAAAGAAGCTAAGCAAGAAAGAGAATCCTGGGTAAGATGATCAATCCTCATTCAGAAAGGAAAACTGGATGGACATCAAAAGAGGGAAGGGGCTATAGCTGGGATACAAAGTGAATAAACTGTAATTAATAAAAAATAAATTTAAAAAAGAAGTGAAGTAGGTGAAACTAGTTGTATTGTTACCATGAGGTGTTGTTTGGAAGCAGCAATGGAAGTCTAAGTTCTGAACCGAATTAGAGTAACTCCCACACTAAAGAGTACACAAGAATCTCAGACGACCCTGTATGGAGGAAAATGGTATTTCCCTCAGAAGCAAATATGATTACAGCTCGGTCAAGGAAGCCTGATCCTAAGGAGAAAAAGAAGGGGCAGAGAACAAAGCACATCTAAAGCAAATAGAAGAAACCTGAACTCTCAAAGAGCTACTGTCTTCATTGCTACATTATGACTGGCTTCTTCCAGAACAGAAGGAATTATCCTTCATAACTCTGACTTATATAGCTCATATATCAAAATAACTATATGCCTATTAATGTTCCGAAAATACACACCACAGGTTCATCTCTTCGTAGATATTCAGTCATTATTTTGTAACCCCTTGAACCATTTTTCCTAATTTAACACATTTTGAGACAGCAATTTATAATTGATCAGTGAATGGAATGGGCCATTTGTAAGAGACAGGGCCCTTTTAAATTAATTGCAAATAGTAAATCTGGAGGATTGCTTCAAAATCCAGCCTTGTGTGGCCTATAGCTGCCCAGAGATAGTGTCAGTTAATGTCAGGTGACTGAGTCAGATTTAGTCCTTGAAACAAAGTCAAGCTCCAGAAACATAAAAAATAAATTACTTTTTGAAATTATGCATTTTGATATTAATTCAAGATAAAACACTACTCCATGCATATAGGACCAAGTGTGCTTTGATGTTCCTGCATGTTATTTCAAGATGAAATTATGTATAAGTGTACATATACCTTCCACATTTGCCATTGCATCCATAACTTTTGAATATTTGCTGAGACATGAAGTACAAGTTTTCTCTTTCCCACTCTTCCCTTTCCATTTCTACATTGATTGACCTGCTGAGGAATTCCGAGTTATGGATTATCAACCCTCATATAAGCCACACAAATTCCCTGTCTTTCACAGCCTTAAAAAATGTCTAAATGTGAAAAGGATTCTGAAATTATAAGTTGAATTAGAAAACCAATATCAATCATACCAATCCATGAACATTTTATGAAAGCATCATAGCACCCCTGATTTTGACATGGAATATTGGGACAAGAACAGCAGTAGCAATTTTTATTATGGCTTTGAACTCATTGTGGAACAAAAGTAACAGGAATGGAGAAAATCTGACCAGTTACTGAATGTCCTCTATGATTTTATTTCATTTGATATTCTTGATGAAAACTGAGAGCAGTGATGGATGTGGCATGTCTCACCTTCCTGTGGGTGTAAATGCTACTCTGTATGCGCTCATCATTAGAAAAGAAAGCAGACCACGACTCAAGAAAGATCACATTGAGCTACCTATCCTGGAAAGCGTTTTGCATCCCACCAAGTAGAATTATCTACATTCTTTAAGGTGAAGGGCTCCATACAATGAGTAGGTGCCGCTTTCATCTGGGAGGAGGAAACTGGCAAGGGTTTGTTCAACTTGTAGTAGTAAAAGTTATTACTTCTAGAGATGAAAAAAAAAAAAAAAAACCTAGAGTCACTTACAATAGTGAATGTGATTGACCGGAGGTCAGGAGCTGTAAATCAGTTATGAACTCGGGTGGTCTGACTATCCAGGCGGGGTGTAAAATGACAGCAGCACAATACCATGGGGGCAGGAAGGAGACAGACGTCATCCAGAGCTGCATACATTTCCCAGTTCCTTCAGATATACTTAGAAACGACTTGAAAAACATCAGCTGCCATGGATGTTCCCTTTGCCTGGATTGCCATCCTTCTGAAGCATATCATTCCTTCAGAAAAGTGCCTTTTAAAATTCCTGTCTGCGGCTTCCATGTTGTGAGAAGTATAACACTGTACTTCCTCAGAATTTTAATGTTGCATTTGCACAGCTGTCTTATTTCATCCCTACAAGATTTGAGCTACTTTGATAAACTTTTGTGAATGCCATTTTAGAGGTGAAGAAATTAAAGGCTAGCTGATTGTTTCACAGTTACATGGTTGAAATGCAGAAGCCACACCTAAGACTATCATCCAACACAGGACCATGCATATTGTGTTAAAAATGTTGTCTTTAGGGGTAGGGAGATCACTCAACAGGTAAAAATACTTGTACATCCATGCTGACCTGGGTTCAAATCTTCAGCATTTATGTAAAACTCCGGGTGAATCTGGGCACACTGGTGTTTACTAAGGGGTCTGGGAACAGGGGCGTTGCTGGGGCTTGTTGGCTGTCAGCTTAGTTGCAGCTTCTGTGAGAGTCTCTGTCTTGACAGTATAATGAAGAAAATGGTGCAACGTAGCACTCAACACCCTCCTATGCTTCTGCATGCATGCAGAGCCATATAACCACACACACACACACACACACACACACACACACACACACACACACACACACACGCACGCACACACGCACGCACACATGCGCACGCGCATGCACACACACGCGCGCGCACGCGCGCACACACACACAAAGTATCGCCTTTTAAATTTTTATTCCTTTAAATTTTACCTTAATGCATAAGATTCAAAACTGAGTAATATACTCACATTGAACCATTTCTGGGTTTGTGAATCCTGATTTAAATTTATTGAGATTAGGAGATTACTTTATTCAATTGGTTCTCTGACTATGTGTGTGGTACTGGCAGTTTGATTTTTTTCTTCTTCCTTGGTAACTTTTTAGCAGTCTACTGCCATCTACTGGCTTATTTTGGAACTATGTGGTTTTTCCCTAAGAATTTTTTTTTGAGTTTGAATTAATTAAAGAGTTTAACTTAACAAATAAAACCTGTACAACCACTTTGTATATCAGTCTGGTGATTTCTCAGAAAATTAGGAATAGCGCTACCTCATGAGCCTGCTATACCACTACTAGGCATATATCCAAAATATGCTCAACTATACAAGGATATTTGCTCAACCATGTGTGTAGCAGCTTTATTCATAATCTCCAGAATCTGGAAACAATACAGATGTCCTACTGCTGAGGAATGGATACAGAAATTGTGGTACCATTACACAATGGAATACCACTCAACAATTAAAAACAAGGAAATCATGAAACTTGCAGGCAAATGGTGCAATAAAGAAAAGATCATGCTGAGTGAGGTATCTCAGAAGCAGAAAAACACACGTGGCAAATACCCACTTGTAAGTGGAATATTAGACATAATATAGGATAAACATACTAAAATCTCTACACCTAAAGAAGCTAAGCAAGAAGGAGGACCCTGGGTAAGATGATCAATCTTCATTCAGAAAAGCAAGTGGGATAGACATCAGAAGAGGGAGTAAACAGGGAACAAGGACAGGAGCCTACCACAGAAGGACTCTGAAAGACTCCTCCCTGCAGGGTATCAAAGCAGAGGCTGGGAATCATAGACAAACTTTGTGCAGGGTGTAGGGAATCTTATGAAAGAAGTGGGAGGTAGAAAGACCTGGAGGGGACAGGAGCTCCACAAGGAGAGCAACAGAACCAAAAACTTTGGACACTGGAGAAATGGCATAGCAATTAGGAGCACTGGCTGCTCTTCCAGAGAATTTGGTTCAATTCTCAGCACCCACATGTCTCACAACTGCCTGTAACTCTAGTTCCAGGGGATCTGACATTCTCGTACAGACATACATACACTTAAAACACCAATGTGCATAAAATGAAAATATTAATTAAACAAATTCTGGCTCTTGTTTAAGACTGACTCAACTCTCCTTTTGTTTTATTATTTTTATTTTAATTAATTTTATTATTATCATTTATTACAATTTATTCAATTTGAATCCTGGCTGTGTCCCCCTCCCTTGTCTCCTTCCAATTCCACTCTCCCTCACTCTTCTCCTCCTATGCCCTTCCCCTATTCCACTGTTGAGGGAGATTCTCCTCCCTTTCTATTTTACACTTGCCTATCAGGTCTCATCCAGACTGGTTGCATTGTCTTCCTCTGTGGCTTGACAAGGCTGCACCCCTAGGGGGAGGTTATCAGAGAGCCTGTCACTGAATTCATGCCAAAGACAGCCCCTGCTCCCCATATTAGGAAAAACACTTGGAGACTGAGTCTGTGTGCTACATCTGAGCAGGGTTTGTTGGTGTCTCCATGCATTGTCCTTGGTTGAGGTATCAATCCTTGCAGGAACCACAGAGCTCAGTTTTGTTTGTTTTTGCCTTTTTTTTTTGGTCTCCTTTTGGGGCTCCTGTCCCTGCCAGGTCTTTCTCTTCCCTTCTCCTTTCATATAATGTTACCTGCATTCTGCCCAGAAGTTGGCTATGGGTCTCAGCCTCTGCTTTGATACCTTGATCAGCAGAGTCTCCCAGAGGCCCTTTGTGGTAGGCTCTTGTCCTGTTCCTTGTCTTCTGCTTCTAATCTCTATTGCATTTGTTCTTCTGAATGAGGATTGACTCTCTTTTTTAAAAATAAGAGCAAATACCAAACAATTCTTCATGACTAATCAAGTAAAAAAAATTATTATTTAAGTATAAATAATTATAGTTTCACACATAATATCAACTTTAATATAATTTTAAATTAATATGCTTAACTTTGTGTGTGTGTGTGTGTTTGCAAGTAGGTGTGTGCCTGTGAGTGCAGATACTGGCAGAAGCTAGTGTCGTAGGATCTCCTGTGGGCTGGATTTTCAGAAGGTTGTGAGCTATCCAATGTCTGTGCTGGCAAGGCTCATCAGGTCCTCTGGAAGAGCAATTGGTGCTCTTGACCATTAAATGATCTCTCCACTCCCCTCACCTTTTTTTGTTTTAAATTATAATTCACTCACTGGGTGCTTTTCCAGGGGAATTTGTCCTGATAAAACCTAGCATGCATAGTTGGAAATTTGTGTATAAGTGAGTGTAACTACAGTTTTAACATAAGACTATAAGGTCTACAGCGTTATTTGCAGATATAAAATTTAGTACTTCATTTCACTTGTACTAAATAATATAGTGACAATTGATACTACCCAGGTGTTATAACTATAAGGTAATTTAAAAGTATATTTCATGACAAATAACAACCCTGGTTAAAATGTTCTCCAAAATCATTAGGAATGTTGACACTGTTATTAAACATTCTGAAATATTGAAACCAGTGCCACAGAGGTCTCACACTATTCATAATAAAATACACATGCACGATAGAACCTCAACTAAACAAACTACCTCACAGAGAAGTGCTCCACGAATGAACTTCATGATGGATTTCCCATGTGAAAATGAGAGGTTCAAAAATTTAGAGTTAATTCTTGGGACTGGGACAAAGTCACCACAGCACAGTTATTTCAGAGCAAGGGTCCAGCAATCCCCTACCCAGATTAACCTTGGGATGTGACTAGGGTCACATAGCCACTAAGGAAGCCTATGGAATGTGTTAACTCCCTCCCCCTTGCTACAACCTAACCTGCACCTAACAAGGCAGGTATCCTCAGGTAGCCAGATCTTATCATTTGCAGTTTTGGCACCTGAAAACAAACGGATCATTTTAAGGTCAACTCCCCTAGGGACCCTTTCACCCAATCCTATAGTACCAAGACTTGCACTTCCCTGCTTTTGTTTTTGCCCCCTTAAAAACCCTGTTCCCCCAGAGCTGGGGGTTGCTTGCCTCTTTGTTCTTGCAAAAGTTTGTAATAAAGGCCCTCGTGTGTTTTACATAGGACTCAAAGCCTGTTGGTCATTTGGGGACTCGCTATCTGGGTATTTCAAAAACACCTTTCTAGCTGTATTAGAAAGCTCCTTTTGAGTTACAGAATAAGTGATGAGCGATAAAAAACAAAATTGCCAGCAGTAATGGAGTAAAGGAAGGACAAAAATGTTTGCATTGTGTCTGCACTGGTTTTCATATTTAGGAGGAGAGGGAAACGCAGGTGCTTTAGGTACCAGCAATGGTCTTGTATGCAGCCTGTGAGAAAAGTGCAGAGGAAAGTAGCACTCATCCCAAGGATCTCTCTCTCCCTGCAGAAAGCATGACTCATATCTCTGCTTCTCACTAATTTAATCTGTGCTCATTTGCTGTGCCGATCATTTCCTATGCTCCATGCTTGTCCTTCCAACAACCAAGAAAACCTGGCATCCCATGGCAGGAGTTTGGGGGGTGGGCGGAAGGAGTTAACTTGAGGAAAGGACAATGAGGTCATGCAGACAGCTTCCCATTGGCTAAAATTTCCCTGAGGGCTTTGCTTAAATTTATTTAAAGCTCAAGAGTTTGAGGACTCCTCAAGACTCACTTGTAGAACATAAAACTAGTGATGTAATTTCCACAGCTATGCCATGTTCACTAGCCATTCAGAGTCACTGTCAGAAATCCATTCAACCCCGGTTTTATGTTCCATTAATCTTAAAATATAAGGAAATCTCTCAAAACCATGCATTTTATACTTTGATATTAGTTAATTGTTAGTAAGAAGTTTATACTTAAATAATACTTTTACTTTAGCAATTTATATTTAGTATTAAATTATTTAATAGACTCGAAGAATAACCTTAACTTATACAGACACAGGGTCTTGGAGTTAAGAGTACACCATACTAGAGTTGGCAGTCTCTCAGTCTGACTGGCATCATGAGTTGGCTGTATGCTCAAAGGTTCCTGCTTGAAAAACTGCTCCCCACCATGATTAGGCTGAGAAATGGTGCACACTTTAAGATGTGGACCTCAGTGTGATCTCCTCAGAGGAGATTACTGCTGGTCTTATGGAATGATTAATGTATACTGATAGCATCCTTTCCATTTTTTTTGAGAATTTTAGACACATAGACAATGTGTTTGGGTTATAGGGTCCACGTTCCATTTCCAACTCTTCCCAGACCTCCTCACCATACTCTCCTCCCAACTGTGTGTCTTCTTTCATATTTCCATCGTTAGTGTGTCATTTGTGTCCCAGCTACAGGGCCATCTATTACACCATGGGCATCCTAACAAGGACTACTTATTTGAACAATTTTGATGAACCTACCCTGAATGTACATGGTTCCCTTTGATCTTCGAAACTAGGCAGGTCAGGCATGATTTTCACTTGGACAAGAGTGTGGATTTCAGTAGAGCAAGGCATAGCTTTTCACGTAGGGAGCACTTGAGAGAGAACAAATACATAGCAGTCTTGAACTTTCAGCCTTTTAAAAAGTTTCTTTATAATCACCCACTTAATCATAGAAAACACTATAACAACAACAAAAAATAAGCTCATACAACAGGTCTCATTATACAGAGAAATGGCAGAGGGCAGATAGCTATTAAAGTGAAAAGAACACAGTGTGAAACAACCCTATGACAAGAGGAGTAAAGGAGGAGCATAGAAGCAAGAGTGGGGCTGTCGAAAACCGTGACACCGGGAGCTAGGCCTGCTAGGAAAGTCAAGGGCGGATGCCATTCAGACTCTCATCATAACCATGACCTTGGCAATCCCCTGATGTTAGATTGAAAACACGTAGAATGAATTTCTATTGCCTTATTATAGATGTCCTATAAAATTAGTAAATGCACTATCGTCTCTACTCATGATGATTCCTACGCATGTTCTACCCAGTCTTAGAATTTCCATCTAATTCTGTCCATTACAGTTATATGCTGTTGGCCAGAATAATAACATGTGGAATAGGAAAAGCCTCATTTGGAAACATACAGCAATTTTCAGCGTATAAATCACTTGAGTCATCCTATCTCACTATGACTCAAGAGACACCTCTCCTGAAAAACCTCATTTGTCTCCACTTTGTTATTATCTTTCCTTTTGCCTCTTCTAGACACAAAATATATTCATTCCCACTGGAATTCCAACTAATGTAAGCTGCAAAGCTACAAAAGGGCACTCTGTTTCCTTCTTCTCCCCTCTCACCATCTTTCACGCCTCTCCCCTTTCCTCTCTTTCTTTCTCTCTGCAACTCAATCAATTAATACATGATCTGTCATCAAAGGAAGGGTCTTATTGAATATTAACTTCCCTATCAATATGAGCACTACATACTCCAGAGAACCAGCAGACATAGCGTTATTTCCCAAAACAAACACACCTAAACACAGAGGTCCTTGGCAAAAACACTCACCCCACACTCAAGCAGTCCGAGGACCTGGAAACTAATAACACACCTCCCAGGAGATGCGCATTATTCCTTTCGCTTGCTTTCTTCCTTTATCATAGCTCCAGGGACATGGTTTAATTTCCCCTTATTTTCAGAGTCTTAGAGTCTTGCTGTTCTCTTCTAAGGGCTGTTTGGAAGAAAGAAAGCGCTCTGAAATATTCTTTATCTTGATCTATGAAGTGATTAATTTCAGTTCTTTCAGGAGTTTGGTGGGATTTGTTATAATGGGCAGGCAGTATGTGAGAATTTCAGAATTTGTATGATTCTCATATTGAAATGCAAATATCCATTTACTCTCCTTCTATCATATCTTGTTGAAAATTCAGTATTTTAATATTACAAAATTATTCCTGAGTTTCAGGCTTATTCATCTATTTTTTTTATTCACCAGTGAATAATTGTCTATCGTGACTTTTTTGTGTGTAGATATCATGCTGTTGAAATATACTGACACTCTTGATATGAAGGTTAAGTGTAATGTATTTGGGTATAATTTTTCTTTCAGAAGACATCTTTGCTGTAAGAAATATTTTGAGATTTCAAAATCTACTTTACTTTGAGAAATTCAAATAAGACTATTTTTAGTCCATAAGCAAACATGATCATTTTCAGATAATTGAATCATATAATAAATATTCATGTGATTAAGACTTTACAATTCACTTTTACATCTATTTTTCTAAACTTATAATGAAATGGTTATGCTTACATGAATTTGTATTTTATAGTTGCACATTATATTTAGCAGGCAAAATTGTTACATGTCATTGAAGACTCCTAAAATATAATGAGATGGCTTTCTTAAATGATAGAGTGCTTTAAAGTAATTGTTCAGAAGACTGACTGATTGACTTAGGCAGTCTTTTTGAATAAATGAATGTGCAGATGGAAATGAATGTGGTGACGTAGTTAACTCATGTTAATTCTTAGTAGAATAAAGTCTACAAATAGCCTTGGTGCCATATGTTTGCTGGGTTTCCATAGCTATAGATTTAAAAATGAAGTGAAAAGATAAGAAAAATAAATTTTATTTAATTTTTGTTGTAAAAACAGTCTTAATTGTGAAACATTGATGTAATTATTTTTGGTATTCAACCTATTGTATAAGAAAAATGTTATAATATGGTTAACAGATCTCCAAATAAATCATATTCTAAATATGGGTCTCATAATCATCTCTATGACACTGGTTGTTAGTACATTTAATTTGTATAAAAAGCAACATTATGATTTGAAAATAATTCGAGAAGAATTCTTACGATTATTATGTGAGTTATACTGAAACAACCTTTGGCCTGACTCCTAATACAACTCTCACTTAAGGACTTTGCAGAGAGAGCACTGAGCAGGGAACACATATTGCATAACTGTCCTTTTATGTGCATCAAATCTTCATTTAGGGCAAATGATGGGAAACTGAAGGGCTCACATATTAAAAATGACTCTCTGAAGAAATATGATCTGCTAAATTTAAAATCATATTCACTACCATAGCAACATATAGTTATATAACAAGAGATGAAGGTAAATTGAAACCTTAAAATTATGAAATAACTGGAGATAGCATATGAAGATTGCAGGGATTATATTTTTGTACATTGCTATATGACCCCTTTCACTTGATAGTACATTATTTTGCTAAATTCGTAAAAAATATTTAATATTTTCATGAAATTCATTTTGATTATATTCAATTTTTTAAAATATAACTGATGACTTGGTAATACATAAATTGACAGCATTTACACAGTGGCAACGAACCATACCAAGCAATGCTTTTGTTTGTTTTAACCTTTGGTGAAACTTTGGGTTGCAATACAGAGTCATTTATCCCTTTGCCCCTCTATATCCCACTCTCATCCTGATGTGTAGAAGGCACTGATCTGTCTAGCGGTAACATGGCAAACAAAAACAAACAAGCATGTTCACCCTTAGACACAGCTGCGCACACATGAGACACTGAAGGCCTGCTTTTAAGAGACGTGAGTAAACAATAGAAAGCAACATTCAAAACATGATCGTTTGTCATTTCAGCCTTTAAACAAGCAGTGGGTGTAAATATGTAAGTATTACTTGTTTTAATGAAGCAATAGCATACCATTGCTTTAAAAATGAGCTGTAAAAATACCTCTTTTACAACAGCTTTGATATTATTCCTTATTGATATTATTTAAAAACTTTTACATGATATTTTGTTTGTTTGTTTTTCAAGACAGGGTTTCTCTGTGTAGCCTTGGCTCCCCTTTACTCTCTTTGTAGACCAGGTTGGCCTAGAACTCACAGAGCACTGCCTACCTTTGTCTCCCCAAATTCTGGGATTTGAGGCATGTGGCACTGCATGGGGTTTTTAAAAAATAATGTTAACAAGAGTGAAGGAATGTAGGTCAGTAGTAAAGTCTTGTTTAACATGCTTCAGGCCTTTGATTCAATCTCCACTAGCAGAATAAAATTATCATTTTTAATGTTATCATTTCTTTTTAATAAAGCTTTTATTCTGTAATGTCTATGTTATCACAGGTTTTCTACTCATTTGTTCAAATCTGTCAAATAACATCTAAGTTACATATTTTTTAAAGTTTTCTCTATCATAAATTATTTTATGACACTCTAGAATTAACCTTTGTTGCTATTTAGGAATAATTATTACCCATTGCTAGATAGAAAATATTTAGTTTTTAGATTTAAGTAAATAATTAATGAGCATCTTTAAAATATGCCAATTTAATTTCCATATTATCACCAATCCTTAATATGCAAATTGTATCATCTTTTCAATGATTATCCAATAATCCAACTAGTTTTTTGCTGTTCATTATATACAATTAGACAATAAAAGTATGGTACCTTATTTAAGAAAATTATTTTAATATTTATTTTTATAAAAGGCTATTATTTAAATTAAAAAAATTTTAGATATTTTGTTGAAATTGTATTTGAACTTAGTATTTTGAAAACTCATAAACTTCATAGTACTGGGTGACTAGTTCTGAAATTATATTTTGCATACTACGAGTAGATTAAATTAATTCCACTGTTTAAAAAGTCACCTGTTGTAATCCATAGTTGTATTATCTAAATGAAAGGTTAATATTAATAAAATAATAGCAACATAGCAATGCTATCATCACAAATTAATATATAATAGCTTTTAAAGGTGTCAGAATATTTATCTGCATGAATTATTTATTTATAGGAATTATTTTATGTGCTTCATAAAAGTTCTGGTCATAATTTATATTACTATTTATAAATACAAAAACTATTTATTAAGGATTGAAACAGTGTAGCCAAAATTAGCCAGTTAATATAAGATAAAACCAGAGTCAAAACTCAATGAGTTTCTTGACCAACACTCAACAGATTTAATGTTCTTTTTGTATGTTTGGCTTGACATTTTGTTCTGTATTTATATTATTGTTTTTGTTTTGTTTTGATTATTTATATATTTAGATGTTGCTGTTTTGAGAGAGAAAGAACATAAGGTTGGATGGATAGGGACATAGGGAGGGGCTGGTAGGAGTTGGGGCATGAATATATGATAAAATACATTGTACGACTTGTTTAAATATAAGGGAAAATATTGAGATGAGCAAATTTCACAAAATGGATCTCTTTTTCCATTACATTTATTATCTGATGCTTAGTTTGTGATTATTAAGGTGCATCATTAAGGAAACCTTAGAACGTGACTGTCTCCATGCCATCAGTTTTCACAAAACCTTGAGGGTGGTCATACAAGTGTACTATGACACATGCTGAAGTATTAAGTGCAAATTGTCTTAGAAACTTATATTATGAAATGTTTCCTTAAGTGGGTTGTGCTGTTACACGACTGACCTTCACTTTATGATCAGTGAGGTCATGGTTTATGATATTTCTTGGATTTCATTCAAATGGATTTTAAATGACATTTTCTCTTAATGTGACACATGTTTGTGTCAGGCCAGTACACTGATATCTTGTAGGTGAGGAAGAAAATTGATGTGTTTTTGGAGATTACTGTTGTTGTGATTAGCAAGTTTGTATTACCTCTTGCACTAACCATTTGTAGACTATGTATTATAACATTCTGAACATCATTCAATTTTAGATTCTACTAATTGGATTTCTTCCCTCTAATGATGGGCACAAAGCAAGGTCAGATACCTGAAGTGCTAATATAACTTAAACAGTTGGGCAGAACTCCTTATTTAGATCTGTTCTTAAATCTCATTTTGAAATAGTTCCAGTAGTATTTACAGTAGTAAACTCAACTTTTATTCTTTTTTCTTCTTTTAGCTTTATTTTTATTTTTTAATAAATTAACCACAAGTTATTTACTTTGTATCTCAGCTTTAGCCTCCTAACTTATTCCCTCCCAATCCTACCCTCCCTCATCTCCTCCCTGTCCCTTTCCAAATCCACTGCTAGGGGAGGTCCTCCTCCCCTTCCATCTGACCCTAGCTTATCAGGTATCTTCAGGACTGGCTGCAATGTCCTCCTCTGTGGCCTATCAAAGCTGCTCCTTGGGGGAAGGTCAAAGAACCAGCCACTGAGTTTATGTCAGAAATACTCCCTGTTCCCCTTACTAGAGTACCCACTTGGATACTGAGCTACCATGGGCTACATCCAAGCAGGGGTTCTAGGTTATATACATCACTTATAAGTGGGTACTAGACTTATAAGATAGGATAAACATACTAAAATATGTACACCTAAAGAAGGTAAACAAGAAAGAGGACCTTGGGTATGATGATCAATTCTCACTTAAAAAGACAAATGGGATGGACATTGGAAGTAGGAGAAAACAAGTAACAGAACAGGAGCCTACCACAGCCTACCTAGCTGTGTATCATAGCAGATGCTGAGACTCATAACCAAACCTTCGGCAGAGTGAGGGAATCATATGAAAGAAGGGGGAGTTAGTATGACCTGGAGAGGACAGGAATTCCACAAGGACCAACTCTATCAGGGCACAGGGGTCTTTTATGAGACTGTTTCTCCAACCAAGTAAACTCAACTTTAATGATAGCTTTTAGAGTTAAAAGTTCATAAGCCACTGTCAGATCTGAATGATAATGCTATCTCTTAATCAAGATACTAAGAATGACATAGACAAAGTGGTAATGATTTATTTTACCCCAAGGGACAATCATTGTCATTTTTACTTACTATAAAGCACCCTTTCTTTCATGAATATAAGCAACAATTAGAATAAAAAATTATAACTACTTTACTGAACCAATAATTATTTATACTTAATATTTTTTCATTTAGTTAATGATTTAAGTGTGAGTTGGAAAACACTCACTTTCCAGTCCATCGAAGTTTCAAAATATGTAAAAACTCATAAATATTTGCTCTTAATATAATCACACATTTATCAAAATGTGTATGATTTATATCAGTAATGCACCATCACACACATATAATATGTATAATGGTATGTATACCATTGTTTTAAACTTTTTTAAAATTTAAAAATCAAGTATTAATTGTTGCTTCTACATTTGTCTGGAGAATTAACTCTCTGAAAAAGTAATCATTAAATTCAATATGTCTATTCCTGTGCTTTTTAATTAAGTCAAGCATTGTTTCTTGAAACTTTCAGTACATAGGTAACAAGATAAGCCTCTGAGATTTGCTCAGGGACCTACATATAAAACTTCATAGATGTTGTGCTACCTAATTTTACCCATATTTGTTGTAAACCTAACTCAGATATTTTAATCATGGGTAACTATCCCACATAAAAAGAGAAAAGTGTTGATTGCTGTTTTTGTTTTATTTTGTTTCATTTTAAACAAAGGCTTGCTTATCAGTATTGCAAGATAAGATGTGGATTTCAGAGGAGGTAGAATAGCATGGATTCCAGAACCGAGAACATTTGCTCCAATTATAGCTCTGACCTTCACTAGAATGTGAACATGCAGAGGCAACTAAACCTTTCTATGCTTTGATTTCCTTGTGTGATGCCTCAAAAAAATGCAATGGTTAAGTCAGTAGATTTTGTATGAAACATATAATGCCCAAGTGTCAGGCATGTTAAAGCACAGTGAACATGTTTTCTGTTATTTGTGACCTTCAATTAATTATTATTTTTATTACTCTATTTACAGATGTTCTTAGTGGAATCCTTAAGCAGTTTGATGGAATGAATTAGTATGCATAAGTGTTCTGCATGCCCTGCTATGCCCTTTTATATATTATTCTATTAAATGTTAGCAAGCAGATTAATGTCTATGTTTTACTGATACAGATTTTGAGTATTAGAGAGCCAAGAGGCAACTCTAATCTTTCCAATTTGTCCATTTGTTCTGTTTTCACAACAGTTTCTAAGCCACAGTGTATAGAGGCTCTTTTACAGGTCTAATTTTACATATTTCTCAGTTTTTAACTCTTAATCTCACAGCAAAGATTAAGTACTCACAAACAGTATGTGAGCATTGATTTAGTTTCAGTTCTTTTGATGCCATATACATTTGAATAACATCTATGAAATCTTTAAAATAGTCTTGCAGATGTTATTCTGATACCAGTGAGAAATTTCCACTAAATCTATGAATGTGTGAGCGCACGTGAGTGTAGACAATTTTCACACCTATAATTTGGCTGACTCTTTCGCTTGCCTTGAATAACACATATGAATAAGGAACTTAAGAAAAAAGAAAAGCTTTAGCTTTCTAAAAATTTCTGTTCAAGAAATTGACCTGGGTGCTAGATTGTTTTTTAAGACAAGCTCAGCAATTCATATTACTTCTTACCCCTCAAAAACAGAGAGAACAGAAATAGTTTATGAAATGTTAGGAACTAATGAACTGCTTTAAAATGTCATATACAAAATGATCATTAAATTGTACACTATTTGGCTGTAAATCAAAGTTGGCTTGTTCTCTGTCTCTCTCGTCTGTGTGTGTGTGTGTGTGTTTGTAGGTCATTATGAGTCTGTGTGTATGAGTGTGTGTCTCACAGTTTGCAGTGGACAGAAGACACCTGTAACTCTTGGTCCTTTTCTTCCACTATCTGAGACAAAGACTTTGATATTCGTGGCATACACCAGCCTATGGAGCCTGGGAGACTCTGGTCACCCAGAACTTCCAGCAACTCTACCGTCTCAGCTGCCCTTCATGTCTGTAGACATATATCACTGAATATGGCTTTATATGGGTTCTGAAAATTTTAATGAGGGACCACGTACTTGTACGGCAATCGCTTATCCACTGAGCCATTTCTACAGCCCAGCTAATCTTTAAAAGGTCTCGCAACGACAAAAGCTCAGGTTTGGAGCACTGACATAAAATCCTAAGAAATGGAGAACAGGCATTATCTAACCTCAGAGTATACGTCCCATGAAGCAAATCTACTTGCAAACACCTCTGCTTATTTACAGTGTCGTTTCCCTAAGAATAGGCCATAAAGCTTCCAGTCTGCTGTGATCATTTCAACTGAAGTGAATTTGAAATCTGGTCTAGCGCACTGTCCCTTTTCAGAACAAAACTTAACTGACAATACACAGCATCTGTTTAAACAGTATTCTGGTGAAACCTAAATAGCAATTACAGAATGGTTATGGTTAATGCTTCCCAAAATTACAGAATAGGAAGTTTAACGAAGATCTCTGCATGTAACTAAAAACAAAGCATGAATAATAAATATTTTGCTTTTAGATTGCAGAACTATTCCAACATTTCTCTTATTTTACATGAAAAATGTTGTACTCTCTAATAGAGTATTCCTATATATTACTAATTTTATAATAGTTTTCTTTTGATATATTTAGTTGCTATACTAGGTTTTGTAACTCCATGTAAGAAAACTCTGTTCCTTAAACTCATGCATTTACAATCTTATGGGGAATACAATGTTAAAGAAAAGACTCAAGTGTTGAATGCAAAGTATAATAAGCACTATACAAATGTCATACAGATTCTTGTAAACTTCACAGTAAGAGAAAGGAACAATTCAATCTCCACAGCTAGGTAAAGATTAACTCTTTTTCAGGGAAAAAGAACCCTTCCTTTTTTCTTTCCATGTGAATATATTCATTTAAAAATGACATTAATCTTAATTTTCTACTCAATGCCCGTGAACAAACAGGAAGAAGGAAGAAAGAATGGATGGAGGAAGTAAGGGCAGAGGGCAGAAGTAATGAAAGAGAAACAGTGAGTGTTTGGTTGCAGGCAAAGGAGAGTGCTGCCTTTGTGTGCCTCACAGGTGTTTGCAGTGATCCCTAATGCTGTGTCCTGCACCCCTAAGCAAACAATGAAACTCTCTTAGTAAAGAAATATCCTCAGTTTAGGAATTTAAAATCGTTATCTAAACCATAATTTGTGATTATGATTATTAGTGTGGGTAATTTTATAGCTGAAAATTTCTCTTTGGTGTTTACTCTGGAGCAGTCATTTACTTGTGAAAAATACAGACTGGATTTTCTGATTTTTTTTCCTCTTTAACATATGAACTTAAGGAAGTATAAACATTAAGAAACAGGAAATTTTGATAGTGGCTTTCATATTACTGAATCTTCTTTGGCCCAGAGAACTGATGCACAAGAATATTGTATTCAGGAAGAACACAACCAACTTCCTTACATCCCTTAAACTCAACTTGCATGTTTCAATTAACTTTTTCTCTTCTACAAACTACATTGTGTTTTACAAATATGTAAACCTTGTCTGACAGTGCAGCAAACAGTTTAAAATTTATTTAAAGATATCAAAATTCTGTTTTACTATTACCATGAGTACTTCTATTATTAGTAACAATGTTATCAAAATTTGAACTGTTTAACTGAACACCTGTGCTAGTTTGTGTGGAAAATACCAGGGTTCTTTCAAACCACAAAGCTCAAGCTGTCATTGTTAGCAGCATCTTTTCCAAGGGAAAGAGTTTAACACAGGTGAACTGGAAGAATGGTCTCATCCTTTGCTTTTTAAAGCGAGGACTTTTGAAATAAATGCAGTTGGAGAAAGTAGCAACCAAAGAGAAAATGATGTCCATAAATTGTTACTCACCAAGCACACATGGAAAAAACAAATTATGTTCAATTGCTCATGTAGAGAGCTAGTTTCTGAAATAATAGGTAAGCTGTGTGTTGGCTATGTAGCATCTAAAATAAAATAAAGCTGATAGCATACTCTAATAATTACTGTTTTCTATCAATTCAAGCAGAACCATTTTTCCCCACTGTACATAGTTTTCAGACTTTCTATCATAACTTAGGCTTGTATTTACAGCAAGGGTACCAAAAAGCTTATAAATATTTCTAAACTGGATACTTCAGTTAGCCATATGAAATGGGCAAAGAAGATAGTAGTTGAGTAAGATCTTTTGGTGGCTGACTCCCAGCAGATGTACCATGTTACACCACACAATGATTAATGAGCAGACTCTTATGACAAAGTCCAATGAACCTATGTGAAAGAGCTGAATTACTGATAGTAACATAACAGAAAAGAAAAGAAAAATGGAAGAAGGAATAGAAGAAATTGCTCACAACATTTCTCTCTCACATACAAGCAATGAAGGGTAGAGAGAAATACCCCCATTTAGGTACAGGAAAATGATTTTATTCTCTGCCTTATTGGGAATACAATATGTTGTACAACATGGCAAGTACAAGTACCTATAGAAGTCAAGTCACCCTATATCCAGACCAATATCTGAACACTGAGCACTGAACCAAATTAAATGTAGTGCAAAGACTGAGTCTGGTACCTTTTCTCCAACCTTAGAGAGCAGATGTTGGAGCAAGAACTATAACTTATAAGGAACAAGGCTTTGTTAGGGAGTTCATACAAGGCCATTGTTGAGATTTAACAATGGTTATAAAATAGAGAACCTAAACACCTCTTCACATACATAGAGCATTCAAAACAGTACAACATCAATGGGAGACCTCTGCCCTGGTAGGACAATTTAATTTCAGTCTTAATCATGACTAATTATGGGAGAGGGGCCTTGGCGTTGTCCTCATACTATGTGAGATTTTATGTTTAAGAATGACATAAAATTAAATTGGCATAAGCTTTGGTGTTCAGAGGACTAACTTCTCTAACACTAATTCAGGTTCACAGAGTATAGCATGGATCAAGACCACACTCTCACTAGAGATAGAGTATGACAGAAAGTACAGAACCTTATGCCAAGTACAAGACTTAATGTTGATGTCAGTAAATGCTACAGAGGAAAGGCACTCACAACGTTACCTATAGGCCTGTGTGTTGAATATACCTTTGTAATAGGCTTAATTTCAGAAGGTGTGTGTTCAGCCTTTACACTACGTACTTTCAGGAGTCTTGTACACTGAGTTATAGCTTCAGACATTCTACAGTGCTTTGCTGGTCTTGGCTGGCTATTGGCTTAGTTGTGACAGAGTTTGGTGGTATTAGAAACACACACACAGAGCCAGACAGAGGGAGAGAAAGGGATGGAGAGAGAGAGAGAAAGAGAGAACCCTGGAGTTGGAGAACTTAGAGATCAGGAACCCACAAAGGAAAGTATCACCAACAGAATACAAGAGATGGAAGAGAGAAACTCAGGTGCTGAAGAAACAATTGCAGAAATTGATACAGTTCTCAAAGGAAAAAAAAAACATAAAAATGAGAAAGTTCCTGACACAGACCATCCAAGAAATCAAGGGCACCGTGAAAAGAAAAAACCTAAAAGGGATAGACGAAATAGAAGATTCCAGGCTCCAATGTCCAGAAAATAGTTTTAAGAAAATCACAGAAGAAAATTTGCCCACCCTTAAGAAAGAAATGTCCCTAAACAGACAAGAGACTTACAGAATACCAAGTAGAGTAGTAAAGAAATTCCTCATGTCACATAATAAAACACTAAATCTGTAGAACAAAGAAAAAATATTAAAAACAAGAGAAAAAGGCCAAGTAACATATAAAGGCAGGCTTATTAGAATCACACCAGGGACATCTGGGTTGTTTCTGGCTTCTGGCTATAACAAATAAAGCTGCTATGAACATGGTTGAGCAAATGTCCTTGTTGTACACTTGAACATTTTTTGGATATATGTCTAGGAGTGGAATAGCTGGATCTTGAGGTAGCACTATTCCTAATTGTCTGAGAAAGCCCCAGACTGATTTCCAAAGTGGTTATACAAGTTTACATTCCCACCAGCCAGGGCGTAGTGTTCCTCTTTCTCCACATCCTCTCCAGCATGTGTTGTCACTTGAGTTTTTGATTTAAGCCATTCTGATGGGTGTAATGTGAAATCTCAGGGTCATTTTGATTTGCATTTCCCTGATAGCTAAAGATGTTGAGCATTTATTTAAGTTGAAGAATGGATACAGAAATTGTGGTACATTTACACAATGGAATACTACTCAGCAATTAAAAACAAAGAAATCATGAAATTTGGAGGCAAATGGTGGGATCTAGAAATGATCATTCTGAGTAAGGTATCTCAGAAGCAGAAAGACATATATGGTGTATACTCACTTATAAGTGGATATTAGACATATAATATAGGATAATCATACTTAAATCTGTACACTTAAGGAAGGTAATCGAGAAGGAGGACCATGGTAAGATGCTCAATCTTCATTCAGAAAGGCAAACAAGATGGATATCAGAAGAGGGAGAAAACAGGGAATAGGACAGGAGCCTATCACAGAGGGCCTCTGAAAGACTACCTAGCAGGGTATCAAAACATATGCTGAGATTCATAGCTAAATTTTGGGCAGAGTGCAGGGAATCTTATGAAACAAGGGGGAGATAGAAATACCTGGAGGGAACAGGAGCTCCACAAGGAGAGCAACAGAACAAAAAATCTGTGCACAGGGTTATTTTCTGAGACTGATACTCCAAACATGGAGTATAACTTAGAACATGGAGATATCTTAGAACCCCTGAACAGATGGTAGCTCATGGTAGCCCATGAGCTCAGTGTCCAAGAGAGTTTCCCAATAATAGAAAAAGGGACAGTGTCTGACATGAACTCATGGGCTGGAACTCTTTGATCACCTCCGCCTGAGGGGGGAACAGCCTTACCAGTCCACAGAGGAAGACAAAGAAGCCAGTCCTGATGAGACCTGATAGACTATGGTCAGATGGAAGGGGAGGAGGACCTCATCTATCATTGGACTGGGGAGGGTTCTAGGAGAAGAAGAGGGAGGATTGAATTGGGAGGGCTGGGGAAGGGGTCTACAGCTGGTATTCAAAGTGAATAAACTGTAATTGATAATAATTAAAAAAATAATCACACCAGACTTCTCAGCAAAGACTTTGAAAGCCTGAAGGGCCTGGGCAGATATCATGCAGCCACTAAGAGACCGCAGAGAGAAACCCAGACTTACTACACCCAGCAAAACTTTCATTCAAAGTTAATAGATATCAACATCAACTCAACATGGACTCAACTCTCTAATAAAAAGACACAGACTAACTGATTGGTTGCGGAAACAAGATCCAACATTCTGCTACATTCAAGAAACCTGTGCCCAGGGAGGCCTGCAGAGGCCTTTGCACTATCCAAAGACCATGCATGGAGAGAACCTAATATCCCTGCTCAGATATAGCCCATAGGCATCTCAGTCTCCAAGTGGCTTCCCTATTAAGGGGAACAGGGGATGTTTCTGATATGAACTCGGTGGCCAGCTCTTTGATCGCCTCCCTATGAGGGGCTATACAGCCTTACTAGGCCACAGAGGAAGACAATGTAGCCAGTCCTGATGATATCTGATAGGCTATGGTCAGATAGATGGGAAGGAGGTCCTCCCCTTTCAGTGGACTGTGGGAGGAGCATATGGGGAGAAGGGGAATGAGGATTGGGAAGAGATGAGGGAGGGGCTAAAGCCAGGATACAAAGTGAATAAATTGTAATATTTAACAACAATAATAATTACAATAATATTTTTTAAAAGAAACATAGCTCTGCAACAAAGATAGACACTGCATCAGAATAAAGGTCTGGAAAAAAAGATTTTCTAAATAAACAGACCCAAGAAGCAAGCTGGAATAGCCATACTAATAACTAATAAAATAGACTTTCAACCAAAATTAATCAAAAGAAATGGAGAGGGACACTTCATTCTCATCAAAGGAAAATTCCACCAGGAGAACATCACAATCGTGAATATCTATGCCCCAAATACAAGGGCCCCTGCATTTGTAAATGAAACATTATTAAAGCTTAAATCACTCATCTATCTCAACCTTTTAATAGTGGGAGACTTCAACACTCTTACCATACACTTTTAATCCAAGAGCTTTCTGTGCACAGAATTTAATAAAGTTAACCCTAGCTCAAGGGGCAAAGCAAGAAACCAGCTGACAGTGTTTAAGTAGAAAGGAGAGGCATTGAGTTGAAGGGTATTTAAAATAGTGTGGAGAAGAAGAAAGAGCTCTTTGGTTCTTTGGCCTTTAGCTTTTGACCTTTCCCTCCCAGGCTGTCAGATGAGCTAGCAAGCTTTGAGCTTTTTGGCTTTTTCCACTGGGACATGAACTGAGTATGAAGGTCAGGTGGATGCCTTTGCTTCTCTGAACTAGCCTCCTGTGTCATCATTGGTATAATTTTCTTTTTGCATAACAACATCCAATGACCAGGTGATGTCACATGTCATCAAGAATGACAAGCTTTTAAGAAACCACGGTTTTATTTGATGGTAGTCATACTATAGCTGATTTCAGAATGCACTATAAAGTTGTAGAAATCTACAAATCAAGATTCTGATGTAAATGCATGCATCAGTGGTATGAATAAAAAGCCTATAAGCAGTCTCATTCATCTACAACCAATTTCCACAACAGTCCTAAGATCATGCATGATTTTCTGTGTCTGCCTGCTCAGAGTTCACATGGTTGATCTAGGTATTCATAAGTTCAAGAACACCCATTTCTACATACTGAGATTCTGTCATCCAAAATGTAAAAATATAGTTAACAGCACAAATAGTAACTACCAGGTACTGAAGAAAAGAAGAGCAAGCATTGCTGAAGAAGTAGGATGGCTTGGTGATTAGTTTCAAATAGTAAAAAGATGCTTTGTATTTTGTATCAGTTGCACCAATTACCTAAACTGAAAATGAAAGACTGACACAGGACTGTCTATAAGCGCGATCACTTAACCCGCATAATACGCATAATAAATGCATATGTTGTGAAGACACAGGTGTGGTGGAGTTTATGCTCATGTGAAGAGCATGTGCTCTGCAAGGACAAAGGTTTCAGGCCTAGATTTGATCAGCACCAAAATAACAACAATTGAAATTACCTATACAAACCACTGAGCTGTAATCAAGAAGACAGAGGCAAGACTTTTTGATGATGAATCTGATATCAGTATCATAATAGCAACAATAATACCATCAAATAAACTTTTATAGTGAGTAGATTATGTTTATTAAAGATATGAATGAAAACATGTCTGTAATCCCAGCAGTTGGGGATGCAGAGGTGGGTGGATCTTAGTGCGTTAGAGACTAACCTGCTCTACAAAGTGGGTCCAGGCTACACAGAGAAACCCTGTTTCAAAAAAGCCAAAACAATGAATAAAATAAAGATAAGAATGAGAACATATGAACACAACTTGCTAAAATGTGGATCTTCATAAAAATTTTTAAATGTTCAAGGAGGAAATTATATTTCATCTTTTATAGATATTTTACAATGAATATGTGTTGAAATGCCATGTTAATTGTATTATTATTTATCATACACACATTGATGATTGCTTATCGATTAACTTCTCCCATTCTCTCCTTCCCTTGGTGTTGTTCTTTACTACTATCACATAATTTCCCATGAGTCTTGGGGCAAGACGCAAAGTTACACTGCAAAATTCAATAGTCCCTACTTACTCTCCCAACTTTAGATGCACAACTTGTGTGTGCATGAGAGAGAGAGAGAGAGAGAGAGAGAGAGAGAGAGAGAGAGAGAGAGAGAGAGCAAGAACACACTTGGGCCTATATGTATGTTACATATGTGTGTGTACCTGCATATAGCATCTTAAGATTGATGTCAGGTATCTTCCCTTGTCTGTCCTCCACTTTGAACATTGAGGCAATGTCCCTCAGTTAACCTGTAGCTCTTGTTTCTGATAGCCTGGCCCACCAGCTTTCCTGTCTCCATCTCCCCATGAGATGGTATTACAAATGTGCAACTAGCTTTTACATGGGTCCCTAGTCTGGATAAAGGTCCTAGTCTGCAGAACAGGACCTTTACCCTATGAACCATCCTTCATCCCATACCTTTTCTCAACAAATGCCATTCTGTAATATGCATAGGCTACCCTTACACGTGTTAAAAACACCATGTTTATGTTTATTTCATTTACTTTGCAATTGCCATTTGAAATACTTAGTGTAGCCAATATGTGGTTTAAGTCTTTCCTGATTTTTAAGATCTGGACCACATGCTAGTAGTATAGAAGCCCTTCCATATGCTTGTCAGATTACTGACTCTCTGTCCTTCAATAACACTGAGAACAGTGCCAAAAGGAGATTCACTAAGCTGAGATTGCACCCTCTGCTGAAAGCTCCCAAATGATCTCATTTATTTTTATCCACCAAGAAATATATTGTTCCCCTTGCCCAGACTTTTGCATTTCTTATATCCAAATAATTGTCACCTGTAGTATATCTAATACTCTAGCAGTATGTCGTATTTATTTTTCTGCTAGACCATGTATCTGATTGATAGCTACATAAAAAATAACCAAAAATTATTTGAAGAGTTTATTTGAAGAAGGCCTAGCAGCTATGGGTGAGATGGGTAGTTATGTGATTTTACTGGCCAATATTTCCATCCTAGGGATGATAGAGATAAAGAAATTATTAGGTCTCCCAAAGATGAAAGCTGTGGCTACTCCAGTAAGAGTTAGGGGCATCATTTACGGAAAACACTGTTTTACAGCTTTTCAATGGCATCTGTATGGTAGAATTATTTCCATAGCAGTACTAACTTGGATAATTACTATTTTTAGTATATTGACTTATATTTACCTTTCCATGTTCAAATTTAGGCTCAGCATAATAAAGAAATATTGAATAGTAAGAAAGCAGGAGAAAAATAATAGTCTCACTGTACTTCAGAAAGCATCTGTGTTGGTTCATTTCCAAATTCTTTTTATTCAAGGAAAATAATTACAGTGCTCACTCCTAAAAATGGTACAGGGATGATTATTAAACAGATGTACAGCTATTTCTCATTGAGGTTTGACAATTTCATTTACAAACTAATGTCCTTATGTAACAGCTCTGGATCAAATCTACACCATCTGTGTTGGTTTAAAAGCTTACTTGGGACATGTGATTCCTACAGTACCGAAGCGATTCCTTTGTCTCACTAACAATGGGGTATGTTGTTCTGTGTGATTGTACTCTGGCCTTTTACACTTTATTTATCCCAGGGGAAACTCATCTGAATAGTTATTATTTTCATATAGAAGCAGTCCACCGAAAGTTTTATAGTGTTCTGTGATAAATGATTTAAAGCATTCATGCCAGGAATGCTAAGGTATATGTTTGACAGAATTCTGCAACTGGCAATATTGCTTCTAAGTCTGTAGTCACAGAATCCGGAAATCCTGATCTGATTTAATGTTTAGTAGTTGTGCGCCTTGGGAAAGTTCGCTTCTACAATTTATTCTTCCTTATGTTAGTAAAAGGTAGCATGAACACATATTTTGGAAAAGGTTGGTCACTGGTATTTTAGGTCATAGAACTTTTCAGATTTTGGAATATTTTCCTATTCAGAATGAGATCTTGCAGATATGGTACCTAAGTCTAAATCCAAAGTGTTTAAATACTGTCGTTTCGTTCGGATGACAGTGTCCTTTGCTTTACAGAAGCTTTTCAGCTTCATGAGGTCCCACTTATTGATTGTTGATCTTAGAGCCTGTGCTGTTGGTGTTCTATTCAGGAAGAAGTCTCCTGTGCCAATGAGTTCTAGGGTCTTTCCCACTTTTTCTTCTAGAAGGTTTAGTGTGTCTGGTTTTATGTTGAGG
>CM053753.1:88088838-88137272 GCA_028658305.1 Pachyuromys duprasi | reverse complement strand
AAAAAAAAACAAAGTGTTTAAATACAGTATGTTTAATACACACTATACTTTTAGCTTAAAAGGATAATCATATAGCATTTTCATTGTACTCTGTAGCTCGTCACAGGAGGATAAGTATGAAATCTCTATGTATAATGTTATATCAGAACACTAACCGTGTAAATTTTGAAGGAGTTCAAGTTTCAGATCAGGGAGATTCAACAGGTGCAAGTATTGACCAAGGACTAAACATTACTACATTGAAAGTCCCAATAAAACTGCAAGCTTTAATCATAAGATAAAAAAAAAAAACATTTAAAACAAGCTATGTTTTTTTTTTGTTTCAAGGACTTTTTTTATTAGTTACATTTTATTTACTTTGTAACCCAGCTGTAGCCCCTTCTCTCATTCCCTCCCAATCTCAACCTCCCTCCTTCATCTCCTCCCAGCCCCTTTCCAAGTCCACTGATAAGATAGGACCTCCTCCCCTTTCATCTGACACTGTTTTATCAGGTCCCTTCAGGACTGGCTGTAAAGTGCTCCTCTGTGGTTGGCAGGGCTGCTCCTCCCACCTAGGACCACGTATGGATATAACCTAGAACCTCTGCTTGGATGTAGACCATGGTAGATCAGTAACCAAGTGGGTTTCCCTTGTAAGGGGAATAGGGACTATTTCTGACATGAACAAGCTATTGTTTTTATTCAATTTTTTTTTTTTTTTACAAATGAAGAGAGGTGCCTCTGAAGCCATGACAGGTGGCAGTGACAGTTGTAAAATTACTAAATCTGTAATCAAACAACCTGTTTTATATGCAGCTTCCTCCCTGTGTAGGTCTCTTGTTCCCTGCATATGTACTTTTGTCTCTAAGACCTTACCAAATATAAACTAAGTCTATGTTTTTAGAATGTGATTTGAATGAAGATATTTTGAGATAGTTTGACTTCACTGGATGTGTTTTGAATTTTGTATGAAGACTTCTGTGTGATCTACGAAAAAAATTGTATTTAATATTCAGGTTACCTAATTTATTTCCATTATTTGTTTTTTGCAGAGTGTTGAAAAATTCACGCTGGCTTTCCTTAGTTTTCTTCATCCCCTATTTTTTAAAATTTCTGACTTACCTTGTGGCTAAACTTTGTAATCAATTCAGTCATAGTAGAAAGCAGTTGTTTTGTTCACTATACCTTCAAGGTATAGATTTTAGTGTATACATTTGGATGATGATTAATTTTGTCTCCAAGTCATGTTTTATTTTTGTGTACTTATGTATGCATAGTATATGTATATGTTCACGTGAGTATCCATGCATACATGTGTGTGCACATATAGAGAGACTGGAGTTGATTTTCTGTGTCTCTCTCAATTGTCCTTCAACTTACTTTTTAAAACAAGGTTTCTCAGTGAAGCCAGGGCTTGCCTTGCTATGAGCTCCAGGAAGCCTCTACCTCGCCAGTGCTAGAGCTACAAATATGTGCCATTTTTGTGTGAGGCAGCAGGAGAGAGCAGGGTTTGGATGATCAAATGCAAGTCTTTATGCTTACATGGTAGGCACTTTACTTTCTGAGACATTACCAAATCTTCTCGTTTATTTTTTCACCATTTAATGTGTATGGGTAGAGAATAAAGGATAAGGCATTTGGCCGCGTCTCCCTCTATTCTGCCTTGGGTTGGTGTAATGGCCATTGATGCTATGACATTATAGGAGGAACTAAGGTAGAAGGAAGAAAGATTAATTATCTTCTGCATAGTTTTTATTACTATTTATTATAATTGATTCACTTTGTATTCTGGCTGTAGTACCCTCCTTCATCTCTTTCTGGTCACACTCTCCTTCCCTCTCCCACCCCTCCCATGTCTCTCCCCTAGTTCATGAATAAGGTAGATCTTCCTTCCCTACTATCTGACTCTAGCCTATCAGGTCTAATCAGGACTGTCTGGATCCTAATTCTCTGTGGCTTAGTTTGGCCACATTACCAGGAAGCGTTGATCAAAATGTAGGCAACCAAGTTCATGCCAGTGACTGGCCCTGCTCCCATTACTTCGGAATCCACATGGACTGAGCAACCCATTGGATACATCTGAACAGGGTCTAGGTTCTCTCCAAGCATGGTCTTTGGTTGCTATATCAGTCTTTGTGAGATGCCCCCTGGACCCAGATTTTTGGCTTTGTCTCTTTGTGGAGTTCACTCCTGTTCCCTTCATATTTTTCTGTCTCCCACACTTACATAAGACTCCCTGTGCTCAGTCCAAAGCTTGCCTGTGAGTCTCTGCATCTGCTTGATCCTCTGCTGGGTGGAGTCTTTTAGAGACATTAGTGGTAGGTTCCCTTCCTGTTCCTTTTCTTTGGCTTCCAGGTGTCTATCCTGATCTACTTTCTGAATGAGAATTAAGCCTCTTCCCTAAGGGTCCTCCTTGTTGTTTAGCTTCTCTAGGACTATAGCTTTTAGTAGGGTTATCCTATATGTATGGCTAATATCCACCTATCAGTGAGAATATTCTATGTGTGCCTTTCTGCTTCTGGGTTACCTCACTCAGGATTATTTTTTTCTAGTTCCTTCCATTTGCCTGCAATTTTCCTGATTTCCTTGTTCTTAATAGCCGAGTAGCAATCTTTTGTGTAAATGTGCCACAATTTCTGTATCCTTTCCTCAGTTGAGTAATATCTATCTGTGTTGTTTCCAGGTTCTGTACATTACAAATAAAGTTGCTATGAATGTGGTTGAGCATATGTCCTTGTGTACTTGAGCATATTTTAGATATATGCCTAGGAGTGGTATAGCTGAATCTTGAGGTTTCGCTATTCCTAATTTTCTGAGAAAGCACCAGATTGATTTCCAAAGTGGTTGTACAAGTGACAACACATGCTAGAGAGGTTGTGGAAAGTGGGGAATTCTCCCCTGCACATTTTTTAAATTAAACTCTGTAGATAAATTCAGCCTGTGGTTTGGACAAGTTTAAGTAGTTAGAAAGCTGGTTGGCTGTTCTGTGCCTGGGTGAGCTGGTTAGTCATAGGGAACAGTTTCAGCTTGCAGTGGGGAGTCCTTTGTGGCTGAAACCAGAATATCTGGCAGCCTGACAAGAGCAGGTGACTTCCTCTTCTCCCTCTTGAGCTGGATAGCATGGTCAGTGGAAATGAGGGTAGGGACCAGATGTGGGAAGAGTGGGGGGAGGAGGACTGGGACTTTCAGAGAGAAGAGAAAGTGTGGCTAAAGGCATCTTTGTGACAAGCTATGTGAGGCTGGGCTAACAGGCTAGGCTCCTGTGAGGATATGGGAGTGACTCTAGCTGGGACCCCTAGTAGCAGGGGTCATGGAGACTGAATTCTTGTACTTTTACTCAAACAGAGAATAGAGCACCTTTTAGACTCCTGTTTCTTCATGATAGCAGAGGTGGGGTCATTAACTGTTTTTAGGCTCCCTCCCCCCGCTGCTTTTTTAAATTTTCTGCACCCTACTCTGCTGGAAAAAAAATCATGTTCTCTCCTTCTTTTCTTAAAACAGACAAGGCTCTCTAATGTGCCATTTAAATTCCTTTTAAAATTGATCATTCTTACAGGAAGTATGTTTTTTATGGACTGTAATTGTGAAGGTAATTGTCAAGCCCGTGGATAAGCACTAACTATAATTTTTCTTGCAATATTGAGTCCTTTTGTATGCAACTTCAATTTCCCTTTCCTTTTCTATAACCAATAAGATAGGAAAGTTCATTAAATAATCATCATTTTTCTGTTATTGTTCTTCCTGTCTTAGAAAATGACATCAGAGTATTGTATTTTCGGATGCTTGTCACTGTCAGGAATTTTGCTTTTGGTCATTTCATAGGAGTGGTTGCTTTTCAACTCCATTTTATAGGAGTGGTGTATAAACTTCTTTCTCAACCTTTCCTGTTGTCTACAAGGTCTACATAACTACATATTGTGAATGAGGTACAAATTACATCATAACATAAAGTAATTCTGCATTTCCTGTCTTCTCTAATAATTTTTAATAACTGCTTAGAAATATTTATTTTTGTTAAATATTTTAAGTCCATTTAGTCACTGCTTTGTCCTTTAGCATAAAGCTCATTTAATGAATGAAAACAATCACTACTTTCTTAAAGAGATCTGCTTAAAAATAATGAGATAGTGACTTTTTAAAGAAAACCTGAGTTAATATTAAGGAAGATAAATAAAAGGGTCTATCTTCATGACAGATATAAATGTTGTCTTTAATTAAAAAAAAGTCTAATTTAGGAAATATGAAAATTATCCAGAAAAGCCAATTAACATCATTCAGGGTCTGAAGAAAATTTTGTAACCAATTAGTGTTTCTGCTTTATTATTTCCTCATTTCAAGGGAATGTTTTAATTTTGTTAGCTAGCATGACATTTGCAGTTGATTATTGAGTTCCACCAGGGTACATGATCCCATGAGGACTTATGTTACTGTGATAACTTCATCGATCCCTGAGTACTTCTGACAAGCCCTTAAATTTGCCTTGTCAATGGTTTCTACCATAGGCAGCTTGTCATCAGTGCAGGCTCTGCTGCTCATCCTGCCGATTAAATTAGGAACCAGATCAACACTTACCATCAATATTCACACTTGTTAATTGGCACAGTATCCATGGGACATCAGAATAAATGGAAAAATCCTTTTGCCTACAGTTTTTTTTTTCCTTTGAACTTGTGAGGCATTAATGCTCACACATGTCAGATGGCATTCTGGAAAATAATTGTTTTAAAAACTTCAAGATAGTTCAGGGAAGTTAGAAAGAATTCTTCTAACGTTAATCCAAAAGTTGTTCCCGAATGTAAATCTAATATCTAATACTGTACATTTTAATGATCTGACAAAAACAATCTGTGAAGTTACCATTTGTAGCAAAATGGAAGATTCTCAACAGAGAAGGAATTTTGACATTGGGATTATTGATCTATTTTTGAGTGTATACTCTAGTGGATGAACCGTTTCATGTATTTTACCCTTATAAACTTATGTATATATTTAAACTAGATGATTTTCATTTCAAATTATAGTGTTCAAACTATAAGTATATTTACAGGGTCAAACTGCATTGAAAACATTTAACATTAAAGGGAAATGAGGAAAACAGTCAGGGTTCTTTGCTTTTAACTTTAAACAGTGCTGCTAATCATAAAATAAATTTGAACCTCAGAGGATTGTCACCAGGGACTATTCATCTAATTTGTATTTATTATATGAGCTTTGCTTTGAGACATGTTCCTGAAGACAGGAAAATAGTTAACTATCACAAAACCAATTGAAAAAGCAGGGCAAACTCTACAGTCCCTAGTAAAGTTCATTTGACCATAAAATACAGAAGTAAAATTGGGTCTGAGACTCCGTGCAGCTAACCAGCACTGGTTCCTAATTGCTGTCTGAAAACTCTAAGGTGTCAAAGAGCTTTGACTTCATATCTACTGTTGGACATTCATAAACATTAATTGTTACGATTTAACAAAATTTTTAATGTAAAATAAGCTGTGCAAATTATTCTGGTACATAATCAAAACAATGCTTATCACTGCTAACATGATCTAATAAAAGGTGGGGAAAATACAGGTTGCTTGAAACAGATATGCTTAATATATTGTGAGATAGATAACCAAGTGCAATTAATATATTTCCTTCCTGATAATGGCAGAGCATGAATATTTCTAAGACTCCCACTAACAAATGCTGTCATCAAAATTATGCTGAGTTGATTGAGTTGGCTAAATTCTCCTGGCATTTGAAAGTCTAACACAAAAAGGTTAACTATTTGAATGATGATTTTTCTTAAATTCAAAAGAAAAGTTGAAAAATATAAGAATAAAGACTGAGGTCAACCTTGTTTATACAGTGTGATCCTTTCTCTAAAAAACAAAAGGGTTACAAAACTTAGAATTTCCTGAAAACAAAGTTCTACAAAATAATATATATATATATATATATATATATATAATGTGTGTGTATGTGTGTGTCTGTGTGTGAGTGCTCTGTCTGCATGTACCTGCATGCTAGAAGAGGACATCAGATCCCTCTATAGAGAACCACGATGTGCTTGCTGGGAATTGAATACAGAACCTCTGGAAGTGTAGCCAGTATTCTTTACCACTGAACCAACTCATCAGCCTCGGTTTTCTACTTCTTATGAATGAGGTCACCAGGCTTTGGGAAGATTTGGATTGGCCTGTCTTTGGTACCATACCAGATAGAAACACTTAGGGACCTACTTCTGAAGCTCAAATGTCCCTGGTGACCGTTTTACAAAATCATATTGCATATATCATTTCATATTTCAGGATCTTTCAAAATGAGTAATTACAGTTTACTTTGTGTTTCCTGATTGTCTTTGAGTTCATGTTTCTCCTGCATCCATCTTCTAAACTCGGGTGACACAAGAAGAATTAACTCTGCTTAAGAATTATGGGTGTGGTGGTTATGGTGTTTCATGAGCTCCTAACATAGCCTGGGAGCCAAAAGTAAGGTCATTCACAAAACAAGGAAAAGGAGTCAGGAGAGAGAAGGGATGAAGGTGACTATTACACATGACCAGTTACCTTATTGGGTGATCAATGCATGATCACATTACTGATTTGGTCAAAGGGGCATGTGTAAGATATTCAGCCTCCTTACTCTCCTTGGACTCTGAGGTACCCAGAAAATGACTAATCTCAATGAAGATTATTTCATTCTCTATACAGTTTCTTCCGTCTCATGAAAGACCATTTGGGATCACTGGCTAGGGGCAGCTTTTTGACCTTGGTCATTTAACACAGAAGCTACAGCAGACACACTCATCAAGGGCTAACTGAGTCTCCATTGTTCTTAAAGATCCCACATTACCAGTATTACAAACACAGGCCATTAAATTTGACCACTATTTCTTGATGAATGTTTAAGGTTTTTTTTTAATAAACTGAGTTATTTCTCCCATAAAGTAGGTGGATAAATTATCTCCAAATCATACAACTGAAAGTTTATAAACTAGAAAGTGGGATAAAGCTCTTTTTTTATCACGTATAACTTTACTAACATGAAGCAAAATTTGGTTTCCTATTATTTAATTGTAGAAGAGATGAATATTTGTTTTTCTAATCATATTTATATTAATTTATTTTATTTTATTTGTGGTTTTTTGCCTGCATGTTTAAATGTGTACCAAATGCATGCCTGGTGCCCAGTGAAGTCAGAAGAAGGCTATGAATCCCCTGGAAATAGAGTTACAGGTGGTTGTGAATCAGTATGTTTGTGCCTGTGCTGGAAGCTGAGCCTAGGTGCTCAGGAGGAGCAATAAGTGCCCTTAGCAACTGAGCCATTTCTCCAGCCACCAGAAAGTTAATATTTCCTTTTGTTCTCAGGCTTTCCTAAATATAGTTTAAAGGACAAAAATTCTCGGGAAATAGTAATGCCAGCATAGTAAGTCAAAATAAATAGGAAAAAACCAATCTGTGAACAACCTCATTCATCACAGAGTAGCTTCTACACTTATAGAATTATATACTGCATTTTTCCTACATTATCACACAAATTGCCATGTTACTTCAATAAATAAACCTGTTTACAAAATTCCCCTTAGAGAAAATGCCTAGATACTTTCAAGAGCATTAAAATTAATATGATCACTTTAAACACTCGTGTTCTTAAAGCATTTTAAACTAGAGAAAATGAAGAGTGGCGATGCTGGTCTGATTGCCTTTTATCCAGATCTGTGATGTGCATTTAATTAGTTGTACAAGATAGAAAGTTTGGCCTTCATTACAAATATCTCTTCAGTATGTGCTCTTAAAAAGAGGCAGGGAGAGAAGAACCTTACACAAAGACGTGCTCAGTCTCCATACTTTGGAGGACAAACACACAAATCTTTCCTCACAGACAAATGACATGATACCAATTTACAGTAGCACTTTCCTGATTCATCTCTACTTTGGGGGAACCTTTAAAAAATTATCTTGCCTGGTGGAAATCATGAAATCCTTAATAACTCATTATATGTCTGAAGAAAATTTATTTATAGTCTTTGTCTGAAGGATAGGCTATTCAAAGATGTGTATGTGCTCATAATCTGTGTGAGTATGTGTATAAATATGTTTGTGTGCATGTGTATGTTATTATATTTCCTGAAGAAATACCTATTGAATTTGTATACAGCCTTATACCTGGCTAATCTCATCAAAGCTTCTTCACACAGTGACATACAGTGAACAATCATTGACTGCTTCATTTAATAATTCCTGTTGAATGCTATTGTTATTTTTAGAAACTAAAGAAAGTATTCAAAAAGTATTTTACTGTAGCAACTGTAGATATTTATTGCTCCCTGACAACAATTTTATCTATCTATCTATCTATCTATCTATCTATCTATCTATCTATCTATCTATCTATCTATCTATCTTTTTCTTCCTCATAAAGGGAGGGGTGGTAGTTACAGCCATTATTCATTGTCCAAGAGTATGGTCATATCTTGGAAACAATCACTTTTGTTGCTCTTGATCTTCTAAACTTTAAAGAGATTTTCAATAGTGACTTGGAGGGGGGCAGGAGAAGATGAAGGAGGGATGGGGAGAGTGGGAGGGAATGAAGGAGGGGGCTACGACTGGGACACAAAGTACCTAACCTGTGATTAATATAAAAATAAATATATTACATTTAAAATATTGTGACAAATCCATTGATTTGATGTCACATTCTAGGAAAACACAGAATAAAATAGAACAAATAAAAAGAGTAAGATTTAAAAATAAATTCTTGACCTCTGGGAATCATTTTGTCATTGAAATTTGAAAGCATGATTTCCATAGCTGCATTTCCTGTGACTTTGGCAAGGGCAATGCAGCCCAGACTTGTGTATATTGATGACCAAGACCTCTGTTCAAATGATGTGCAAAATGTTCTCTGACATTTTTAGCACGAAAACAAAGTGCAAGCAATTTGCTGCTGCATACTACAGCATGAGATCGCATGCATTAAATTCCATTTTATGTAGGAGGTTCCAAGATGGATAATCATTTCAGTATTTACATCCTTAAAAGTCACATGCCCGTTTTTGTCTTTAAATGTGTCCTGGTAACTGTAGGCCAGTTGAAAGACACTACACCACTTCCTAGACTATAAGGGTAATAAACCTCGGTAACGGATAATCCCTGTGCTCCAGAAGCAGAGGCTGAATGATAACAAGTCTGAGCCCCAAAACCCTGGGCTACAAGTGCAGGGAAAGCCTAAGATAAATAGTGAGATCTTGTTTGGAAAACTGAAGACTGAAAATGTAACTCAGAAGTGCAGAATGTGCCTGATATGTGCAAGTCCTTGAAAGGGATTCCAGGTACTATAATGTAGATAATAGCATATGTTATCATCACAACATTGGTTAACACAGAGAGAGACAAAGAGTGGGAAAGAAATATAAATGAATACATACTAAGTAGAGATGCTGCATTATATTATATGGAATTTTACAATACACATGACTACTTCTGCAGACATAATTTTATATTTAGAACTGAAACTGAGTTTATATAAGAGAGCTATTATGCCAATTCACTAGATGAGGATGTCCAGAAAAGCATCCTACTATATCAAGTCAATTTGCCAAAGAGATCTACATGGTAAAGAATGTAGTTCTTCATGATAGCAGAAAAATGGAACCTAACCTATTAGAAAATGGGCTCATAGAGTTGATATCTTTCATGAGGGAAGCCATTTGGTATATTCCTGAATTTTTCAGGAATGTCGATTTGATTGTACTTATCTATTAACAGTTAGATTCGGGGCCCCCAGGGTATTTTGGCTCTGTTGGTCTCTTTTTGGAGTTCCTGCCCCCTCCAGGTCTTTCTATACCCCAACCAAGGACCACGCATGGAAAGGATCTAAAACCTCTGCTCAGAATTAGCCCATAGACTCAGTCTCCAAGTGGGGTCCCTAGTAAGGGAAGGAAGTAGATGCTGTCTCTGGCATGAACTCATTGGCAGGCTCTGGAATCATCCCCCCCACCGGAGGAGAGGGGTACATGCAGCCTTGCCATTCTGCAGAGGAAGATGATACAGCCAGTCTTGATGAGTCCTGATAGACTAGAGTCAGATAGAAGGGGAGGAGGACCTCCCCTATCAGGGGAATAGGGGAGGGACATGGAAAGAAGAGGGAGGGAGGGCAGGATTGAGAGGAGATGAGGGCGGGGGCCACAGCTGGGATACAAAGTGAATAAATTATAATAAATAAAAAAATTTAAAAAAATCATTTAGATGTTGGAACTGTTAGGCCCAACAGGAGCCTAACTTCCGGGAAGACAGATAAAGGCAGCTCAGAGACCAGAATAGATGCAAACGCAAAATTCAAGCTATCACGTGATGTGGCTGCCCTCCAAACCAGCAAGGAACAGCCAGGAGAGATAAAAGCCTGGGGGTTTTAAAGGAAAATTTGCGGGAAAGCTGGGGGTAGGGGTGGGGGTTGCAGTATTGGCAGGTAGGATTGGGTGAAGGGCTAGAGGGTGGTTGACTTTTAAAATGATTGGTTCATTTTACAAGCCAAGTCCATCTAGTCCTGCCCCTATCTGGGTGGGGGAGCTGTGACCTGTCTGGACTGGTCATCAGGCAACATTATCTTGTACTGCAGATCTGGACATTGCTCCACATCCGCATTGGGGTAGAGAGTTTTGCCTCAATTCACCTGCTTTTCCTTTCTTCCTTCTGCTTTCTGGAAAAGTACAGCGGGAACTTAGTTTAATATGGGGTATATTATTAATAAAGAGATCTGTAAAGCTAACTTGTTCCTTTCAGAACCGACCTAGACCAGTGTGTATTTATGTCTTAATATATGTCCAGGTCACTTGAATATGATTTATTTGTATTTCATCTTTTTGCTAAGACATCTGATAGCTTTGAATCTTAAAATATCACATAAGATGTAACGTTAGACAAAACAGTGAAAAATATTCTCACGTGTTAGTCCTTGTTGTTAGAAAGAGATTGGCCCCATAGGCTAATATGTTTTGATATTTAGTCCCCAGATGGTAGGACTAGGAGGTGTGACCTTGTTGGAGGAGATGTCTTACATGAGGTGGAACAAAATCACTTTGATACTTTAAAAGTCCACCCTATTCGCAGTTCTCTCCCTCTGTCCTATGCTTGTGGGCCAAGATGAAACCTCTCAGACACCTCTCAAGTCCCTGTATGCTTGCCGATTTCTACTTCTCTACCATGATGGTCCTGTACACTGAGCCTTTGAACTGTAACCACCAAGTAAGTTTCTGATTCTACAGGTTTCCTTCATCGTGATATCTTCTTAAAATAACACACACATAACTAAAACTGCCCTAGGATTATCTTCAGATTCAATGATTAAAGTAGGAATTGAAGAATTTAGCTCTTAGGCAATCCTTAGCTAAGACTGATTGTAGCTAAGTGACAAGAAAGAAAGAAAGAAAGAAAGAAAGAAAGAAAGAAAGAAAGAAAGAAAGAAAGAAAGAAAGAAAGAAAAGAAAAGAAAAGAAAAGAAAAGAAAAGAAAAGAAAAGAAAGAAAGAAAGAAAGAAGCCACAGAAGTTAGGCACAGTTTTTATCCCAACGGAACTTACACAAGCTATACTGGATTCCTCTCAGATCATGACAACCTGTTTATCTGTTGCAGTCACTGAAGTAATTCTGTAACAGCCATTCTCTCTATCATCTACAAAAATTCAAGTGTTTCAAAAATAAGCAGATGTTAGGTACAATTAGGTTTAGATATTAATTACATATAGCACTGTACTTATGTATTGAATGCAATTAATCACATTTAGGTTTAAAAAAGACAGACCCAATAAATCAAATTTGTCAACTAGTGACTGAAGAGGATGCTTTCAGGATACAGTTTCCCAGAGGTCAGTCAAGGACAGCTGTTGAAGAGGATATTTGTAAGGACAATAGAGAAGACCTGTTGTCTTAAACCTTTATCTATGATTAATCTTTGTTGGGGCTGATATTTGCAAACCCTCTTCTGAAATATTTATGATGCTCACATTAATGGACATAGAATCACATTGATTTCGTCAAATATATCAAATGAGAAAATACAAATCAAGTCCTGATAGAGGTGTTGGGAAGCAAGGCTCCATTAGCTTTCTTTCTCTGTGTGGGTAAGAAGCATTAAGGATAGGATACCCACAGCCCACGTCTGTCATATGTGGTTCTGTGGGAAGAGAAATCACAGTGGGTGAGCTAGAGGCGTGGGCAGGAAGAGTGTCCCTGCTGTGAGCCTCTCTCTGGGCCTCAGTTTTTCTTAACTTTAAGTTGAGCTATCACCATTATTGACCTCACATGCGTCTGTGGGAAAACGATTTGCCAATTTTTAAATATTTGCTGAAGTCTGGAGCAGAGGAAAATAAATTAATTCATTTGCAACAAGAAATTGGAATCTCTTTCAGAATGTACAGAAAAGTATAACCTAGTCCATATTTTGGGTTCAATTATAACACTGTTGGAAGTCTCAGAATTTCAAGACATGGATAGTAAAGTTTGTGCACATTAATTTTATATCTGTAGCTTAGGCCAGGGTGAGAAAATAAGAAAACCTTTCAAAGATTCTTTTCTTTAAATGTTAGTGTGGTACACCGGTGTGTGTCCTTGATTCCCGAACCAGCAACTAAGGTTATAGGCCAGCCTGTACTACAGAATCTCTGTCTCAAAAACAGAAGCAAAACAGTGTATATGTTTTGTTTATATTCTTTATCCTAGAACATGTATCTTAAAAATGAATTCACAATGGATTTTTACTGTTTTGTTGCTCTCCATAGATACTCCATTGTTCTAAGAGTACACTGTGCCATCCTTTCTTTTCTCATTTTGTCCTTCTCTTAAGTGGTCAGTCTCTAACATTTTATATATATATATATATATATATATATATATATATATAATATAATATAATGTATTATATGTAATACATTATATAATGTAATATATATATATATAATGTATGCAAGAATACTATAAAATCTCTAATTCATATTAGAGATTATATATCTTAAAATTATAATTAGTATAATATATTATATATAATTATATGTGTATTTATTTTAGAGATTGTATATTATTCTTGTATCCTTTGTTATAATTTCAAAAAGAGTTATACGAACATTTGATAATTCACCAGTCCCCTTACAAATACTTCATTAGGAGGAAAGATAAATGTGGCTGGAACACAGAAATGTCTGGGTGATATACCACACCTGTCCTGGAGGGAGAAGTCTGTGGGTAAGCACTATAGTCCTTTTGCTTGTTTGTTTTGTAAACTGGTAAGTGATTAAAATGCCTTTAAATTTGCAGTATTTATTTTACTTCCAAGTAGTAGAGACTAGAGCTCAGGTGACAGCAGTAATGTTTTTGGAGGCCAATGCACAAGTCATGTTTCCCAGTGAGGTGAGTCACTTCCTAAACAGCAGCATTTTTTTGTCACTTGAAACAGAGAGGATTTCTAAATTCCCAGTTCTGAAGATGCTAAAGAGCAAGGGCTTCCTCACAGATACCTGAAACACTGCATTGATTTCTGAATGTGTTTAGGCCATTATTTGGTGTTATTTACAAAAATTCCATAATGCAATGCTATTGATATTTTCGTTCATAGTTTAATTAATGAAATTAATAATTCATTTTACAAATCACTGTATCAAAATATTTCGCTAGCACAAAGGCATTGGACATAAGTTTGAGTGTCCCGTTTCTGTGCTTGAATGGGAAATAACCTTTTGAGCACTGTTGGGAGGTGGCAAGATACAGTGTCCACTATTGGCTTATACAGCCTTCCAGTTTGAGTTCCCTGGTCTCTTAAGCTGTTTGTAACAAAAGAAAATACAACATTGGCTCAGCCTCCTTTGAAGTCTTCTAAGTCAAAAGGAAGACATTTTCCCATGTTATGAAATTATGCTGCCATTATAAATGATTTTTCTGAAACAAAATGGCTTAACTTGAAAGCAATCTAGAAAATGGTGCTGGGGGGAAAAACAGGAAACACTGATAGCTTTTGCAAAATTGTAAAACACTACCCCTTTCTCACTTCTTGGAATATGCTGACTTTTGGACAGATCTAAGCATGAGAAGGGAAGAAACACACCCAAAGCCTGGACACATGTTGTAAGACTGGGTAGCTGTATAGAATGAGGGGTGTGCATCTTTCTGTGCATGTGTCATGTGCACGCACCCATCCAAAATAATCTAGCTTTTATTTTTCTAGCTCATGAAGGATTTATGACAACTTGAAAATATCTAATAAAATATTAAGCTCTAACATGAGTAGCTCTGGGAAAAAAATGAGGTAAGGAGAAATAAGCGATTTGGGGAAACATCTGGAAATGCTGGTGAAGCTGAATAGAAAATGAATAGAGAAGTCTCAGCATGGCCAGATGCACATCACAATTTGAGTTCCAGTCATCAAGCAAGAAACACAAAATGATGAATTATACAATTCATGCTTCTAAGGGTTCCTCAAAATCTATAATATATATATAGAAAAGTGAATCAGGAGAAAAATCTTCCAAGTGGTCCCTGTTAGAGAGCAATTAAAAATGGTACATTATTAAGGCTGTGTGTTAATTTTATATTGCTGCCACATGAATATGATAGTATAAGTTATGGAAGGTTATGTGGATTCAGTCCTGAAGGTCAGAATCTGAACTTTGGTCTTTTGGCGTAAGACCAAAGAGTTAGGAATTGTTCTTATGTTCTAAAGGATTGGGAGAGAATCTGAGTTTTCTCCAACAACAAAAGCTTGTTTTCATTCCCTGAGTCCCTCAAGGTGGTCACTGGGAGTCTCACATTGCATTTCTTTGAGACTCTGTTTTTCTATTCCTCAAGAACCAAATGTGGGAAAGAGGAGAAATGACTTAAGGGTTTGCATGCTTAGATTGGACCCTCTCGGGTAACGCATTGTTATCTCTCTGTTGCAAGGTTCATATTCTAAATGAGAGTTGTAAAAGTCCCCTTGTCATGTTAACAATAGATTCACAAGACAGAAGACTAAGCAAAAACATGATTGGAGACATCTATTCTGCTAAGAACAAGAGACAAAGCATGAACATTTAAAATCATGTCACTGATTTTTGGTAATTAATAAATGGGTGGAAACAAATTGAGTTCTTTCAAAAGAACCATAGTTCGTTGGAAACAAGACACAGCAAGTATATGATACACAAATAAGTACAAAATTTTAAAGCACTTAGGAGACAAATGTAGTGTAGAAGAAGCATTTGTATGTGAGTGAGTGTGTGTGTGTGTGTGTGTGTGTATAGGTATGGATATAGACATATGCATATATATTGAGGCACAGGTCAAACTTGGACATCATTCCTTCATCAGCACTTATCTTGATTATTAAGACAAAGCCTCTCATTAACATGGATATCACCGTGTAGGCTAGGAAGGGGTGACAAAGAGCACAGGGATCTACCTGCATCTGCTTCCTCAGTGCTGGAGAACATATGTTTTCTTAACTAGTGCTGACAGTTGAACTCAGATCCTCATGTGTGTAGGCAAACACTTTATTGACTGAGCTATCTACCCAGCCCAAAAATCATATTTTCATTTCATACATAGATGGTAATAACTTGTTCCTTGAGAGAGTAAGAAGTCATAAGATATAAGCTCTAAATAACTGCGGTACTGGAAGTAGAGAAAATTAGAGATGTCTTATAAAACCCACTTGTCTAGATTCACAAATACACTCACCATATAATTCAAGAAATAATTTATGGGAAAGTTGCAACCAACTTTGAAAGGAATATTTTGCCTAGGACCAAAGAAAAGGTTAGCATTTTCAATGCCATACTCTTTAGAAGTGATCACATGATTTGTGAAGTTTGCATGAAGCTCTTGTTTCCAAGTAAGAGAGATAAACATGAGACATTGGGTCTTTCTGACAGAGTACCTAGTACCTGTTACTTGTCCAACCCTAATTATTTATTGCAATGAAACCATGTAGGAACTATCAACACTAATCCTTTTGAATTTCTTGTGATGCTTTGCTGGATTCACAATGGCATTTTCATGTTGTTACAACTAATCATCCGTAGTAGCACTTCTTTGATAAGTCTATCTATTTTATAGTTTTCCAGACAGAGTTTTAAAGTTCAGTAAACAGAAAAACAGTTACCTGAAAGGAAAATCCTTTTCCTGGTCAATGACACCTGGGTAAACAGATTTGCTTATATGAAATTTGCTCTAAGAATGAGCCACGAGAGGATGTTTTGGCAAGAAATGAGCCTTGCCTCTGATTTCCAATGAAGATTTGAGTTGAAGCAGTATGTGTTCACTTAATCTTGTTAAATGTAGCACAAAACACTAAGTGTATTAGAGCGTGTGCTTAAATGATAACAAACCCTGCTGTTAGAGCTAATAGGAAACAGTTCTTTTCTCATTCTCTTGCCACAATCAAGCATTCCTTTAGATAGCATCAGTACCAGGACTTCTTTCCCTCAGTACAATGAGCTTTGCAATTTTAAGTCTTTGTGTTTTTTTTTTTTTTTTTTTGCTGAGCAATTGAGTCTTTTGGTTTATATTTTTGTTAAAGGAATAAAATTGGGTTTGAAATTTGCCTCTGAATATCAGCTAGTACAAAGACACACAGATACTCAAACAGTAAGACAAATATGGGCCCTAGCAATGATGATCCTATGGACAATTTGAGACTACTCCTTTCTACTGAGGAATGTTCTCTGTATTTAATGATTACTATTATAGGCTTTAAAGCTCAATGGTATTTTGTGGCTAAAATGATGAGGGCGCTGGTACAGAGAAGAGAGAATTCCTAAATCTTCCCTCTTTCCCCCGCCCGGAACTCTAGGAAAACTCGAGTCTATTTTACCTTCAGGCAGGGTGATGACCTCCAGAGTCCTTTCAGCCTTGAACACCTGTAAATTAGAAAGTGGCTATAAAAACTTTAGAATACATCTTGAAATGATTATAGAACTATATGGTCCCTGCAGCATTTCCTGAACCAAAGGACCGATACTATGTATCTCTCGGTTCAGTTTAACAGAAAAAACTGCCAGGTAAAACATTAAGTATTTTCTTTCCTCACCCCCACTTATAATGGATGAGAACAACAATGTTCTATACTGTATCAGTGTTGTTCCTTTTGAATACATGTTACAGGCATATCTTGCCCATCTTTATCTTTCTTGATGGAGCACAGGGCACTTAATGGCAGACACTCATTGGTCCTTATGACCCTGCACTGCTCCTTTGAGCTGCCTCTTAGAGGAGTTTGATGGGCCTAAATGACCAATCTAGGTAAGAATTGTTTCTTTTTGTAATAAGAATGGGCCCTAATTGAAGGTGAATCTTGGAGAATAAACATTAGCAGACACTTCAACGGCTGTATAGAATTTATTTCTTTCCTCACAGTTCCCATTTTCTGGTTAGAACACTATTTCCCCATCATGTCAGAGTTAGTTCTGTAACTAAATACGTCTTTCCATAACTTAATAGTTCCTAAAAAAATTATTAGTAAATCCTCTATTGTGTCCATTTTATTAATTCAGGTTTCCTCTGAATGAAAGAAACAGTGATTAAAACTTCGTTCAATGTGGTTACAAACGCCAAATTCTTAAAAGAATCAAAGTTTTAAAATGAGTGAAATGAAGTCTGAGAATAGTAGCATAAATTTAGCAGCAGTGGTGTCATTGCTATCTATCTGATAGAGAAATGGAACCTACATCTGTAACAGGGGAAAACATTATGATGTGTTAGTAATATGTTTCTTTTTTTCCTTCACTCCTATTCACAACCTCACTTCTTTCAGCATTCTACTCAGGATGCTGTGTGGATCCTCCAAGATGGAAGATTCTCTTCAGTTTGCCTCCTTCCTTTCCCAGACCTCACCTTTATTATCCATAACATCATAGCATATGGCTCAAATACCTTCTTGACTCACTGTTTAGTTCCAGCTGTCCTGCCAAACTCTTTAGCCTCTACTCCAACAGGACTTCATTTCTTAATACTAATTTATCTGTATCACTTAAACAATACAAGTGGCTTTCATGGGGTGCAACACCTCTTCATGGGCTATACACTGACCCTGTTGAACTTTAAACACTTTACAGGAATAGCTAGAAGGTATAGGAATATAGAAGGGCAGAGAGAAGTGGAAAAGTGGTCCTGAGATGAAGGAACATTAACTAGCATGGCAACAGTTTCTTAGACAATGCAAGATTTTTATTTCCTCAGAGGGATATGAAAAGTTATTGAAGTCTCATTAGAATTTAGGGATATCATATACCTGCCTTTGTCAAAGTCGTCTCACAAAACCCATTTCCAACTTTTAGGTTTTAGTTTATTCCCAGCTACTCTGCTCATCAGTTGAAACAAGTGAGGCTAGGTGTTCAGCTTACTTTATGATTTATCATATGACCCAAACAGGAAGTGTTCTGGGCTTTTTGTTTTAGGTCTTATATGTGGTTCTTAACCAGGGAATTCAAAATTAGTTTATTGTTGTTCTAAGCTTATGGACTTACATTAAAACCAACAAGCAAACATCATTAAGTCCATTAGTTTTCTTTAAAAATTGTTTTAAATGATATCTAAAATAATCCAGAACAGTTCAAGAACTGCAGGAGGTATTATCATCCTTGATTTCAAATTGTACTACAGAACTGTAATAATAAAAACCTCATGGGTTTTGCATAAAAATAGACACATTGATCAATATACTTGAACTGAAGACCCAGGCATAAATTCAAACATATATAGACACCTGATTTTTTTCTAAATGAGCCAGAAACATACACACACACACACACACACATATATATATATACACACACACACAGCACACACGCAAAAAGACAAAGCATCTTCAAGAAATGGTGCTGGTCAAACTGGATGTCTGCATATAGAAGGATATAAATAAAACCATATCTGTCACCTTTCACAAAACTCAAGTCCAAGAGATAAAAGACTTCAATATAATACCATATGCACTACACATGACAGAAGAGAAAGTGAGTACTACTCTTAAATGTATTGGTATAGGAGAAGACATTTTTGAACAGACCGATAGGTAGCACAGACTCTAAAATCAACAATTGATAAACAGCTTCTATAAGGCAAAGGACACCATCAATCAAAGCAGCAGCCTACAGAATGGGGAAAGATTTTTACCAACTCCATATCTGATAAAGAAAAATTATTTAACTAAAGAAAGAACTTAAGAAACTAAATATAGAAAAAAACACAAATAATCTAATCAAAGAATGGGATACAGTTCTAGACAGAAAATTCTCACTAGAGGAATATCAAACAGTTGAGAAACACTTAAAGAAATGTTCTGGTCGTAGCGGCTTTGTTCATAATAGCCAGAATCTGGAAACAACCTAGATGTCTCTCAATCAAAGAATGCATACAGAAATTTGTGGTATATTTACACAATGTAGTGCCATTCAGGTATTAAAAACTAGGAAATTATGAGATTTTCAGGCAAATTGATGGACATAGAAAAGATCATCCTGAGTGAGGTAACCCAGAAGCAGAAAGACATGCATGGTATATACTTATTTATAAGTGGATATTAGCCATATAATATAGGATAAACATACTAAAATATATTGACCTAAAGAAGCTAAACAACAAGGGGGACCCAAGGGAAGATGCTTAATTCTTATTCAGAAGGTCAAACAGGATACCCATCAGAAGCAGTAGAAGAAATGGAATATGCTGGGAACCTACCACAGATGTCCTCTAAAAGACTCCACTCAGCAAGGGATCAAAGCAGATGCAGACTCTCAGACAAACTTCCGACAGAGAGCAGGAGGCTTTATGGAATAAGTGGGATATAGAAGTACCCAGAGGGGACAGGAGCCCCACAAGGAGACCAAGAAAGCCAAAGAAAGCAAGGCCCAGGGAGATTACAGAGACTGATGCATCAACCAAAGGCCATGCAGAGAGAGGAACAAACTCCTTGCTCATATGTAGTCCATACACAGGTCAGTTTCCATGTGGGTTCTCTAGTAATGGGAGAAGAGACAGTCTTACACTGTCTAAGTCTGTAGATTGGCTAAAGTCAATAACATAAGTGACAGTTCATACTGATGAAGATGTGGAGCAAGGGGAAGACTCCTCTATTCCTGGTGGGAATGTACTCTTGTAAAGTCACTATGAAAATCCATATGGCAGTTCCTCAAACCAAGAGAGAGAGACAGAGAGAATCCATCTACCTCGAGACTCAGCTATACCACTATTAGACATACACACAAAAGATGATCCATTTTGCCACAGGATACTTGCTCAACCATGTTCATTGCAGCTATATTCATAATAGCCAGAAACTGGGAAACAATCTAGATATCCCTCAACAGAAGAATAGATAAACAAAATGTGGTACATGTACACAATGGAGTATTACTCAACTTTTTTTAAATGACATCATGATATTTGCAGACAAATTTATATACACAGAAAAAAAATCATCCAGAGTGAGGTAACTCAGACCCAAATATACAAATATGGTATATATTCACTTGTAAGTGGGCATTAGCCATTAAGTCAATGCCAACCAAGTTTCAATCAATAAACTCAGAGAGTTTGGGTAAAGAGAAAGGGTCAAGGGGGAATGCATGAATCTCCCTGGGAAGGGAAAATTCTATAGATTTTATGACTGTATTTGGAACTGTATGACTGTATTTTGGATAGGAGCAAGAGAGATCAGATAGGGAGGGTAGGGAAGGAGAGAGTTCAAGGAGAGATGGCTGGGATTTGGAGGCATTTGGAAGCTGCTGTGGAAACCAAGTGCAGTTGAAACCTTCTAGAATCTAAAAAGGTGCATCTAATGAGGACTTCTAGGATACAGAGTCTCACCTGGCCATCTCCTGAAGCCAAGAAAGGCTTCAGGGACCGAATTGCGTCCAATTGGGTTGTTGACCAGGGAGGTTCATGAAAACCCTCAAATAACCAGGTTGATGCTCAGAGAAAGGGTTGCTTTCTGCAAAGTGACAGTGGGGCTTCATTGTCAAGAGTAACATCTGTACAAGTCACTGAACACGAAGAAGTTGTGCTGGTGCCTACATGGAGTAATTGCCCCTATGCTCTAGTATCTTTGGTGTGGGAAGGTACTCTGCAGGGCACTGAAAGAGAAATGTGGACACCAATCCAGCCACAAAGCCTTTGAACTACAACTGTCCTGCCTTCAAAAGATGCTAGGGCAATGGTGGCACAGAACTTGTAAGTAGCCAAGCGATGTCTTATTTGATTCAAGGTCCACTCTATTAAAAGGAAACATTACCTGACAATGCCAATAACCAGAGCCTAGATAGCCCAGGCCTTTCTGTCTCCCTCTTCTTTCATAAGATTCCCTGCACTCTGCCCAAAGTTTGACTATGAGTCTCAGCATCTGCTTTAATATACCCTACTGGGTAGAATCTTTCAGAGGCCCTCTGTGGTAGGCTCCTGTCTTGTTCCTTGTCCTCACCTTCTTTCTATGTCTATCCAATTTACTTTCTGAATGAAGATTGAGCATCTTACCCAGGGTCCTCCTCCTTGATTAGCTTGTTTAGGTGTACAGATTTTAGTATGTTTATCCTATATTATATGTCTAATATCCACTTATAAGTGAGTATATACCATGTGTGTCTTTATGCTTCTGGGCAGGATTGGGAGGGGATAAGAGTGAGACTCCAGCCAAGATACAAAGTGAGGGTTATATTTAAAAACCATCCAAAATAAGTAAATGTTCACAGTAACTAATGTACAAAGTCCACTTGCTCTTTGGTATGTTCCTTTAGATGTTTTTGATTTCATTGATTTTGCTGAACTAGTATATTAATTTTTTTACAATTTATTATTGTATATCCCAATTGAAGCCCCTCCCTCAACAACTCCCTCAACAACTCCTGCTCCCAAACTCCCTCCTTCTTGCACCCTATCCTCTTCCCTTAGTCCACTGAAAGGGGAAATTCTCTACCATTGCCCTCTGCCCATACCTTATCAAGTCTCATCAGGACTGCCTGGATCCTCTTCCTCTGTGGCCTGGAAAGACCACATGGCCAGGGTCAAGTGATCAAAAGCAGGCAATGGAATTCTTGAGAGGAGCAGACCCTGCTCCCCATGGAGACTGAGCTGTCAGTCAGGATGTCTAGGTCCTCTCCATGCATGGTCCTTGTTTGGTGCATGAGTCTTTGCAGGACCACTGGGATTCAGAATTTTTAGCTTTGTTGGTCCCCTTGTGGGGCTCCATTCCCCTCTGTGTCCTTTTTCTTATCTTCAGGAACTACAAAGCCCCAGCAAGTTAGGTAGTAGTCCCACTATGCTCAGTTATTTCTTCAAATATCAGTCTCAGAACACTTACACAATCAACAAGAATGCCCACAACAATGTTTAACAACACAGGGCCCTGGTGTCCACCTAAATTGACACAAAAGTTAACTGTTGCAAATGAGAGGGGTGTAGAGGTTCTTGTTACCTTTCATGTACAAACTGAACTATTCTAGATAATAAAACAGCATTTCTATGTATCTATAAATAGAAAATGAGAGGTGGAATGTGCTTTAAAATCTTGAAAATATACTTCTTAATATTCAAACTACCGTAGCTATTTATGAATTTCATGAACCTTCATTTGTGAATAAATTACAGCAAGAGGAAGAAGTCATCAGATTTTAAAGAACTTGTCTGTCCTATGTAACAGAAAATGGATTTATTCTTATCCCTAAGCTCTTGGGCTCATTTCAATCAGATGCATAAAAAGAATAGAAGGTAAACCATTTTCTTCAAACTGGTTCATACATCCCTATATGAATTAATTACGGGTTGTAGACACAACTGGACTTGTAACATTAAATTCATATGTCTGTAGGTGATCCTTAGAATACGAAAAAGAAAATGAATGATTCCTTAGGTGGTCTTATTTTTTGTGAGCCTTGTAGTTAATTTACTTCATAGATTAGCCACGCCAACTAAAGAAAAGTCATGTTTTATTTTTAGGGATTTTAACCTGTGCCCTCAGGCCTTTTAAAATTAAACTGGAAATAATATATCTATGTTTTGGTAAGGGAAAGTTCCATGAGTTTAAAGATTTTCCTGCTGCTCCTGGGTTTCCTGTTGACATAAACATTATCTGCAGCTATGAGTTACAAGTACTAATTATTGTGGATCTTTAACTTGCTGAAAATGGTCTTGTTACCCAGCTACAGATGTGTGTATGTATACATGTATATATGTACATGTATATAAATATATTCACATGTCTATGTTAATGTGTATGTATATATGTCATTTATATACGTCTGTGCATGTGTGTATGTATATATTTTTTTTCATATCTCTTATTTTTCAGAATTCACTTATTTTCTAAATCAAGGCAGTTCTATAATACCTATGGCAGAATATTTGAAGTACTTTGATTTGGTTGCTTGTATGGAAAAAAATCGATTTGGGAATAAAGGTTTTTGTTTGGAGATCAGATGACAAAACGGTTTTCCCTATGCTCAAAAATGGAAAGTAGGACATTATAACCTTGCATCATTTTTTCTATTGTACATAATCTCAGTAGCAAGTTCCAGTTCTTAAAAGTTTTAAAGATAAATTTCATGAATTGTCAATGTAGAAATACAATGTAGATATACAAACTGTCAAAGTAGAAATACAGCTAGATATAACAAGTATATCTAAAGTAGAGTGTTGTTATCATATATAGTGATTATAAAATGAATAGCTATCAACATAGCATTGGCTCACTGGCAAAACCAATGTAGTTAAAAACTCACGTCTTTAATGAGCTGATTGATCTTCCTGTTGTCTCAATGCTCATGATGAGTGAGCATTGTAAAAATCAACTAGTAAATTTTAGTTAAAATAAATTGTCACTACATAAGCATACGTACATTTAGGTAAACATTGGACTTTTAAAAGCTCTAGTGCGAAGCTGGGGCACAGCTTAGTTGTTAGAATGCTGGGCTCATATTCATGGAGCCACTTAGGATTAAATCCTTTATAATACATAAATAAGGTTTGGTGGTGCACACCTACAAGTCTAGGTGAAGAAAGGGGATCAAGGCAAGCTCTGGCTAGAGAGCTACTGTGAAGTCAGCGTGGGCTACAAGAAACCCTGTTTGAAGAAAGTAAAAATTAATTAATTAAAGTGTCATATAGAGAAAATTCATTGTTATTTTTTTAATTTTTAAATTGTGTGTGTGTGTGTGTGTGTGTGTGGAGAGAGAAGGGAGGGACTGGGCAGGGGAGTGTGTGGGGAGGGAACAAGGAGTGGATCAGATGTGGGGAGAGAGAGGAGGGGAAGTAAGAGAACTTGGAGAGAAAAGAAAAAAAACGAGGGCGGGGGCATCTCTGTGACAGTTTGGAGACCTGTGACAGGGATACAGGGAGGACATGGAGATATCTCTACCTGAGCCTCCTAGCAGTGAGGGACACGGCTACCTTCTAGCCAGACAGGAGTTATACTGGTACGAGAGGAACACTGATCTACCTGCAAAACCTTCAACACAAGATTTACCCTATCTACAAGATGTGCAGAGATAAAGATAGAGACAGAAGTCCAGCCAGTACCTGGCCCAACCTGAGATCCACTCCATTGGAGAGAGCTAACCCTTGACATCATTAACAATACTCTTCAATGTTTACAGATAGTAGCATAACATCACCATCCTCTGAGAGACCCTAGCAAACAGCTGATTGAATCACATGCTGAGATTCAACGTCACATATTAGGCAGAACTCTCGGAGTTTTGCGGAAGAGTTCGGGTACAGGAGGAGGATAGAAAGACCTAGAGGGGACAAAAATGCAACCAGACCAAGAGAGTCAACAGAGCATACAGAGACCAGATGGAAGCACCAAACAAAGAACAAACAAGTAATGAAATTAGGTCCCCTACACGTGTAACCGATTGGCAGTTAGATCTTCCTATGGGTTCTCTAGTCAGATGAGCCAGTGCAGACATGTACTCTGTTGTGTGCTTTCCATCACTTCCCCCTAACATGGATGCCCTGCCTCGCTGCAGCGGATGAGGATGAGCTTTGTCCTGATGTAACTTGAAATGCTGGGGTGGGTTGGTGAGGAGCTCCCCTTTTCTGAGGAGAAGAGGAGGAGTAAGGGCAAAGAGAGTGGGTAGCAGGGACAAGGAGGAGAGGAGAAAATCAGGATATAAAGTTAATATAAAAATTAAAAATAAAATTTAAAAAGTTGTATCTTTCTACAGCTTGTTCCAGTAAAGAAGAATACACACTTAAAGTTCATGTGCTCAGAATACGATACATCATCCCATGGAACTGGTATTTAATCTTGAGTCATTCTCTCCAGCAAAAAATTTGGCAATTCCCTAAAGGAAAATAAAAAATATTGTTGTGGAATATCTAACAAACAATTGAGTAAAACATTTGGCTTTTTGATAATCACGAATCAGACTTGCATCATTACTAAAAGAACATAAATTCTGATATTTTATTCCTTCGTGTATTGGGCATTAAGTATGTGTCTTTAGCTTACTGAACTTAAAACTAACTGATATAGATAATAGAAAATACAGTATGAATGTTAATGAAAAACAGCTTTTCTGAGAGCAGACAGTCCCTGTTCCCATTACTAGGGCACCCACTTTGAAAAACAGCTTTTCTGAGAGGGGACAGTCCCTGTTCCCATTACTAGGGTACCTACTTGGAGGCTAAGCTATCAGTGGACTTGGGGAGGGGCATGGGAGGAGATGAAGGAGGGGGTGGACTTGGAGGGGATGAGAGAGGTGGCTACAGCTGGGACACAAAGTATATAAACTGTAATTAATAAAAAATGTAAAGAAATTTAAAAAGAAATAAGAAAAAAAGAAAAACAGCTTTTCATTGTTTTCTTTATTACTGAGTAGAAAATTTTAATGAGATATTCAATAGATGTGTTTAACAGAGAATGTCAAGTGCGGAGCCAAGGTTTTACTTATTTTAGTAATTTGATCAGTGTTGAAACATTGCTGGGAAAATAATAAATATACATTTAGGTTATCATTATCTAGACAAGAAAAAGCTTTAAGTGTCCTTAGACCATCAGAAGAGCTGTCTTCATAACTTTCACTTTAAATAAGGTAAGCACACAGCAGAACTATTTTTAAAATATCTTATTTAGTTAAAGGAGGGAATCAAACCCTATTATAAGGTTAATCATATTTTACTACTCATAGATACAGAAATGAAACTCCAAACTAAATGCCCAAATAAGTACAAGACACAGTTTAGCTCTTCACTGTTCCCTTACAGAAAGAAACCAGGCTGAAAGTAAGTGTTAATAGGTGTTGGGCTTTTCCTGTACCAGAGATGTGGCAATTATCTGTTTTCTCCAGAAACATAGAACATATTTCCTTCCAATATAATGCTCTACTTCTCTATCTGCTATCATTTTCAATGTTGAAAATTTCTTCTTGCAATTTGAAGATATACTGAAAATGACTTTGGCTCCAGCAGTACCCAAACAAGACCTTCTCCATTCCATTGACTGCACAGAAGCCATTCTTTACTTTTAAATAATGACTTTTCTTTACATTTCAGAAAGCGCAGAGATAAGATGCTAGTTTCATGGAGTGCCATAACAATAGTAGAGCTGGTGTCTCAGTATGTTCTCATCAATTTTCACAAAGTGTGGTTATCTTCAGGGTTGCAAGATAACCGCCGCAATTCTGCAGGAAAGGGAAAATGGAAATACTAAACTCCAGCCACATTTACCCTTACGAGAAAAGCAATTGCTTATCTTGAAATGCCTTGGCTCATTGAAAGAGTTCCCCTTGCCTCTCTGGAGCCAGAAATAGACTGTATGCTGCTTTGGTCTATTCTATCTACCATAGCAATGTTCTACAATCTAGATAGCTTGAAAAAAAAAAAAAGACTAATGTCATCTGGCACTGGAAATGAAAAACATGAAAATCTATTTGTGCTTTTTTTCTGGCTTAAAATGACCACCATTTTGCTTTATCTTGACATCAATGAGGAGTGAACTTCAGGGTATTCTTCCTCTCAAGTGGTCTAAATCTTAATAATGCACTATGCTTCCCTTAGAACATCAATTGTACTTAAATTATCAGTTTTTTAATTAAATTTTTATTTTTACATTAATTACATTTTATTAACTTTGCATCCCAGCTGTAGCCCCCTCTCTCATTCCCTCCCAAGCCCACCCTTCTTCCCTCATCTCCTCCCATGCCCCTCTCTAAGTCCACTGATAGGGGAGGATCTTCTCCCCTTCCAACTGACCCTAGCTTATCAGGTCTCATCAGGACTGGCTCCAATATCCTTCTCTGTGGCCTGCTTCTCCCTCAGGGGTGGAGGTGGGGTCAAAGAGCTTGCCACTGAGTTCATGTCAGAGACAGTCCCTCTTCCCCTTACTATTTATCTCTTTCAAATGCCTATAACCAGGTTCACAATGGACTCAGTGAACTCTCTATATCACTTTTCATGGGACACAATTCATTCCATAGTCAATGCTTTCCCAGAACTGTTGGAGATTGAGGCCTGGAATTGTCATCTTTGTTTTAGATCAGAGTTTCTCACTCATAAGAACTGCTATGAATTATATGGTTCATTGTATCCTAAGCCAGCTAATGCTACAATCAATAGTAAGATTTTCTTTACTCCCCCCTCCATGTTGTGACAACCACAACATTTCCAAATAGTAATTCCTGTGCATATTTTTAAAGACAATGGCAAATTTTAAGACTCATTTTCTCAACTGAGCACCACCAGATTAAGTATATGCTGTATTTTGGTACTAGGCTTGTTGTCACTTTCAAGAAATCTGAAATATATGTATAGACTTTCAGGAGATGGTTTACAGGCAAATTGTGAGAAAGTACTGAGTCCATCCTATTGTCTTTCTTCAGATTTCAGGTGATGGAACAACAGCAGGGTATGAGTTAGTTTGTCTTGATGAACCAAGTATGGCCCACTGTCTAAGCTTTTGGTCATTCTTTTTATCTAAGAGAGAGAGTAGAATAAAAATCTTGGAAGCACATTAGTTCTGCTACCTGCCCTATGAAAGCTGTTGCTCCATTTACTGTTCCATTTGTCACAGTAGGAATCAGAATGAGTCTCCTCATTGTGGATCAATGACACATGTCCATCATGACTCCTTTTGTGATAAGAGGAGTGCTGCATTGTTTTGCTACTACAATATCCAGTAATTAAATCTTCCTATACTTTCCTCTTGCCTCCACCTTTCCCATTAGTTGATCTGTTGCTCATTCACTGCCCTCAGAACTGCTACTTGTCACCCTTGCTTATATTCTATCAACATGGGTGGTTCTCTCTGACTCTGTGACTGCCACCTGTTGTCACGATTTCCTGCCATAAAATGGATGGGCTGTTGTCCCTCTGGAAACATATAAGGTGACTCTTTCTTCTGTAAGATGTTGTAGTTTTAAAAAGTAACCAATATAGATAGCATGGAATTTAATTACTCAGTGAGGATTTCACTGTTGTATTTTCTTGTATCTGTTGGGGAAAGAAAGGAATTGCTACTATGCAACTATTTCATGTGATGCAATAAGGTCTCAAATTCCTTATGTAGATGAGACTGGCATCGAACTCTTCATCTTTCTGCCTCCTTTTTAAGTATTATATTACAGTAATGTGTTTCTTTATCTAGGGTAGTCTTTTATGATTACCATCTTACTTCCTGTTTTCTCCCTCTTAATGCTGACCAAGTACAATTCTGGGTCTATATGAGTCCCTACTTCCATAACTTTATCTATCCCCCAAATAAAAAATACTGTTTAAAACAACTACCAAAGACAAAACAAAACAAAATAGAACAAAACAAACAAACAAACAACCCCCCCAAAAAATAACCACTCATTGCTTTGTTCTCCTTTTGAATCTGTGATCAGTTATCCTGAAAGGTTACATTGTATGTTTTCCTTTTACACTTACACTGTCTATCAAGTGAATATTTTATATGCTATCTATAGACTATGCTCTCTGGAAATCAAGGTTAATTTTCAGCAAAATCCACTGTATGCCATCGTTACTCAAAGTCTTCATAGTTCCTGCTCTGAATTAATCATTTTTCTCTTTCAATCTCTAATTTAGACAACATCTCTGTTACTTTAAGTATTTTTGACATTTTTTGAGGGATTCATTGGATTATATCATTACTGCTGGTGTATTCTCATTTTGCTTGGCTTTAAATCAGTGTATTAGACATCATAAAGTATTTTATAAATGCTGTTTATATGCCAAACAGGTAACCTAACCATAAGAGTTATATCCAATTATCTTCATAGTTCCTTTTTCTATTTTTTTAAAGAATTCATGTAGTCCCGTATTTATGAGAATGTGCTTGTGTTAAGGAGTGGGGTCAGAAATGTATCATTTTGAAATTTTGTTCTAAATGCAGAATTATATACTGAAGACAAAGATGTAAAGTGGATTTAAAAAATTCACTGAAATATATTCAGCTTTTGATCATGAATTAGTAATGATTCTTTAATTAAAAAGTTCCATGTGGAACTAAAGTAATATTAACATAAAATTAAAATGAAGAAAATTAACATTTTAACTTCTTTATAAATTTAATACCTTTTCTTATTGATTTCCAGACAATTTCTTATTGATTCCATGCACTGTGCCCAACAGTTGGCCATAAGTTTCAGCATCTGCTTTGACGTTCTGCAGGGCAGAGCCTTTCAGGGGCCCTCTAGGACAGACTCCTAGCTTGTTTCCTGTTTTCTTCTTCTGATGTCAATCTCTTTTGCCTTTCTGGCCGGGGGTTGAGCATTTTATCCAGAGTCCTCCCTCTTGATTAGTTTCTTTAAGTGTACCAATTTTAGTAGGTTTATCCTATTTTATATGTCTATATGAGTGAGTATATACCATGTGTTTCTTTCTGCTTCTGGGATAGCTCACTCAGGATGATCCTTTCCAGTTCCCACTATTTACCTGCAAATTTCATGATATCCTTGTTTTTATTTCTATCTATCTATCTATCTATCTATCTATCTATCTATCTATCTATCTATCTATCTATTTATTTATTTATTTGCTGAGTAATATTCCATTGTGTAGATGTACCACAATTTCTGTATCCATTCTTCAGTTGAGGGGCATCTGGGTTATTTGTAGCTTCTGGCTATTACAAATAAGCCCTTGCTAGAGCAATAAGACAATTGAAGGAGATCAAGGGGATAGAAAGTAGGAAAGGGAGAGGTCAAAGTATAGCTATTTGCAGACAATATAGTAGTATAGTTGAGTGACCCCAAAAATTCTACCAGGGAAATCCTACAGCTGATAAACACCTTCAGCAAACTGGCCGGATACAAAATTAACTCAAAATAAAATCAGTAGCTTTCCTGTACACAAAAGACAAAAGGGCTGAGAAAGAAATTAGAGAAACAACACCCTTCACAATTTCCACAAAAGACATAAAGTACCTTGGTGTGACCCTAACCAAGGAAGTCAAAGACTTGCATGAAAAAAAATTTCAAGTCTCTGAAGAAAGAATTAGAAGAAGATATCAGATGATGTCAATATCTCCCATGCTCATCGCTTGGCAGGATTAACATAGTAAAAATGGCCATCTTAACAAAAGCAATCTACAGATTCAATGCAATTCCCAACAAATTACCAACACAATTCTTTACCGACCTGGAAAGAAAAATTCTCAAATTGGTATGGAATAGCAAGAAACCAGAATTGCTAAAACAATCCTCTACAATAAAAGATCTTCTGGAGGTATCTCCATCCCTGATCTCAAGGTGTACTATAGTGCAACAGTAATAAAAACTGCCCGGTACTGGCATAGAAACAGAATGGTGGATCAATGGAACAGAAGACCCAGAAATAAACCTACACACTTATGGACACCTGATTTTTGACAAAGATGCCAAAACCATACAATGGAAAAAAAGATAGCATGTTCAATAAATGGTGCTGGTCTAAGTGAATGTCTACATGTAGAAAAATGCAAATAGATCCATACTTATCACCCTGCACAAAACTAAAGTACAAGTGGATCAAAGAACTCAACATAAAACCAGACACATTAAATCAGTTAGAAGAAAAAGTGGGGAAGAGCCTTGAACTCATTGGTACAGGAGAGACAACTTCCTGAACAGAACACCAACAGCACAGGCTCTAAGAGCAACAATCAATAAATGGGACCTCATGAAACTGAAAAGCTTCTGTAAAGTGAAGGACACTGTCATCAAAACAAAACCAATGTCTACAGATTGAGAAAGAATCATCACCAACCCTCTATCTGACAGAGGGCTAATATCCAGTACATATAAAGAACTACAGAAGTTGAAAAGCAACAAATCAAGTAATTTAAAAATTAAAAATTAAAAAATGGGGAACAGAGCTAAACAGAGAATTCTCAATAGAGGAATACAGAATGGCAGAGAAACACTTAAAGAAATGCTCAGTGTCATTAGCCATCAGGGAGATGCAAATCAAAACGACCCTGAGATTTCACCTTACACCCATCAGAATGGCCAAGATCAAAAACTCAATTGATAACACATGTTGGAGAGGCTGTGGAGAAAGGGGAACCCTCCTCCACTGCTAGTGGAAATGTAAACTTGTACAACCACTCTGGAAATCAATCTGGTGTTTCCTCAGACAACTAGGAATAGCGCTTCCTCAAGATCCAGCTATACCACTCCTAGGCATATATCCAAAAGAGGCTCAAGTACACAATGTGGACATTTGTTGTTTGTGTTTTTGTTTGTTTTTATCTTTGGTTTTGGTTTTTCAAGACTGGCTTTCTCTGAGTAGCCTTGACAGTCCTGGACTTGCTTTGTAGATCAGAGCAGCCTGGAGCTCACAGATCTGTTTCCCTGCCTGCTGAGACTGTAAGCGTGCACTAGTATGGCTTACATTTCTTTTTTGTTTTGTCTTGTTTATGAATTTTTCTGATCACTTAAAAAAATTTTTAGTTTTTCTTTGTATTAACTACAGTGTATTCACTTTGTATCCCCCCTGTAGCCCCTCCCTCCTCCCCTCCCTATCCCAGTCTTGCTCCCCCTTCTGTACCCATGCCCCTCCCCCAGTCCATTGCTAGGGGAGGTCTTCTTTCCTTTCCTTGTGACCCTAGCCTATCAGCTCTCATCAGGACCGGTTGCATTGTCTTCCTCTGTGTCCTGGTAAGGCTGCTCCCACTCAGGGCAAGGTGATCAAAGAGTAGGCCACTAAGTTCATTTCAGAGACAGACCCTGTTCCCATTATGTCTCTGTTTTAAAGAACTGTCTGTTTACTTAATACTCCCTTTGTCAGTTCAGTAATTTGTTTTATTATTGTTTGGTGTTTAAACTTTGGAGTTTTTCTAGATTTTAGGTAGTAATCTCCTAGCAATGTTATTGGCAATGATTTTCTTCTATTCCATAGGAGGTTTTTCATTCTGGTGAATCTTTTGCTTAGCAGAATTCAAAGGCTCTAGAATTTTTTTAATTAAAATTTTATTTTTATTATTTACAGTTTATTCACTTTGTATGCCAGACTTCTTCCCCATCCCTTCCCAAAACCACCCTCCCTCCTTCTTCTTCTCCTATGGCCCTCCCCATGTCCAATGATAGGGGAAGTCCTTCTCTCCTTCCATCTGGGCCTAGTCTATCAGGTCTCATCTGGACTGGCTGCATTGTCTTCCTCTATGGCCTGGTAAGGCTTCTCCCCCTTCAGGGGGAGTTCATCAAAGAGCCAGCCACTGAGTTAATGTCAGAGACTGTCCCTGTTCCCAATACTCAGGGACCAACTTGGACACTGAGCTGCCATGGGCTACATCTGTGCAGGGTTTCTAAGTTATCTCCATGCGTGGTCCTTTATTGGAGTGTCAGTCTCAGAAAAGACCTTTGGGCCCAGGTTTTTTGGGTCTGTTGCTCTCCTTGTAGAGCTCCAGTTCCCTCCAGGTCATTCTATCTCCCCCTTCTTTCATAAATGTCCCTGCACTCTGCAGAGCCTCAGCATATATATGTTTTGAAGCACTGTTGGGTAGGTTCTTTCAGAAGCCCTCTGTGATAAGCTCCTGTCCTGTTTCCTGTTTTCTCCCTCTTCCAATGTCCATCATGAGGCTCTATAATTTTGAGTACCACTATTTATCAGTTCTTTGACATTATTTCCTGTCCTATTTGAAGCAGTTTTTAAGAAGTCCTCAGAAAATTTGAATTTTAGATCTTTGATCAATTTTGAAATGTTTGGTACATGTTTTGACTTATGGAACAAGTTTTATTTTTCTACATGTAGATATCCATTGTTCACAGCACCATTTGTTCAAAAAAGCTGTCTTTTTTCCCCATTTAATGCTTTGAAAACTTTGTCAAAACTACGGTTACTAGAGCTGGGCAATATATTGCTGGGACTCTCTCTTTTGCTCTGCCGGTATATGTGTCTCTTAGTACCATGTTACTTTAATTAATATACGTTTATAGTATAATTTGATATCAGATTTCATGATTGCTCTAATCCTCTGTGCTTTTCTTTGCTAGTCAGGATTTTTGTGCTTACATACAAATTTTAGGATTTCTTTTCTAGTTCTGTGAAGAACATTATTAGAATTTTGATAGGGATTGTGTTGAATCTGTAGATTATTTCCTGTAGTATTCTACTCAAATTTCATAATCTGTCTTTGCACATTATTGAGAAAATAGAAGTTATTCACAAAACATGTGTGTACCACCCACCTACAAGGTAGGCAAAACCCACAGACTCCTGCCATCTGAGTATATGGTGTTTCCATATTGACTGAAGACAACCCTTCCAGATATAAGCTTACCTCATTAGCCACTCAAACATCTGAAGAACATTGACTCTTTATTTCCTACATTCCTTAGCCATGCCTGACTTTTTATATGGAATAAATTCCCTGTCAAGCTACCATCTTGAAGTATGTTTCCACACAATCAAGCAGAAAAAGAAAGCAATCTTTTCTTCCCTTATACTCCTCCATTCTTTTATTCCTCTCCCTAACAAAAATTCTAGAAAGAATCCAACATGATATTTGCATATAATAGATCATTCTCGTCCAAGTCAGTCTTCATTCTGTGTAGCATTCTTTCCATTTCCCACACACAATCCCAAGACTTTCAGTATTACCCAGCTCCATTTTTACTAGAATCTACTAATTATTTCTTATTTGAGTACAAATCATAGGTTTCCTTCTTAGGCACTCATCTACTTGCATTTTATGAGACATCACTGTCCAGTATCCTGCTGTTCCCATGGCTTTCCTGCCATTATTTATTGCATCTTCAATTATTTCCCTGCTTTTATAAAATTGTTTTCTCCCAGAACTCAGTGATTGTCTATTTAAGTGTTTCAGCTATATCCACTTTTTACATTATCTCATTCATTCGCTAGGTTTTACTCTGAATATACCGTGCATATGCTAATGGCACCCATATTTACTTTTTAGGCCTTAAGTCCCAGTTATAGCACATGCATAAAAAAGAATTGATGGATTATTGTTTCTTCGAATCAGATTCTGGGTTTCTTAAGTATCACCAGTGTTTTATGGATAACAACCCCTCTGCCCTTTCTACTCCTTCTATGCGAGATCAGCATATCTTATCACTCCTCTTTAAATAATATCTGGATATAATAAATAATCACCAATCACATCAACTAAGTCCCCATCTCAAATAGCTATACCTTTTTGAGGAAGAGGTGATACTTTTAAAGTATAAATTAGGAGATTGTTGGTGCCTGCCTAAATGCCAAATTTATAATAACAATGAAATTCGATTTTCATTTTTCAAGACTTAACTGCAGCCTGTCTTCATGAGTTTAGTTCCCATTCTTTTTCTCTAGATAACTTAAGTCTCAAATATAGCCCACTTCTACCTCAAGGCTCTGATACAAGCTGTTACTATTATGATAAAAATAAATGTCAAGGATAAGATGAATATTAAGGTTAAAATTGTTAACTAAAAAAGCAGATAAGTGGGTTTGTTTGCAGCTGGGTAGGAGACAATTAAGTTGATCCCATAAAAACAATAATGGGATTTTTGAAAATATAGTACAATTTCTGTACGTAGGCTCTAGCAAACTCCCAGGAATCTCTGTTCCCCAGTCTGATAAGCCCAAGCCCATGATACCATTGTCTCTCATCTTAGTAAACATGTCAACTTTAAGGTTAGTTGTAACTTTCACATACTCTTGTGTGAGTTCGCCTATAAAAACACCTAAGTTGTGAGTGCCCAATGTTTCTGGAAGGTCTCTACCTATTGTCGGAAGAAGAGCATCTCTGCCCCTTCTGGGAGGGACCTGGTGAAGAGAAACGGTGGAGTAGGACTTAGACGCCCTTTGACCTTTACTGGGTCCGCGCTCGACTCTGGAAATTACGTTTCACTGTTGCTTTATCAAACATTGGGATGAATCTACGTTTTTGCTTCCTCAACCTGTGGTCTGGTGGAATTCTTTTCTAGAATTAAAGGAAACAAGACAGCTGTGGCTGGGATTGTAGGAAATGTGGGAGGAGTCATTTCCTCATGGATAATATTAGATCTCTCTGAAAATGAAATATCATCCTTTTAGCTAATGCCTACTTCATCAATATTTGCGAAATTATTACCATATTGGGTAGACCTTTTCTACAAAGACAATAACACTTTTCTCCCAAATCACACTCCAGTATAAGCAATTATAGCTGTCTTCCATAACAGTAAAACTATTTGTAATACAGCTATACATTAATTTATATGTTTGTAGTATGTCTCCAAGATTAGAGTCATGGCCTGTAGAAGTAAGAACAGCTGCTGATTGGTCTTGAGACTTGTGATTAATGAGTGTTTTCTAAAATAAGGAATGACAGGATTCAGTACATCAGAAACTAGGAAAAAAATATTTTGAGCTAAACTCTACATCATTTCATCTGTGAACCCAAAGCCATGGTTCTGTTTCTCTTAACCTCAACATGTTGCTAGGTCTTAAGTCCTCTTGCTATTTTTTCTTTTTTTTTATCCCTCTTTCTTCTCTGCAGACATAAGAAGCAAAACTCACCATTACACCATTACATTACATTACCCTATCCCTGACTGCTTCTCGGGGCTTTCATTTATATAATCCAAAGCTATAATTAAAGAGTCTTCATAAACAAGTCACCCATCCCTGGTAGATAGTGTACTGTTCTCAGATAATGCTCACGTGGAAATCTCCATCTCTTTTCCTTTACGCCTCCTTCTCTTCCCTTTCCAGTCTAAAAAGAGATAAATGGTTTTTTCTAAAAGGATTATGTCAAGGCAGGGTTCCATGAGACACCAGAGCTATAAGATCATTTTACCTCCTAAAGCAACTTATTTCAATTTCCAATAGTTATAATTTTAAGAATGCTCTTTTTTTTATGACAAGCCAATATTTGTCTGGCTGTAACTTTGATCAATTGGTCCTATTTCTGCTGGCTGGGACTCCTAAGCATAACTATTTCCGGAGCAGGAATAGAACAGCTGCTTAGCACCTCCCATATGCTGTTGCTTTATATAGCATAGAGTTGTAAAGCCCAAGCCTCCACACCTCAGCCATGTATGCTGTCAGCCGTCTGTTCTCTTTTGTAAATAAATTCAGTTCTGTAGCCTTTCCTCAAATGACCCGTTTACCAAACACTTTGATTATTTTATGGTTGAGTACAATAGAAGGACAAAGCTTTCTCTGGGTAGCTCATCCATTTCGATATGTTGTTTTATTTGGGGAAAAAAGCATAGCATAATATATTTGACTTTGGAAATACCACTTTGATAACACATTTTTTAAAGAGGCACACAATTATAGATTCATCCTAACTATTGGGTATCATATTAGTCATGAGACATTTTGCCAAGATTAAAATAGGCATTAGATATTGACATTAGTTTGGAAAGGACTGGAAAGTTGTGCCGCTTCTACATTTCTCAGTGAGCTATAAAACATACTTTAAATTCTGTGGCAGCCACTGCCGTTAAAGAATCCACGTGATATGTAGCTGCATTCTTAATGTACATCCAGAGTTAGGGTAGCCCATGACTTCAGTTGAAGGAGCAGGACTCCAGACCACCTATGCGGTATGAGGTTCTGCACTTTGACATACTCCCCAGTATCCCACCCTGGGAAAAGGCAGCTGCACTCATTTCATTAACTTGTAGGTTATAAGTTAATTTCGGGGGAGAATGCTATTATAGATTTGGATGAGTTCCATTAAACTCCATTTAAACTTTGACTGTAGGATGCATTAATAGAGCTTCAAAGTCAGTCAATCAAAAGATTGATGGGGTATATAGAAGAGAACGTTAAATGGAATATTTGATATGAACTATTAAATCTTTCAGTGGAATTCTTGCAGGGATTTCTAGATATACATATTTTGAAATTTGCTTCAGTTTTAGAAAGGGTATGACAGCTGTAGTTCTGATTGTATATGTGTTCATGTTTAAAAATAATAGAACTTACTTATGAGAGTTTTATTTATGTTTCTAATGTAAAGAATTGAGTTATCAATTTGAACTAGGGGATTTTATATGCACTAGCACTACTTAGGAGTATTATCGTTAGTTTCTTTTTTAATACCTTTGAAGTTATAAATACCTGCTAGCATTTCAAAGAAGAATTAACCTCTGGTATGTCTCAAGAAACTTCAAGGAACTTCTAGTCCCATTTATTTTATTCAATGCCATTCTGATGTATAAATATTACTTTTTGTTATCCCTGTGTTTCAATTGGGGTGGATGATGATAGGCACTGAAATAGATAAATCATGTTATGGTGTGTATGTATGTGTATGTGTGTGTGTATGTGTGTGTGAACATACATTAGGAATGTTTTCTCTCAGCAGGCATCTGATATAGATTAGGCAGTCTCCTCTCAACAGTAACTCAGATGCAGTCTCATAGCCCTGTCATTTGGGACTCATGGTCCTCAAGTCCTCACAGAGAGATCAAGTAACCTGGGATTCAATGAGGTGATTCTTTAGTACTGGGCTGCAAAATGGTTTCTATCACTTTTGTTCACTTTAAAGAAACTAAGCAGTATTGCCATTGCAGCCGTGGGAAAAGCTGACGCCTGTGGAGAGGCATTTGGACATTTGGGTAGAACTTCTAGTACACGCTGCATTTTAACAAGATTGAGCCTTTCTGATTAGACAAAAGACACTTCTAAAGTAAGGAGTATGATACTCAGGCATAGTAATACAATAAAAAAACAATTACCAACATTGTATTCTAGTGTGAAAGACTAAAATGCAAAATGTAAGAAGGAAGAGATTAGTGATAGTTGGAATAGATATTCCAATCTAAATTGCAAAATTTAAAAAGACTATATTAAAGATACTTAAAGATTGATAAATGAAAGAAAAAAATATCTTGCACTTTCTGAATAAACTAGTAAATATACCCTGAGAAAAGCTCTTCATAAAATCAACACAGGGAATTTTAGAAGGAAATTTCAAAATTAGTCTGTCATCATATGACATTCCCCAAGGATTTAGCAGAAATAGTTTAAACATGAATAACTATTCATATCCCAAAGAATATAAAACTTGACACTAGACATTATACACTTCTTAATGAATACACACAACACAGGCTATCGTCTAAAAAATATTGATGGGAATTTAATATAATTTTTGGATTAGCATCTTAAGTATCAGATATTCAGAAAACAAAGGACCATAGTGATTTATATTATAAAATTGTAACCATCTAAATCTAGTCCCCTATCCCACCCAAAATTTTGAAAATAAAACATACATTATAAGGGATTTCAAATCTGTAACAAATGGGGAACGTTAAATTAGAATGTTTGGGGACATTCGTGGAAAATATCCTTCAAAAATTAAAATAAGAAATATTGAAATAAATTCAACAACAATGATTGTGTTCAGAGGGGACATGGATGCTGCCAGAGCGTGAGTTCCATTAAAAAGTCTTCCAGAGAATGAGTAGCAACCCTGTGTTATTATGAGCTATCCTCAAAAGTGTGTTTATCTCCAATGCATTAAGCTTGGCATATCCTTTCCTTAGTTATCTTTAGTTTTTAAAAAACTGGGAATTCAATAAAAAGATAAAATTAAAGATTACCTGAAGTCTTCTGTAATGTTAAAAAGATATGTAAAAATAACATATGCTTAAACTGATTATAAAACAAATACAGTAGGAAATTTCCTGGAATGTCTTTTTAACACTTAACAGCATTTTTTTCTCTTTTTCTTTCTTTCTTCCTTTTTTTTTCCAGAGAATTCCCCTAGGAAAACAACAATAACCCTTTCTATTTTTTTTCTTTCCTCTTTTAATCTAAAAGAAGGATGTTGATTTAACTAGGAAACTAAGCAGGAAATTTTTGTTTCTCGGGGCATGTCTCTTTTCTAGGGTTCTAAATTTGAAATCTGCCATATTTGACTACATTATACTTGGTTTGACTTGCCCTGATTGTTTAAATGTTCTGTGGAATTAGTTTTCTGAGTCATAAATGAAAGTGCTATTTTGAATATTGCTTTCTGTGATTACCCATGTTCATAACAGAAAGACATATACTAAATAGAAGCAGAAATGGGAAAGTAAAAATAAATTTCTTCCATGTTTCAAGTGACAGAAAAAATAGCATTTCAAAGGTTACTTGTCTAATCCCTTAGCTACTCTATCTATGAAACTGCCAAAAAATATGAAAATCCATAAAGGTACAAATTAAACAAAAATAGTATATTTGCTGCTTTGCTTTTGTAGATGTGGTATAGAATTCTTTGTTTTCAAAATTTTTCTCCATTTTGTTTTTTTTAAATTATTTTTATCTTTATTAATCACAGTTTATTCACTTTGTATCCCCCCTATACCTCTCTCCCTCCTCCCCTCCAAATTCTACCCTGTCTCTTCCCCACCCACGCCCCTCTCCCAGTCCACTGATAAGGGAGGGTCTTCCTCCCCTTCCCTCTGATCTCATCAGGACTGGCTGCATTATGTTCCTCTGTGTCCTAGTAAGGCTCCTCCCCCTTCAGGGGGGAGGTGATCAAAGAGCAGTCCAATCAGTTCCTGTCAAAGACAGTCCCTGTTCCCATTACTATGGAGGCCACTTGGACACTAAACTGCCATAGGCTACATCTGTGCAGGGGTTCTAAGTTATCTCTATGAGAGGTCCTTGGCTGGAATATCAGTTTCAGAAAAGACCCCTGTGCCCAGACTTTTTGGATCCGTTGCTCTCCTTGTGGAGCTCCTGTCTTCTCCAGGCCTTCTTAACCTCATTCTTCTCCATGATCTTTGTTTGTGCCCTAACCAGAGCCCTTGTTAGCCATCAGTCTGTTAAGTTATCACTCTAATTTTAGGCTTCTGATCATGTCTAGTTTCCAGATGAATTTACATTCTAAATCAGGGTGAAAAACACTTGAAAGGGCCCACATTTAGATATATCTGTAAAACAAACCTAAAATCTTTTGAAACTCACATGCTTGCACTTGTGTTGTTTCTAGTCTTCTTTGAGTCTAACATACCATCACAAGTGCTGAGCAAGTGTTGATAATCCCTTTGATGAGCATATTCAAATCTGGGAAAACGATAAAGAAGAGTGAATCAATGTTTGTTTGCAAATTGATTGAAAGAAACTTACATACTGTGATGGCTTAAGACATGAGGCTCTGTGCTTTTCTCATTCTTTCTAGAGGCTGGCAATTTGGTGTGAAAAAACTTAATATATGCAAACTATGCTAATATACAGACACTAGGATACTTTCCCAAATAAGACTAATTTCCTGAGCACATTAATCTTAGATCATTTCATTAGATTGCTGGATTATAAAATCAGAATGCTAATCTTTAAAAATCATGTCATGTGTTTTATGTTATGTGTGAAAGTCTGGATGGAAATATGACTATACAATGAAGCTTGAGAAATAAAATAGTAAAAGCAATTCAATGTCAAGTGTTGTGGGCAATTATACCATTTTGTCTTAAACATAACTATCATATCTCTGAAAATGAAAAATGAGTGTGTCTTTTTTTTAGCCTGCAAATGATTAACCCTGTAATGTCTTTTGTAAGTGCATTGTACCTGTGTGGGTATGTATGAGTTCATGGTGGGATGGTATGCAAGTATGTACATATCTCTGTGGACACCATGGATCAACCTTTACTGTCATTTTAAAGGATGGTTTTCTTTTGTTTCTTCTTCTTCTTTAAATTTCAAGTTATTTACATTCCAAGAGTACCCCCCTTTTCTCCCAGTACCCCTTTCCTCACCTTTCCCCCCAGAAAAGGGGAGCCCCTCCCCCATATCAACTTTTGTATCAAATGATTGTTTTCATCTTCTTTCTTCCTTCCATTCTTTCTTTTCTTTCTTTCTTTCTTTCTTTCTTTCTTTCTTTCTTTCTTTCTTTCTTTCTTTCTTTCTTTCTTTCTTTTTTTGAGACAAGGTCCCTCAGTGGCTTGGATCTCAGTGAGTGAGCTGGCTTGGGTAGTCAGTAAGTCTCCGAGAGTTACCCATATCTGCCTCTACATAGCTGGGATTATAAATCAAGGATGCATTACCATTCCTTCTCGTTCTTTAAAGTCATTTCTAGGGAATCAATCTCAGGTATATGCTCTCACAAAGTATTTTACAATCTGAGCTGTCTTCCCAGCATAACTCTACATTATCTAACATAAATGTCTTAGTTGTGGTTTTATTGCCATGGAGAGACACCATGACCATGGAAGCTCTTATAAAGAAAGCATTTAATTGAGGATGCTTACAGTTTCGGAAGTTTAGTCCATTATTGTCCTGGTAGAAAACATGGCAGAGGGCAGGGTGGTATGGTGCTGAAGGAGGCAAGAGTTCTACATCTTGATCGGCAGGTAGCAGAAGGAGAATGTCACACAGGGCATAGAAGACCTCAAAGCCTGCCTCCACAGTTGTGTACTTCCTACACCTCCTAATGGTGCCACTCCCAATGAGCCAAGCATGCAGAGACATGAGTTTTAGGAGCCATACTATTCAAACCACCACAATAATGATGTAACTTGATCAGTGTTTCCAAATTTGGACCTAATAAAATAGAGATGGGGCTTAACTAGGTTTCATCTGGGACTTTTCCAGTAGGTGCTACTCATAAAGAGTATACTTGGGGAGAAAGAACCTGTTCGATTGCCAGTACAATGGCCACTGATCACTTCAAACATTCCTTATTTAAAACCAGCCATAATATTTTACCTCCTAACTTTTCAGGGTCTTACCCTAAAGATGACAAAATTAACGATATCAGCAAAGAAAGAACAACTTCCACATGTTTGGAAATAAACTTTCTTGGAGTGCTATTAAGTAAGTGTCTTCTAATATAGAAATTTATATAGCTTTATAAAATGTCTCTGTCAAATATTGAACACCACATAGGAGGAGAAGTATAGTCATCTCTTTGATACCACAATACCCAGGATACCATTGTATTTCAAAATATGTACAATTTTGAAGTTTTCTTAAAATTATTGAAACATATTATACAACTTCTCTCATGTGATGAGAAGCTCCACTTGCGCATTATGATGAGGAGCCATCTCAGGCCTGGTCTTCTCTACCACAGGCCACAGGCTGGCTCCCTGTCCAGACCCCATGGTGCTGGTGTGGTGGTCATCTTGACCTTGCTCCTCACCTGGCCTTACCAGGAGCCCTCAGACCAAGGATTTTTCTGGTCTCTGGCTTACTCCCAGTCTTGGAGCCACAGAGACCTGCCCAACCATGGACTAGTGGTCATCTCAGGCTGCCTCCCTGTCCAAGCCCCCTGGTGCCAGACTGGTGGTCATCTCAGACTCACGTATTTTGGGTGAATATTAGACTACTAATCACTCAGATGTTCATAGGTCAGAACACTGAGTGTACACATAGCCTCTCTCCTTGTTGTCACTTACTGACACACACACGACACAGCAGCCACACCTGCAATGCTTCTAGGGGCAGGCAGATATGATTTCAAATGATATTCTGATATAGTTCCAAACAGCTGTAAACTCATCTTTAATGGGAGCTTTCGTAGTTAAAAAAAAAACATAAATTTTCATAAGTCACTGTCAGATCTGTAGAGTGAGAATGCTATCTCTTTATCTAGATACTCAAAATGACATAGAAAAAGTGGTAATGTTTTGTTTCACTGAAATCTTCTAACACCAGGACCCAGATTCTTTTTAATAACACCAATTTAGATTATTTAGGGGTTGCTATTAACATTATGTTTCATTATTAGTCAAAATTACTTAAATATTTGAATTACATGATTTTTGTTAGATTAAGGGGCAAAAAATCAAATAACAAGTTTAGTTGGATGCATGAGACTTATTTGTAAATTTGGAGAGGGGCAGAACAATTTTTAAATAAAAAATATTTATTCACAACATATCCCTGTGTCTTAGATATAGTGTTAGTTTCTGTTGTGTCTACTATCAAACATTTGCCAACAAATGTTAGATAATTTTTGAAAATTTTTTCATTGACAAATATAAGGAGAAAAGGCAAAAAACAATTGATAGAATAATTATGAGTCTCCATGGTGGGTATTTCTGAGTGGAACAACTAGTCTATTTGGGTCTGCAGTTCTCAGGAAGGACGCGTTCCTGCTGCGGCGGTAACTGTTGTCCCACTGGAGAATTGTGGGCACGTTTGTTCTCTATCTGGTAAAGCCTTTCTCTTCTACTTTTATTTTTCTTCTGAGAACTCTTGTTTTATAAAATCTTTTCTTCCCAGTATATAATACACATTTCCCTCTGTTTCAAAGTGGAAGTTGACCTTGCACTCTCTCTGTGTTTCCATGGCGCTCTTGAATCTTTGTGCTAGAATTTGTCATATTTCACTGAAGTTACCTGTCATGTCACACATGTGCCCATGAAGTATTCAAGAGGAGTATTATTATGCATTTTGTCTCAGCATTTATCAAACTTTGTGACACGCCATGTATATTTGAGCCCATTAAGTGAAAGAATGATCTCTATAATTTCGTTAGAGCCTTCATCTCTATTTTCATCTTATACTGAAAGGCATGTGGCCATAATATGATGTATATTTATTTATTATTTGTACAGTATTCTGCCTGTATATATGCCTGCGCTCCAGAAGAGGGTATCAGATCTCACTATAGATATTTATGAGCCACCATGTAGTTGCTGGGAATTGAACACAAGAACTTTGTAAGAGCAACCAGTGTCCTTAACACTTGAGGTTTGTTTCCTGTCCACCATGTATATTTTGATTACTCTGTGTACCATTTCCATTTTCTTTTTAAAAAATTATTATTTTTTATCTCACTCAAGATGATATTTTTATTATTTTTTTAATTTCTATTAATTACACTTTATTCACTTTGTATCTCTCCATAAACCCCTCCCTTTTCACCTCCCAATCCCACCTTCCCTCCCCCTTCTCCACACATGTCCCTTCCCAAGTTCACTGATAGGGGAGGTCTTCCTCTCCTTCCTTCTGATCCTAGTCTATCAGCTCTCATCAGGAGTGGCTGCATTGTCTTCCTCTGTGGCCTGGTAAGGCTGATCCCCCCTCAGGGGGAAGTGATCAAAGAGCCAGCCAATGAGTTCATGTCAGAGACAGTCCCTGTTCTCCTTAGTAAGGACTTCTTCTGAAGTCCTTCCTGTTTGCCTTTCTGAGTGAGGACTGATCCTCCAAAGGTCTTGACTTCAATTCCCAGCCACCCCATGGTGACTTACAAGCATCTATAATGAAATCTGGTGCCCTCTTCTTGTGTCCATTTCTGGAATGCATGCTGCCATTTTCAGTTGAGTTGAGATTCTGCTAAAATAAACTACTACTAATAAGTGAAGTTAAAATGAACTCCAACACATTTTGTGTGCAGGCATTGTGTACAGGAAATCCCTCCTTTTATGACAACTCAAATGCATATATTAGGCATATATATATTTTTTGTAATACTGCAAGTTAAAAACTCGAAGTTAAAAAGAGTAGCTCAATATGTTATCAAGCAGAATAGCAGTTAAGTGCAAGGATATGAGGTGTAGAATAACTCTGATTGAATCTACATTTTTTCCTTTCAAATTCTTTTAATTAAATTTTTATTTTTTATATTAATTACATTTTATTCACTTTGTATCCAGCTGTAAACCCCCTCCCTTATTCCCTTTAATCCCACCCCCTCCTTCATCTCCTCCTTGCCCCTCTCCAATCCCACTGATAGGGGAGGACCTCCTCCCTTTCCATCTGACCCTAGCTTATCAGGTCTCATCACGACTGGTTGCAATGTCCAAAAAAATCTGGGCACAGAGGTCTTTTCTGAGACATACTCCAAACAAGGATCAAGGTCCATTCATGGATATAACCTAGGATTCCTACTCAGATGTTGCCCATGGCAGCTCAGTATCCAAGTGGGTTCCCTAGTAAGGAGAATAGGGACTGTCTCTGATATGAACTCAGTGGCTGGCTCTTTGACCACCCCCGCCCCTTAGGGAGGAGCAACCTTGCCAGGCCACAGGAGAGAACATTTCAGCCAGTCCTGAACCAACATTTTTAACATGCACAAATTACCTCCTCTTACAGTTTTTGCTCATTGTGAAAAATACACTAATCATCCCTAATCCTATCTTTCAAATATAATGTAAATTTATATATATTGATTATATTTGTTCTCACAACACATTTCTATATTCATGCTATTTAATTTACTTTAAAATATCTTGAAAGTTATCTTTTCATAGTATTGAGTATCTTAGTAATTTTCAGTATCTGTTTTACAGTGCTCTATGAATATATGCCTAGAAGTGGTATATCTGGAACTTGAGGTAGCACTATTCTTAATTTTTTGAGGAAGTGCCAGATTGATTTTCAAAGTGGTTATACAAGGTTACATTCTCACCAAAAATGGAGGAGGTTTCCCCTTTCTCCACATCCTCTCTAGTATACCTTGAGTTTTATTTTTTCTTTTTTAATAGTTTTTTTAAATTTATTTACTTTGTATCCCAGCTGTAACCCCCTCTCTTGTCTCTCCCCTCTTGTCATTTTTTTTTTTTTTTTGTATTTTTAATCTTAGCCATTCTGATGGGTGTTAGGTGAAATCTCAGAGTTGATTTTACTTGCATTTCTCTAATGACTAAGTATGCTGAGAATTTCTTTAAGTGTTTTCTGCCATTTGATATTCCTCTGTTGAGAGTTCTCTGTTTATGTCTGTACCCAATTTTTAACTGAATTACTTGATCTTTTGCTGTTTAATTTCTTGAGTTCTTTATATATACTGGATATTTGCCCTCTGTCTTATATAGGGTAGGTGAAGATCTTTTCCCACAGGGAGAACAACAGAGCCAAAATACCTGGGCCTAGAGGGATCTGCGGTGACCCATTCTCTAAGTAGAGACCATGCATGGAGAGGACCTAGACCCCCTGATCAAAGAAAGCCCATTGGCTGCTCAGTTTCCAAGTAGGCTCCCTAGTAAAGGATACAGGGTGTGTCTCTGACATGAACTCAGTGGCAGGCTCTCTGATCACCATCCCCTGGGGCGGTGCAGCCTTGCCAGGCTGCAGAGGAAGATGATATAGCCAATCCTAATGAGAACTGATAGACTAGGGTCAGATAGAAGGGGAGGAGGTCCTCCCCCATCAGTAGCTAGCTGAAAGGCATAGAGGGAATTGAGGAATGGTGGGTGGGTGTGGAAGTAGGCAAGGGATGGGGTTACAGGAGGGATACACAGTGAACAAACTGTAATAAAGAAATGTATGAATAAAATTAATTTCAAAACTAAACAAAAACATGTTCCATTCTAAGAAAAATATGCTGTAAAACTATTTGACTTCTGATACCTGCTCTTATGTATGATTACCTTTTTGAAAGATGTGAAAGATGCTTTGAAGATGTTGTTAATTGGTGACAAAGTACTTCTGAGGGACTTTAACCTAATGATAAAAGATCATTGAAATCTCGCATTATTCTAAAATATATGCTATCGTATCGTATAATGGTATTTCTGTGAAAATGTATCATGGGCTGTAGCAAATTTTCCCACATGCCATTGTACTCTTTTTTTTCATGCTCTGTCACTCACTTGTGTTTCCTTTACACAGTTTCATGTTACCGTTATGCCTTATTTACATATGAGTTTACATAGCTCTATAATATCTAGAACCCATAAATGAGGGAAATGAGATAATTGTCTTTCTGTAAATGACTTAATTTCATTATTATTGTCATTTCTATTTCCGCTTATTTTACTTAAAATGACATAACCATTTTTATCTTTATGGCTGAAAATTTTCCACTTTTAATATTTGCTACATCCTCTTTATTCATATTTCTACTGACTTGCACCATGTTGGATATTTAATCTAGTATGGTGAATGGTGCTTCAATAAACATTAATGTGGTGCAATTACCTGTGATATGGTGGCATAGAATATTGGCATTGAGGACCTGCATCACAGCATAAGTTTGCCTTGATTTTATGAGGAGCTTCATATTGATTTCCATAGAGTGTGGGTAGCAACAGTGAATTTTATATGTGATTAAGCCTGAAATTTTTCTGTATTTCTAGTTAGCAGTGAGAAGATTTTAAAGTGATATTAAAATCAATTTTAAAATAATTTATATTGTATATGTAACTGTTCTGTTACTTACATTCTATTATATACTTGGTGGGTTTTGTAATTTTTATGATAGAAATATAATAATCTATAGTAACTTCATACACAGAACAGGTATTATACCCTTAAAACTTGAGACACAAAATTCAAAAATTTAGGCTTTGTTGAATCTGAGTTTGAATTACTCCATTCAGTTCATGCAACATATTCATTTTCCTTTCTCAAACCATTTCTCTCTTATCATCATCTAATTTCATGGCCCTGTGAATAAGCAAGTGCCTTTCAATTTCACAATTGTTTCCTGTCTTCTTGCTTTCCCCATATAACCAGTTACCTCCACCTCTCCTATAATCCTACTTTAGTCCAATTACACAAAAGTTCATGCCACAGTTTAAATTCAAGTTAGGCACACATTTAAATTCTGTTGATGCTTATACTTTCAACACATAGAAAAGTGCTTGCCTATAACACATAATAAATCTTGTTTGAATGTGTAAGTGAACACACTTTTCAACCCCACATCTTCTGTGGGCTTTCTCCAGGAATGTTTCCTCCTTCACTCAGCCTGGCCTGAACATTGACTCCCCACCCACTCTCCATTCTGTCTCTTGGATAGATCCCACTTGAATTCATTTAAGTTCACATTTTCTGCTCTCAGGTTGTTTATTTCCCCTGAAACAAATGCATTGCTGTTTTTGTTTTGCCCCTTCTCTTATTCTTGCCTCCTTATGTGATCTTCCTTACAGATGCTTGGTTTAGAAACAAGCACTTCTATGAACTCTTCCTGTACTTCATGACTTTGGATTAAGTTTGGCTTTGTTCTCTCATTTCCTGTCACAAGCTCTTCCTTGATTTGAGTATGTCTCCCAAGGAAATGCTGTGCTGGATGTTTGTCATTGTGGAGGTCCTGAGGCAGTGCTAAGGTGTGCTTTGGAAGGTGGCGAGGTCAAGGAGACCCATCTTTGGAAGAGTTTAATGTTGGTGTTGTAGGGAGGCTTAGTTCTTTTGAGAATGGGCTATCTATTTTTTTTTT
>CM053753.1:88041070-88088338 GCA_028658305.1 Pachyuromys duprasi | reverse complement strand
GACAGGCTAGATCCCAGGGGAGGACATTGCAGCCAGCCCTGAGGAGACAGGATGAGCTGGGGTTGGATGGAAGGGGAGGAGGTCCTCCCCTTTTGGTGGACTTGGAGGGGGTGGGGAGGAAGGAGATGAGGGAGGGAGTGGGAGGGTGGGAGGGAATGAGGGAGGAGGCTATGCCTGGGATGCAAAGTACCTAACCTGTGATTGATATAAAAATAAATAAATTAATAAAAAAAATAAATCCCACTGTCTTGTTAAGGTGAAATTTGCCATTTATCTTTTTTTCAGAATGAAACCACAATTTGCCTTTCAGTGCAACCATCAAATCTTCTCCCCCCCCCCTTTTTGAAGGGACACCTACGTTGTTGTTCTAATGCATTAATGTCTCCTTTCCCTTATTAATCTTCCCCAGCACTTCAAGTCACTTCAGGACTGAGCATATCTTCATCCCCTGAGGCCAGGCAAGGCAACCTTGCCAGAGGAAAGTGATCCAAAAGCAGGCAATGGAGACCATGTTAGAAATGGGCCTCCCTCCTCTCACCATGCTCCCCATATGAAGACTAAGATTTGATCCTGATATTTCATTTATTTTTCTTTAGTTATCATCGATTTCTAGTTTCGTGTGTAAATATTAACTTGAATATGTCCATCTTTTACTCTCTCTTCTATCAGAATTACCACAGCCAGTCTTTCCATATTGCAACAAAAAATTATAACACAAAACATAAATCTAGCAACAACAAACCTATGCAAAATGATGCCAACTGCCCCACCTATAAGCCTGTTGCATCACAATGAAATTTACTCTCTTAGTTTCTTATAAAAACCTCATCATTTATAATTTCAAATCCTACTGTTACTGTTACTGTTCTTGTTCATAGTATTAATGCAAGCATTCCTCTTTACACTGATTTTTCTCTAGAGAGTTTCTTTTGACTACTTTCATTATTCATGATGAATGCATGCATCCTTCTTATTGTCAACATCTTTGTGCCTAAATGATATTTAGTTCATGACTATTATAGTCCATATTGTCAGAAGACTGGTAATATATATGGTCCCCTTCAAATATGACCATAAAATCAATATTAGTTTTGACTGAAAGCTTATTTGGAAATATGAGGTATAGAAAGATCAAGAAGTAAACTTACAACACATTCATTCCAAAATGATTGGATTAGGAAACAAAAATGCAAACACAGATGAGATACAATGGCAAAGTAAAGACACACATGAAAGCTTAGGAAGCTAGACATTGTAATCATTTATCTACAAGAACACCAAAGACTGCCAGTAAATGCTAGAAGATATGATATTTCTTTTAAAGAGAGCATTTTCTATTTCTTTGCCTATTCCATTTCAGCAACTGGAACTCTTTGTTATTATTGTTGTTGTAGTTATTTACAATTTATTCACTTTGTATCCCCGATGTCACCTCCTCCCATTACTACTCTCCTTACCCCTTCCTTCCCTCTCACTTAGTCCACTGATACTGGAAGTTCTCCTTTCCTACTGTCTGACCCTATCATGTCTCATCAGTACTGTCTGGATATTCTTCTTCTGTGGGCTGGCTAGGTCACCTCACCAGGGAGAAGTGATCAAGGACCAGGCAACTGAATTCATATCAGAGAATGTTTGGTCTCCCCTTACTAAGGAACCCACATGGAAACTTAGCTGTCTATGGGCAACATCTGAGCAGAGAGTCTAGGTCCTATCTATGCATAGTCTTTGGTTAATGCATCAGTCTCTACAATTCTCTCTGGGCCCTACTTTTTTGGGAGGCTTTTTGGTATCCTTGTGGGGCTCCTGTTGCCTCTGAGTCTTTCTGTATCCCCCTTCTTCTATAAGACTCCCTATTCTCTGTCCCAAGTTTGGCTGTGAGTCTCTGCTTTAATCCCCTGATGGGTAGGGTCTTTTACAGGACATCCATGATAGACTTCTACCCTGTTACCTCTCTTCTATGACTTCCAGTGTCTAGCCTGTTTTCCCTTCTGAGTGAGAAGTAAGCATCTTCCTTAGGGTCCTCCTTGTTGTTTAACTTCTTTAGGTCTGTAGATTTTAGTATGCTTATCCTATATTATATGGCTAACATCCACATATAAATGAGTGTATACCATGTGTTTCTTTCTGCTTTTGGGTTGCCTCACTCATGATGATCTTTTCTAGTTCCATACATTTGCCTGCAAATGTTATGATTTCCTTGAATTTAATTGCTGTCAAGTATTCCACTGTATAAATGCATCACCGTTACTTTATCCATTCTTCAACTGAGGGACATCTAGGTTGTTTCTACATTTTGGCTATTATGAAGAAAGATGCTATGAACATAGTTGAGCAAATGTCCTTAGAGCTAAACAGAGAATTCTCAATAGAAGAATATAGAATGACTGAAAAGCCCTTAAAGAAACCTCAATGTCCTTAGTCATCAGGGAAATGCAAATCAAAATGTCCCTGAGATTCTTCTTCATACCTATCAGAATGGCTAAGATCAAAAACTAAAGTGACAACACATGCTGGAGAGGATGTGGAGACAGGGGAACTCTCCTCCATTGCTGGTGGGAATGTAAACTTACACAACCACTCTGGAAATCAATCTGGTGCTTTCTCATACAATTAGGAATAGTGCTTCCTCAAGATCTAGCTATAGAATTCCTAGGCGTATATCTGAAAGATGCCCTTAGTACTCTTAATTGAGCCATTGCTTGTCTGGCTTCTCTGTTTCATCTGTACTTTTTATTTACAGCCAAGTAAACCAAATAACCAAAAGAACCTGTCAACACCTATAACTCTGACTTCTATCTCCCAGAGCTTTGACACAATACATACATGTTATTTTCAGATACTCTACTTGAGAATTTTTGCTGCAGAAATGTTAGGAAATTAATAATAACTGCAAAGATAACTAAGGTCATTTTGTTTGGTTCAGTGTTTCTGTGTTATTTAATACTAGTTTTCTGCAAACCCCTGAAGTCTTTGAATACATTACTCCATGTTGATGGTTACAACAGCATACCATGTTTTCAACATTAACAATTTACATTCACAGCTCCACCTTCCATACCAAGACACAGGCAGACACCGACATGTTATTTGCTACAAACAAAAAATACATATAAACAAAGAAATCAAACTAACAATGGCTTAGTTAATAATGCCAAGTGCTGAAATGGAATCAGCCAACAGGGGCCACCCAATTTTGTAATCTTGTGGAAGCAGTTGGTGACCTTTGAAGAGCATTTGCAGGCAACTGGATATGAAAGAGCCAAACTGTAAAAGCCAAACAGGGAGTCGGAATGGAGAAACGGAAGGATGCAGGTGTAAGATGCCCTTTCAGGGAAATTGGCAGGGAAAAAAAAGAACAGTAAATTGCAGTTGCAAATGTTTCCTGGGTCTCTAACTAAAGTGGTAAACTCATTTCTAAAGAGTTTTAGACATGAGAGCAGGTATGTTGCTTAGAAATGGTAGCAGAGACCTGCTGGACTGTAGATTTAAGGAGAGAGCATGCAATGGCGTAAGCAAAGCCATTTGAATACAGCTCTTGAACACAAAAAGGAGACAAAAAAGAGCAAAATGAGTCAAACTTGATGCCTTTGTTATTTGTTACTAGAGAAAATGTAAAAACAAATTAAGAGTCAGAAATTGATATGATGAATCTTAGAATTATTTTTGCTTTGTTTTCTGCTTGATTTTTGTAACCCTTTATTTCCTTTATTAGTAATCCATATTTTTGCTTTCAAGACTCCCTTCCCACATACAAAATAGCATTAAATGAGTATTTCCACATATAATATTTGTGTGTGTGTGTGTGTAAAGCTACATATACGGTTTTTTTGTTTGTTTGTTTCTCCATATGAAGTTGAGAATTTTTCTTTCAAGGTCTGTAAAGAATTGTGTTGGTATTTTGATGGGAATTGCATTGAATCTCTAGATTGCTTTTGGCAGAATGGCCATTTTCACTATGTTAATCCTAACAATCCAAGAGCACAGGAGATCTTTCCATCTTCTGATATCTTCTTCAATTTCTTTTTTCAGAGACTTGAAGGTTTTTTCCAAACAGGTCTTTCATCTACCCAGGGGTCTTTTATGAGACTTTCTCTAACCAAGGACTATGTATGGATATAACCTAGAACCCCTGCTATGATGTAGTCCATGGTAGCTCAGTATCCAAGTGGATTTCCCTAGTAAGGGAACAGGGACTATTTCTGTCATGACTCAATGGCGGGCTCTTTGACCCCCACCCCTACCCCCCGAGGGAGGAGCAGCCTTGCTAGGTCACAGAGGAGGACATTGCAGCCAGTCCTGAAGATACCTGATAAACTAGGTCAGGTGGAAGTGGAGGAGGACCTCCCCTTTCAGTGGACTTGGAAAGGGGCAAGGAGGAGACAAGAAAGGGAGGGTGGGAATGAGTGAGGGGGCTATGGCTGGGCTACAAATTAATAACCAGTGATTAATACAAAAATTATAAAAATGTAAAAAATGTTTTTTTTCTGTACTGCCTTTTGTTCTTAACTTCATTCTCAACTTTAAAACTGTCAATTACATTACCCCAGAGGGGGGGTGAAAAAGTTATTTTCTCGAAGTTGCTTTCTATAAAAAGAAAAGGTAATGTTCTTTTATGTCAGGTTCTGTGCTAAAGTTTTAAATACATCTCATCATTTCCCTATGAAACAATGCAAAGGTGTGTGTGTGTGTGTGTGTGTGTGTGTGTGTGTGTGTGAGAGAGAGAGAGAGAGAGAGAGAGAGAGACTGGTGAAACTGAGGCTAAGAATATTCAGTTCTGTAAAGTTAGACAATGTAGTTCCGGAAATTATAAAGCTTTCTTGATCAAGGATCTCAGTTAATCTTTTCATTGTTTAAAAAAAGAAAAGAAAAGAAAACTGCCTCAGGTTTCATTATGTGTTAAAACATACAGTTGACTGTAAACCTACATCTCTATTAGCTCTACTCTGCCCCTTATTTGCCTTGATGGCTGAGACAACATTCCCTAGCTACGTGATGACAATATCTTATTTCACTGATATTTTTAAATAATAAAACCAAAGTTCATGTGAGTAAAACAAAGATTAGCAGAGATACAGTGAGTAATAAAAATCTTCAGTTTCCTTGTTTCTTGTGTCCCTTGCAGAGAGGTGCTCGATAGTACAAACACCCTTTTAAATAAATATTGATGTGCCCATTTGGAAACTAATAAAACTGAATGCCTCCAGGGTGACAGCAATAAAAAGGAAGTATGTATTGTTCAAGGTGGCCTCAACAGCTGGCACTGGAGCTGAGTCAGATCTTTACAAGCATTTTAAATCATATTAGTCAGCAATTATTGTTAGCATGGACATTGTTAGCTGCAATTATCTAATGCTTTAAATTATCTAAAATCAATATGTTAGTACTAAAAGCTCAGACACATTACTTTAAAATGGCACACATGAACTCATTTGACACTATGTTAATTAGACTGTCCTATTTAGCCTATATTTATACCTTGTAAACCAGGTTAATTTAAAAGTTTATGGCACAGGCTTCTATCAGATTATAAAGTGAAATTTTGTTACCATTATGAGGAAAACAGATATTGTCAAGGGTAAGAAAATAGCTAAGATGCTAGGATGCTCCTAATTCATTTGGCACTTCTGAAATGACCTTCTTTCAAACCTTGACTACAAAAAGAGTAGATACTTTTGCTCATTTATATAGCTTATTCCATGGTTTGCTCCTGTGCCAAAATCACCCCTCCCTTGCTGTGTGCAATTATTAAGTAATTTGCATATTTATTTTAGATTATTTTGTGTCTGATTTTGCAGGGTATTCTTTTGATGGTTTGTAACAGGAAGGACTCTGAGAAAAATTATTGGAATTATGATCATATCAACAACTAATCTGTTTAGTAAATAAGTGGTATTCCTGGAAGCATTAATCTGTAGGCCAAGGAAAACTATATGCAAATGCAAGCCTTAATAGTCATGGTAAAGTGAACTGAGTATTAAATGCTCAAATTTTAATTTATGTGCAGTAACTGGGAGATTGGCGCTAAGTGGCTTCATCTCCAGGTGTGAACCTCCCTTTGAGATCAGCAGGAGTCCCTATTTTCCTCTATGACAGCTGACCTGGAGAGGACAGAGAGATTGGGAAGGACACAGGGAGGTCATCTTGCCTAACTCTGCTTCCCAGCAAGGCCATACTTAAATCATGCAAACAACTCCGTCACCCTGTTATTAAAGCTTGTCAGGAAGAATATTTCTTTGCCCTCCTTAGTTGACCATATAATGTTTAACATCTCTCAATTCTTCATTTTTATTCATCTATTCACTGTCGTTAGAGCTGCTCAGTTTGAAAAGCCAATTCCATACTTATGTCCTGCTACATAGCACACCTAGTCTCTACATGTGACTATTTTTTTCCAAGGGGATAAGATATCTTATAAAAACCTTTGCATAATATATAATCATATTTTACTGCATATATGCATGAAGGATCAATAATAAAGAAAACGGTGTAATGAATGGTTTTGTTTGAAAGAGATACATGTGGCATTCACTGTGCTTTAAATATTTGCATTCTGTAACATATCATCCTGGATACACAAATAAAGGTTATACATCTGTCAAAACTGCATTTCCTTTCCTAATGAATTTTCGTATGGTAGTATACTAAAACAGCCATTTTCATGCTATATGCTCAATTCTTTCCCCTTCAACACTGGTTGTCAAATGGATAAATGGATACAATGGATAATACTCCAACCCTGAACCTAAATTTTACCTAACTCTGAACCTAACTTTCACCTTCCTCGGACTGGTTTACTGTAAGATTCTAGAATATATCTCTGAACAAGGGAAATGTGGTTTACAAGAGAACCTTTTTTAATCAGTGAATAAAAGAAACCCTACTCTTATCCCAATTAGTGAGCACGGCTATCTAATGTAAATACACTAGCTTCTCAGCAGTAGCCTATCTTGATTCAGTCTCATGTAAGTTCAAGTCCATAGTGGCTGGAAATCAGAAGTGACTAGAACTTTCAAAAGCCCATCTCTTATGACTTATTTTCACCAGCTGGGCCCCACTTTCTAAAAGCTCTATTGGCTCCTAGACAGCTACCACCAGCTGGGGACCAAGCATACACACACAGAAGCATGCTGGGAAACATTTCCTGTTCAAACCCAAACATGAATTCCATCGTTCTCTCTGTTCTCAAGTCTCCTCTTCTAGGGCATCCTACCTTCCCTCTAGTGAATAAAGCTTTATTATTATTACCAAAAAATAAAAAATAAACTTTCAGTGAATTCTCTGAATATCTGTCTTTATCTACCACGTGCCCTATTACAGTTATCTTGTACCAGCTCTTTTCCTGCTACCTGATAATCCAGATGAGGAGCTCTTGGCTCCTTCTCCATTACAATGTCTGCCTGCATGCCAACATGTTTTCCACCATGATGATAACAGGCTAAAAATCTGAACCTGTAAGACAGCCCCTATTCAATGTTTTTCTTTATAAGAGAAAAAATATTGAACATAGAAAGCTTTAAGTAGTAAGGGATGACTGAGAGTATGGGAAGAAAGGTTGGCAGGTGAAAAGTTGACAAAAATGAAGAGTATATGGGGGAGCGTTATAGAAACGTAGTATCATGTAACCCATTTAAAACATGCAAAGGAAATACTGTGTGCGGCTAGATAATATTGTACCTATGGGAAGTGGGTAGCTAAAAAAAATAATAATCTCAAAACCCACTGTAGGAAACCTCCTTAGATGATGGTAAGAAATTCTACAGGGGCCCACCAAACCACACAGGCTCTTGGAAATCTTTTTTTTCTTGCCAACAAGAACTAGAGAAGATCCAGGGCCATTCAGCCCAGCATTTCCCTGATGACTAAGGATGTTGAACATTTCTTTAAGCATTTCTCTGACATTCAATATTCCTGTTAAGAATTCTCTGTTTACTGTTTAAGTTTAGAGGAACTCGAAAGACTCTGCTGATCAAGATATTGAAGCAGATGCTGAGACTCATAGCCAAATTTTGGACAGAGTGCAGGGAATCTTCTGAAAGAAGGGGGAAATACAAAGACCTGGAGGTGACAGAGCTCTACAAGGAGACTAACAGAACCAAAGAATATGGACCCAGGGGACCCTGCAGAGACTGATACTCCAAACAGGGACGATGCACAGAGAGGACCTAAAACCACTGCTCAAATGTAGCCCATAGGCTCAGTCTCCAAGTGGGTTCCCTCGTAATGGGACCAGGGACTGTCTCTGACATGATCTCAGTGGCTGGCTCTTGGATCACCTCCCCCTGTGAAGTGCAGCCTTGACAGGTAACAGATGAAGACAATGCAGCCAGTCCTGATGAGACCTGATAGGCTAGAATCGGAGGAAAGGGGAGGAGGACCTCCCCTAGTGTGTTAGGGATGAGTTATAGGGGGAGAAGAGGGAGGGAGGGTTGGACTGGGAAGAGATGAGGGAGGGGCTTCAGCCTGGATACAAAGTAAATAAATTTTAATAAATAATAATTAAAATTTAAAAGTCTACATGTGAAAAAACATAAAATAATGAACGTGAAAAATAAAAAGAATTCTCTGTTTAACTTTGTAACCCACTTTTAAAAATGGATTGTTTGGTGTGTTGGTGTTTAATTTCTGGAGTTCTTTATATATTCTTAATATTATTCCTCTGTTAGACATAGGGTTGATGAAAAATTTTCCCAGCCTGTACATTGTCATTTTGTTCTGTTGACAGTGTATTTTGCGTTATAGAAGAATGGATAAGGAAACTCAGGCAGATTTAATGGAATATTACTCAGTTATTAAAAAAACATGGAAATTTGCAGGCCAATGGATAGAATTAGAAAGAAATCATCATGAGAGAGATAACCCAGAATCAGAAAGACACATATGCTATTTACTCACTTGTAAGCAGATATTAGCCATATAATACAGGAAAAATCACAGACCTAAAGAAGCAAAATAACAAGGAGAACCCAAATGTTGATGCTTAATTCTTTCTGAAGGGTAAATAGAATAAAATCTGACATGGTAGAATAGAGGAAACAGGAAGGTAGCCTACTATAGAGGGTTCTCTGGAAGACTCTATCCACCAAAGGATCAAAGCAGATGCTGAGACTCACAGCCAAACTTTGGGCAGAACACGGGGAGTCTTATGAAAGAATAGGGGTTTAAATAGAAGGACACGGAGGGGCCAGGATCTCCATGAGAAGACCAACACAGCCAACAAATCTGGGCCCAGGAGGGCCTGTAGGGACTGATTCACCAACCAAGGACCATTCATCTAGAGGATTCAGATCCCCTGCATAGATGTAAATATAGGCAGCTCAACTCTCCATGTAGGTTCCCACATGAAAAATAAGGGGATCAGATGTTATCTCTGACATGGACTGAGTTGTTTACACTTCGATCACCTCCCCCTGACAGGGCGGCCTTTATAGGCCTCAGAGGAAGACATCTGGGCAGTCCTGATGAGACTTGATAGGCAAAGGTCAGATGGTAGAGAAGAGGGTTCCAAATTTGTGTGGTCTAGTGGAGGGGGGAGAGGGACCATTATGAAGCACTGTGACATTATTCTGAAAACAAAACATAACATTAGCATGCCACATCACTCAGTTCTTTTTAAAATATTTATATATTCTGTTGGTTTTTGTTTCTTGAGAAAGGTTTCTCTCTGCAAGCCCTTACTGTCTGGAAACTCTCTGTAGACCAGGCTGGCTCCCAACTCACAAAGACCATTCTACTTCTGCTTCTGAAATGGTGGTATTAAAGTTGTGCACCACCACACCAGGTTTATCATTAAATTATTTTGGGAACAAAAAGAAATTAATTTGGATACATTGTACAGATGTATAAATTGCATCATAAGAGAATAAGGAAAGGTGTACCAAACTATCTCAGTTGTAGAATGTGTGTTTATTATGTATAAAGACTTATATTCAATTTCTGACACCAAAAATAGAAATTTAAGTTATAGATAATTATTGAATTTAAAAATATACAGCTTAGCTATTATAAAATACTATTATTATATGTGCCAACACTATAAGCAATATACCTTTTAAATATTTACATATTGTTAATAATACATGGTATTTTTGCAAAAGTCAGTTTTCTAGAATTCCTTGAAATGTAGTGTTATAAAAAATTACATTAGGCTAAAGCATACAGTAAAGTGGTCATTTAAATAAAAACGTTGGAAATTAATAATTTCACAGCAATGGGTTCAAACACATATAAATAAAGGTTTACAGTAGTTTTAAAAATATGACTAATGCTGTTCAGTGGGTCCAAGAAAGTCTTCAGAAAAAAAGAATGTTAGCAGGAGTGTAAAAGGAAAGTCTGAGTGAATTTTAACAGAAAATAAAGTGCACCATTGATGTTATATAATCCCCCATGAAATGTGGAACATTAATTTTATACATGCCAAGAGGATTAGGATTTGACCACATAGTGTGATGGTACAAAGTATCAAAGTATTTGGATATGATATTCAAGTTTTCATTATGTAGGTATATAGAATTAATGGAGTTGGGAGTTTTGATCATGTATTAACTTTAATAACATCACAAACTTAGCTCAGAAACTTTTTTCAGAGAAGGCTTGGGAAGGTATTCTTCTATGTCAACTCACTGTCATACAGAATAAAATGTTCTGTAATAGATAAAAATGTACACATGCTTGAAGACAGCCTAGGGACAACAGTATACTTTTCTATCTCCATTGCTTATAAGCAAGCAGCTGAAATGTTTCAAACAGAAAAAAAATGATGACACATGATGAGACTGACTTTTGATAATGCATTGAAACTGCTTTCTGTTTAAGAGCTATGATGCTGCATATTTTGTTTTGTTTTACCTACTATCTTACATGTTATCCATGGAAAAAGACATTGCTATTATGACAGTATAGAGTTGAGTAGTCATGTGCTCATTATGATTTTATCTACAAAATATGCAAAATACTTTCTCAAGAAATGCCAAGGAAACACTTTTTGTTTGAATAACTTTTAATTTATCCTCTATTAAATGAATGGGCATCCAAGTCTCCCAGTATAACAAAAAGAGTGGTGGGATAAATGGTGAAGAAAGAAACTCCTCAGGTATTTTTCTTCCAAAATTCAAATTTCTACTCTAAGACTCTTTTTAAGATAAATTATAATTCATCTAATACCTTATCCCTGTGTTTTGCATGAAAAAAAGTATCAGTTAAAACAAGTCAATTCTGGCAAATTTCAAGGAAGCTTTGAAAACTAGAGATATTGCTGTTATACCTAAGTCATAGAAACTATTGCTATTGATTCTTACTCTGCTTATTTTGTGAAGGTCATGAAACCAGAAACTAACATTGTGGGTATATTGGTACGTGACATTAAAAGTCAACTGGAAGAAATAATTTACTTAACCATAAACACTGACTAGATATTAAATAAACAAGAAATCTGTTGTAATACAAGTAGTCTGCATGCTATGCATCTAATTTAGCATGGATGTGTGATAACTTGCAGTGGAAGGCTGCCAATACTTTAAATGTGATTTAGATGCATTCTGTGCAAATTGAAATGTGACCTCAGCTGGTAGTTAACTTGACAATTACACTTTCATGTCCAGCTGAGTACCAATGTGGCCTTTATCCTTGTCAGGTATGAAGATATAATGCGTTAATCAATCTCTCTGGATATTTAGATTTAGAACTAGATAGAGTGTACTGGACATAGAAATAAATGTAATTATTGACAATATTTTGTACTATATTTCAAGTAGTGAAAAATATCATTTCCCATTTAATATATACATCATATGTACAAACTAAATTAATTCCTAAACAATAGATTATAGCACAAAGATTTATCAAGTTTACTATTCTCCATTGTGTTTATCTAGGTAATGGCAGAAACAGAAATTAAATTTTTTATTACATATTTCAAAAATTGCATATATTCAAATCACCATCCCTTTAATCTTTTTATTACTAATTTCTATTTAATTATACATATTTATTTATTTATTTATTTATTAAAATTTATTCACTCTGTATCTCCTCTGACACACCTTCTGTCTTCTCCCAGTTCCACCCACCCTCCTTCTTCTGCCCCTGTGACTTTTCCCTAGTCCCCTGATAGGGGAGAACCTCCTCCCCTTCTATCTAACCCTAGCCTATCAGGTCTCATCAAGGCTGGCAGCTTATTCCTATGTGACCTGGAAAGGCTGTGTACTACTCAGAAGGAGGCGATCAACTCAGTCACTGAGTTCATGTCAGAGACAGCCCATGTACTCCTTACTAGGGGACTGAGCATCCTATGGACTTCCTCTGAACAAGGGGTCTAGGTCCTCCTCATGCAAGGTCCTTCATTGGAGTATCCATTGCTGCAGGACCCCTAAGCCCACGGATTTGGGGCTTTGTTGTTCTCCTCTGGAGTTCCTATCCCCTCCAGGTCTTCTATCCCCTCTTCTTCCATAAGGTTTCCAGCACTCCGCCCAAAGTTTAGCTGTGTGTCCCAGTATCTCTGACCATACCCTGGTAGGTAGAGTCTTTCAGAAGCCCTCTGTAGAAGGTCCTTCTCTTGCTCCTTGTCTTCTCCTACTTCTGATGTCTATTCTGTTTGTCCTTCTAACTGAGGATTAAATATCTTTCCTAGGTTCCTCCTTGTTTAGCTTCTTTTGGCCTACAGATTTTAGTATGTTTATCACATACTATGTGGCTAATATCCACTTAAAAGTAAGTATATACCATGTGTGTCTTTATGTTTCTAGGTTACCTCACTCAGGATGATCTTTTCTAAGTCCTACCATATGCCTGAAAATTTCATGATTTCCTTGTCTTTAATAGGTGAGTACTATCCCATTGTGTAAATACACCATAATTTCTGTATCCATTCTTCCATTGGGGGTCATCGAGGTTGTTTCCAGATTCTGGCTATTACAAATAAAGCTGCTATGAACATAGTTGAGCAAATGTCATTACTGAATGGTGGAACATCATTTGGGTATATGTGTAGGAGTAGTATAGCTGGGTCTTGAAATAGCACTATTCCTAATTTTCTGAGAGAGCACCAGATTGATTTCCAAAGCGGTTATACAGTTTACATTCCTACTAGCAACGAAGGAGGGTTCCCCTTTCTCCACAACTTCTCCAGCATAGATCAACCCTTGAGTTTTGATCTTGGCCATTCTGATGGGTGTAAGGTGAACTCTCACAGTTGTTTTGATTTGAATTTCCTAAGTGACGAAGGATGTTGATCATTTCTTTAGTGTTTCTCTATCATTCGATAATCCTTTGTTGAGAATTCTTGGTTTAGCTCTGTGACCTGTTTTTTAATTAGATAACTTGATTTGTTGCTTTTGTACTGTCTCAATTCTTTATGTATTCAGAATATTAGCCCTCTGTCAGATGTAGGTTTGGTTTAGATATTTTTGGTTCTGTTGCTCTCCTTGTGGAGCTCCTGTCCTCTCCCTATCTTACCATTTCCCGCATCTTTCCTGAGATTCCATGTACTCTGCCCAAAATTTGGCCATAAGTCTCGGAAGATGCTTTGATATTCTGCAGGGCAGAGCCTTTCAGAGGCCCTCTGTGACAGGCTCCTAACTTGTTTCCTGTTTTCTTCTTCTTCTGATGTCCATCTGCTTTGTCTTTCTGGTTGGAGACTGAGAATTTTAGCCATTAGGGAGGGGCATGCATGGAGAAGGAGGAGGGAAGGTGGGATCAGGAGGGGGAGGGAGGGGTTTATGGGGGGGATACAAAGTGAATAAAGTGTAATTAATAAAAAAAGGAAAAAAAAGATATCTTACCTGTCTGTAGATTGTTTTTTTTTCTTTTTGTGTTTTTCTGATGACAGTGTTCTTTGCTTTATAGTTTACAGAAGCTTTTCAATTTCATGAGGTCCCATTTATTAATTTGTGATTTAGAGATTGTGCTGTTGGTGTTTTGTTCTGGAGGTTGTCTCCTATGCCAATGAGTTCAAGGCTCTTCCCCTCTTTTTCTAACAGATATAGTGTGACTGGTTTTATGTTGAGGACTTTGATTAACTTGGACTTTAACTTTGTGCAGTGGGATACATAAGAAGGACCCTGGGTAAGATGATCAGTCTTCACTCAGAAAGGCAAATGGTATTGACATAGGAAGAAGCAGAAAACAGGGAACAGGACGGGAGCCTACCATAGAGGGCCTCTGAAAGACTCTACCCAGCAGGGTATCAAAGCAGATGCTGAGGCTCATAGCCAAATTTTGGGCAGAGTGCAGGGAAGCTTATGAAAGAAGGAGGAGATAGAAAGACCTGAAGGGAATAAGAGCTCTACAAGGAGAGCAACAGGACCAAAAAATCTGGGAACAGGGGTCTTTTCTGAGACTGATAGACCATTCAAGGATCATGCATGGAGATAACCTGCACAGATATCCGTGCACAGATGTAGCTAATGGAAGCTCAGTCTCTGAGTGGGTACACAATAAGGCGAACAAGGCCTGTCTCTGATATGAATTCAGTGGCTGGCTCTTTGATCACCTCCCCTTCATGGGGGAACAGCCTTACCAGGCCACAGAGGAAGACAATGCAGCCAGTACTGATGAGACCAGACAGGCTAGGGTCAGGTGGAAGAGGAGGAGGACCTCCCCTATTAGTGTACTTGGAGAGGGCATGGGTGGAGATGAGGGAGGGAGGGTGGGGTTGGGAGGGAATGAGGGAAGGGTCTATAGCTGGAATACAAAGTGAATAAATTCAATTTAATATAAAAGTAGAAAGCAAAAGTAAAAGAAAAATGTGGAAGCGATTGTGTTTGGTGCATAGATGTTCATGATTGTGATGTCTCCTTATGGATTTTTCTTTTGATTAGATGAAGTATACCTTCCCATCTCTTTTGATTAAATTTGGTTGAATGTCTATTTTATTAGATATTAGGATGGCTATTCCAGCTTGCTTCTTGTGTCTGTTTGCTTGGAAAACTTTTTCCAGCCCTTCATGGGGAGGTAGTATCTATCTTTTTTGCAGAGGTATGTTTCTTCAATGTAGCAAAATGTTGGATCATGTTTCTGCAACCATTCTGTTAGTCTGTGTCTTTTTTTGGAGAATTGATACCACTGATGTTAATAGATATTAGTGTCCCATGACTGCCAGTTCCTTTTATTTTGCAGTTGTTAATGATTGTGTTTGTTTTGTTTTTTTTGATGTGATGGTGTCTTTATCCTGTGTTTTCTTGGGTGTACTTGAATTTGTTGGGTTGGAGTTTTTCTTCTAGTATTATCTGTAGGGTTGGATTGCTGCACGTATATTGTTTAAATTTAGTTATGGAATATTTTGTTTTTTCCATCTACATTGGTTGAAAGTTTTGCTGGGTATAGTTAGTAGTGTGGGTTGGCATCTCTGATCTCTAAGATTCCTCTGCCTGATATCTGCCCCGGCTTTTCCGACTTTCATAGTCTCTCTTGAGAATTCTGATGTGATTCTCATAGGTCTGTTTTATTTGTTGCTTGGCCTTTTTCCTTTGCCACTTTTAATATTTTTCTTTGTTCTTCATTTTAATATAGTTCTTTGATTTAGTATTTTCACTATTATGTGTTGGGAGGAGTTTCTTTTCTGATCTAGTCCATTTGGTGTGCTGTAAGCCTCTTGTAGGTTTATGGCCATCTCTTTCTTAAGTTTGGGTATATTTTTTGTTCTATAATTTTCACAAAAATATTTTCTGGACCTTGGAGACTGGATCCTTCTTTTTTGTATGTTCCTATTATTCTTCGATTTTTAAAAATTTTATTAATTACACTTTATTCACTTTGTATCCCCCTATAAACCCCCGGCTTCTCCCCTCCCAATCCCACCTTCCTTCCCCCTTCTCCACAAGTCCACTGATAGGGAAGGTCTTCCTTTCCTTCATTCTGATCCTAGTCTATCAGCTCTTATCAAGAGTGGTTGCATTGTCTTCCTCTGTGGCTTGGTAAGGCTGCTCCCTTATCAGGGTAAGGTGATCAAAGAGCAGACAAATCTGTTCATGTCAGAGGCAGTCCCTGTTCCCATTACTATGGAACCCACTTGGATACTGAACTGCCATGGGCTACATCTGTGCAGGGGTTCTAGGTTTTCTCCATGCATGGTACTTGGTTGGAGTATCAGTCTCTGGAAAGACCCCTGTGCTCAGATTTTTTGGTTCTGTTGCTCTCCTTGTGGAGCTCCTGTATTCTTAGATTTTTGTCTTTTTTGGTATTCTTGATTTCTTGGACATTTTGGCTTTGTAACTTTTCTGATTTTTTTTTTCTTTTAGAGATATATCAATTTCTGCAATTGTATCTTCAGCACCTAAGATTCTCTCTTCCATCTCTTGTGTTCTATTGGTGATGCTTACTTTTGTGTTTCCTGATCTCTTTTCTAAATTCTCAAGCTCCAGATTTTTCTGTTTGTGTTTCGTTTATGGATTCTAATTTCGTTTTTGTGTCTTGAATGATTTTATTTATTTACTTCATCTGTTTGAATGTGGATTCTTGTCTTTTCATGATGGCTTCTCTTTTTGTTGTTGTTGTTGTTGTTGATTTCCTCTTTATGTGCCTTAAATAACTACATAATTATAGATCTAAGATCATTTTCCTGTGTTTCGACTGCAATAGAATATTCGTTGATATTTGGAGATTCTGGTGAAGCCACACTGTCCTGGTTTTTATTGCCTGTATTCATAAGCTGGCCCTTAACCATCTGGTTGCCTGTAGCCTTGACTGATTATTCTTGGAGTCTGTGCTGCAGACTGTATCTACCTGTCTCTGAAGTCTTGAGTGATCTCTACTGAATTCACTCTCTCTGCTGGCTCACTGTTTTTGAACCATGTAGCTGGGGCACAGGCTGAAAGATCTTCTATTCTTCACTCATCTGGAACATGAGTCTCTTGGTCCCATGAGCACCAGCCACTGAATCTATCAAAATCCTAAAGGAGCTGGAAATTGAGTTTTCAGTGGAGACTGTAGAAATGAGTAAAGCCAGCTGGTGCCTCCATTCTATCTACTTAACACTTTTAATGGAATTGTGACCTACAGAACACAGTAGCTAACCAAAGACCTTTGCGGTGTTGAAGATGGTAAATTTATAACAATTTTGTTTAGGGACTCTGTATAAACATGTACAACAAATTCAGAATGCTGATCCCCATCCTATTTGACAATTAACCGCACAGGACTAGATCTTGGTCCAACTGCCAGCTTATTATGTTTTTGTGTCCACTGACAGGTTAATGCCAAGCAGAGGAAACCAAACACACTTCCCTAGTGGGTACTCTGTTTATCCTAGGCTACTTAGCTTCTCCATAGCAACAGCACTTAGAGGGCCATTTCTGCTATCTACTGTAAAGCTTTGAAACATATATATATATATATATATATATATGTGTGTGTGTGTGTGTGTGTGTGTACATATTTTTTCATTTGAGCCAAATGCTGATGTCAGATGAATATCAGGATTGCAAATAAAATAAAATAAAGAACTAAACGTATGGCTTTTAGTTTGTGTGTTTGTTTGATTGATTTGTTTAGGAGTATCTTTGTTTCCATAACTGTTAAATGAGAAAAAAAAAACTATTTCTTTGTTCACTTAAAGTTCTGCAACTAAATTCTAGTAAAGTTGACTTGAAAAAGCTAAATCAATATGAGAAGAGCATATAAGTTTATTAATGTATAGATCATCACATGGAAACATGCAAATGAGAAATATATATGGCAATAAGAATCTGGTTTTATATACAACCTGAGGCATAATAAAAGGACTTTGTTGGGAATAAGACAATATATGTGGAAATTATATATATATATATATATATATATATATATATATATATATATATATATATATATATATATATATATATATATATATATCCTCCACTAAAATGATATATGACCTGTTTGTAGAAGTGTACTTGAATCTGCAGGCTATCTAGAGGTCATCAGCTCAAAATAACTTGTACATTTAAAGTCAGGTTTTAGGTATGACATTTTAATTACCTTCTTGCTTATAATGACAGGAATAGAAAACGAAACTACCAAGTAATGTATGGGGAAGCCTGGCAAGCTTAGAGATGGAAGCTGGGTGTGTGAGAGTGTCACATCAATAAAGGCAGTGACAGACAGTGCAGAACTGCACAGCACTGACTGTTTCTCATGGGAGGTGGTCCTCTTAGGTTATACAGTGGACAGCAGGATGTCAACAGAGGGACTGTGCAATATAAGTGGAACCGCAGCAGAACACTGGGTTCAGAATCCAGTCTCCTCCACATGTCAAAGACTGTCCACAAAACTGGCTGTTTAGTTCCTATCATTTTCTAACAATGATGAGCACTTTCTAGCAGTCTGGAGCCAGCTTCATCTGGGACATGTTGGACTCCTTACAAACCTGACATGTGGGTTCTCGACTCATTAATCGAAAAATGAAAGATTTATTGATGTTTGTTCCTCAAGTTTGTGGAGCATGAAATCGTGGTTACCTTGCACTTTCCACTCTGAGCACTCTGTCTGCTTTGAATTATTTATACTGAGCAGACATAACTTTTATGATCAGGGAAAGAAAACAACACATAGCATTCTAATTCTTTTGGAACAAAATAAAGCACTGGATATGTAAAAACAATTTTCTTTCTTTCCCCTGTTTGAGACCTCTTGTATCAAGAACCTTCACTGCTATTTTTGATTACTAAAAGGAACCATTTCTGATAATTTATACAGTTTGTCATATACTTCCTCTCAGCATCTAATTTTGATAGTTAATTTTATGCAAATGGGTTACAACTAAGTTTAATTCCTTATTTTAAACACTGCCATTTACAGTTTCAAAAGCAACTTTTTTCCCCTCCACTCCAGACTATTTTATATTGAACCACATTTCATTATATTTCAATTATTTTGTTCCACAGAGGGAAGAGAGAGATTCACTTTACCATGGAGATTTAGAAACCATCAAGAGGTTTTTCACATCAAAACTACCACTGGAATAATACAACAATGAATGTCACTAATGGACCATCAGCATTTGACTATATCCCTGTGGCCATTGTAAACAATTACTACCCAAATGGCCCTATGTTAATTCAAAGGTTGCATTTACCCACTTTAGAGTGGAGGTTATAGCTCTTTCCATCTGTTAATCCTTTATTATTAGACTTTAAATTTCTTGGGGAAACAGATGGCTGTAAACTTTAACAGGTGTTTATGGTGCACTACCTTAACTTTAAATGCTGAACAGGTATGGCTCTAAGTTTGCTGGGCTGTTTAGGGAATTAGTGCTGTAAGATGTGTGGGTAAAGAACTAATTTGTTTTGAGCTACCTGAAGAAAATTCAATATGCTCTGCACAGTGGTTTATTCTTACTTGACATGGTGCAATACAACGAGAAATGTCAGAAAAAAAAAAGATTTAAAGAAATCCTGAACTATATTCTTCCAACCAGCCTACCACTTGCCCTGCTAATAAAATGCCAAACAACAACATGATCCAAGTTTACTTTAGTAGATGAAAGCCAAGCAAACGGGGGAAGTACTCATGCATCAGTGACTCCCTCAGTTGTTATGTGTGTAGCACAGATCATCTCTGCTATCCCAGAACACGATGCAAATCTTCATTTATATTCTGTACATCTTCACAATATTTTCTGCATACATCACATACTGCTTCACTTGGCAATATTCTACTCAATTGAATGGATCACTATCTACTGCTTCTTAATTCATGCAATGAAAAAAATAGGATAGAGAACAATGTGAGAGCTAGCCTGTGTTTTTATACATAAAATAAATTCTCTAAAAGCAATAGACATATATTCACATTCCAGTAGTTAGCATACAGCTCTGCTAATATACACCGTATAAATTTATCAAATCATCTTTTTAATAACTTGCTTTATCCAATTCAAAACTGATTCTAACTTTGATTCAAAAATCCTGGGTGACTTATCCTACCACATAAGTATTGATTATACATATTTATATCACACATATTTATATGTGTAAATCAATATCTTGATAATATTTTGATAATATCTTGAATATTATTTTGATAGTTTGAAAATATCTTGATAATATTTCTTGAATTTGCTAAATGAGTCATAGTTTCAAAGACACTGATAGATACAACTGCTTGCTTAAATAGTTATAAGTAGAAATGTGTAACTAAGATTTCTTTGTCTTATAAGTTTATTAAGAGTGTTCCTGATTCTCCCACATATATGTTGGCTATATATGTTTGCTCAAAATGAGAAAAAAATAAGAGAATTACAATATAATCAATAGCTAGTTAAACTTCAGCAACCACAGTATATTTCTAGTCTTCTATCAGTTTTTGAGTTTGTAGATTGTCTGGGCTAAATGGCTTGTTGAGTTTCTGTAATCGAAGTAAATTCCCCTTAGATTATGATTGGAATACTTTTCTCTTGTTTCTTACATTATTGAAATACTGCAGAAACACATTATTGATCATTCTATTTCTTTCTGAAATATAACTAAGAATGACTCTTGCAAATTATAATCATTATTTCAGATGTGAGTCCTTTCACAGTCAAGTGTAAAATATTTGAAATGGTAGTCTGAAGACATGGTCATCTTCTAAATTTCCTTTCATAACTGTGCCGATGCTTTACTCTTTTCTGCCTTGTTTTTAGGGCATTTGACTAATAGAACCTCTTCAGTAGGGTTCCAGGTATTTTTTTTTTAAAGAAAGTGACCAAAATATTTAGAAGGAGCAATGAAAGAATTTCCCTACTCAGAGTGCTATTCTATTTTCTCTCAACTGAAGGTATCTGGCCCTATTTCCCTTTTCCTGACATAATTTTTGCCTCTTTGTGCTAAGGACAGGGAGAATCCTTGCCGTTTCCTGCCCCCAGTGATTCATTATCCATTGCACTGTACCTATACAATAGCTTTAGCAAATAGTATATCTATTAAATTGTCTTCAGATTGCCTGAGTTCCCTATGTGCTATGTGTTTCCCAGCTGGGCTGTAACTGGTGTAGTCTCGAACTGATAAGTAAAACAATTTAAAGGATTCAAAGTTTTAAATTGCACCTATTTGCTACTTTGAGTCTTTTAAGTAACAGAGACTGGGAGAAAGTGTCTGAGAAATTCTCATCTACTATTTTTTTTTTCTGTAGCAAAATAGTCCTGTTTACTTGCAAGTATTTTAAAGTTAAGCAACTATTTAGAATTGAGGAGAAAATAATATAGCTCTTGTTTTGAGAAATGGGTGCTGTCAAGGCTTTATTACCAAAAGGAAGCACCAAAAGTAATCAAGGCTCTTTTACAAAATAGGATGTGTACCTTCCTGTCAAATTCCATTAGCTTACAGATTTGAATTATAGTTTTATTTCACAAAATAGTGTGATGGAATCAGACATAATATTAGAAGCTGAGATTTCTGTTTAAAATTGCCTTTTCTTTCTGCTTGGGGAAAAAGCATTCTGAAATACATCCTTCTAATCAATTGCTAATAGATAATTCAGTGCCCACCTGCACCAAATTGTCTGTTCTCAGAATAGAACACCTTGAAATTCCAGAGAGAATGCACTTGCTTTCCGGTTTGTGCATAAACAAGCTACCAGGTGAACCTCTTGTGAACCAATAGGGAAGTGATATTTTTATGTAGCCCATAAATTGAGAATTTTTCCCCAATTGGCCACATATCACAAGTATGAATGCATCCTCCAGACATCCAATTATGTGCCACAGACTCTCATGTAGGCAGAAGTATATAAAATGTCTCAAACACAATGCATAAAAGCTGTGTGTTATTGTGGGTTGGTATTTTGTAGGTGTGTGTGTGTGTGTGTGTGTTTATTCATGCTAAAGTTATGTGTATACATCTGTATGTTTAGGTAAGATGTTAATGTCTGGTAGCTTTTTAAATCACTCTATATTTGGCCTTTGAGATACAGTTTTTTACTGAACTGGATAGACTTTCTGCTAAGCAAACCTGGATTTCTCTCATGTCTGCCTAGCTGGCCCTGAAGTTTAGGAAGGCCTAGGTTTTGTTCATTCATCGAACCTTGGGTCTTTATTATGACATAGCAAGTACTTTGTCAAATATTCCATCGCCTCACATTTCACTAGTAAATGAGTAAAACAATGGGCATCCCGTAGATCAGCATAATTGGAAGTTTATTAGGTCATCTGGTAATTTTTTTGCATATAAAAAAGAAAGTAAAAATGTCTACTGGAAATGTTTCCAATAAAATGTTACTATTAGTTATACATAGCTTTAAATGAAAGCTGTAGCACTGATATCAATAATTGTTGAAATAAAATAGCCTTTGTTCACTTATTAAATGGTGATGACACCCTAAGTCTCCATCTTTCCCTGGGCCCGTGCTGAGGAATGAGTTAGGAAGCATGCTCTAAAGCTCATCCCTCAGAGTCTGCCATCAACCGTTTCGTAGTGTTTGTCACTCTGTTCTGCTGTGCAGCAAACATTCCTTGCTTGTTTTTTGTAACTGTTCATCAGAAGGAGGGTAACTGATAAAAGAACAATGCTGGTCTGAAGATAGGTAAGAGGGTTACTGATAGGAGAATCATGCTGCAACAGAAGCAGGGAAGGGCAGTATGGATCTTTGAAGAGTGCTCTAGTGAGCAAGTAGACATTCCTGGGGCTACTCTGAAAATAAGAAGCTATCATGCTTTAGTTTTGCAAAAATAATGGGGATAAATGGCACCCTACTACATGCTCTTGTAGCTACTACAACTACCAAGTTGCATGGTACCTTTTTTAGCTGTACTGTGGCTTATTTATTTCAATATATAACTTCATCTCATTAAAAGTCTTGTCACCAAAAATGCTATATAAATATATATATATATTTATATGTATATATGTATTTATATGTATATACATACACTTGAAAGTGTCTGCTCTCTTATGATTTTCTGGGTGCTGTCCATAACCATGAGATCATTATCTGCCTTAATGGTTTGATAAGGATCTCTAACTTTGGGCTCAGTCTTCTTTCTGAGCACTCACCAGTACAGGCAATACTAAATAAGCAGAAGTTCCTGTCTGTACATGCAGGTTTAGCTAGCACTATGTACTTCTGAGTCACACTTGCATGCATGTTCAACTGTTTTCCCATCCACTTTGTTTTCATTTGCAAGGCATAGATCTTGAAGTGACCAAACATCTCTAGAGTCCAATTATTGCCCACATACTTCACTGCCCTCATTTCCAAACACAGCTAAACACTGATGTCTCATATTTGCCGACTCTACAACCTCTTGCAGTACAAATTAGTTGCTAACTCACAAAGCCTGACCTTTTCAAGGGCTTGTCACTTGTCTCAGCTGCCCAAGACCACACTTGGATAGGTTGTTTCTTTTCTTTCTTTCTTTTTTTTTTTTCATGAATCACTGCTGTATTTTACTGTCTGTCATGGTGGCTGTCTTCTCTTACTATCCATTCGTGAAAAAATTTCTTTGTTGATAATTTATGCATTTTGCATTTTATTAACATCCAATTTGATTTGTGTGTGTGTTTCCTCATTTGTGTCACAGTTGATGACTGAATTTGAATTTGAGCATGCAAAACTAAAAGGGCAATGAGTAACCTTCATCAAGTGTCCTGGACTCCAAGAATCTGCTAGGCTCTTTCTTATGTTAAATTTTCTAAGCTGTTTTCTTCTCTGCTTGAATGAGGATCACAGCATGGACCTGAGTTTTCCTCTGGTCTAGCATTGACAATCTTTTTCATTTTAGAAGAGTCACTTAATCTCTGATTCACATTTCTTATGCATCTCACTAAATTCCTCATGATGTAGTAATATACAAAACAAAGATACCTGTAATTGTACATAGGAGACAAGTCATTAATGTTAGTCAACACTGTTCAATATCAGTCTTAATTTGTAGGGATGGTACAGACCCACCCTCAGAGCACTATATTCTCAATACACATGGAAAAAAACATAAATTATTTTTCATCTCCAGAGGCCTTATTTTAATGCAAATTTGGGGATATAACCACTATTGCCATTAATATGCAAGATAACTTGTCATAATAATCCCCTTAATAATTAACTTTAGCTCAAAAACTCCACCAGATGCTGAGTCTGAGCAGAGAATGAACAATTACATGAAACTGTAAAGCAGATTTATTTATGTGTAAGAAGCCTTACAGTTGAGAAAGAAGAGGAAAAGTAGCTAATGAAAAGTCTATGTGGAAAACAGTTTATTTTTTATTGTATACTAATGTTATGAGCTTAAAATCTAAAATAAACATATCTTTGCAAGTTTAGTCATATATGAATATTAAATTAGATTTATTTTCATCTTCATATTAATTAAATGGTCTTTTAGGATATATTAACATTTATATTTATGTTTATGAGTGTTTCTTATATGTGTGTAAATAAATCACATGTGTTCTTGGTGCTATCAGAGGACAAATGAGGGTCTTAGCTACTGTAAGTTCTGGAAATCAGAGGCTCTTGGCAAGAACAATATATGCTCTTAACCACTAAGCTATTCTCCCTTAATAATATATTAACAATGGTTGATTAAAAAGAAGTATTTAGAGCATAACCTAGATCATCTCAGAAATATTGAAATAGAAAGTACTTGTAAATTACAAACTTATGGTGTTCATATTAGTGTTTTGTTTCTAGTATTAAGTAAATTTCATATTATAAATTATACCTCTAATTCAAAAGTAGAAAAGATTATTTTAATTCACCAGGTAAACCATTCATTTTTGATTCTCTGAATTCTTTTTTCTTGATTGTACACTTTTGAGAATCATTACTGTAACATATACAGAGGATATTAGCAAACCAAATCTGGATTAGACTAAATTAGTGAAACACAAAGAGCAAAACTGAGCATTACTTTTGTATTTATATTTCAGTGGAAGTCAATTCTAAAAGAGAAAAGAATTATATATATCCTAGATTAGCATCTTAGACTATATTACAAAGATGATTTTGGGATTAGATTTCTTTACAAAATAATGTTTTTAGGACAAAAATAAAATTTCTAAATAAGATCACTACTGTGATTGAAATCTCAAATGTGCTGCATTTATTAGATTTTGAAGAAATCCTCAGAGGTTAGAAATCAATTTATGAAATGAGTATATGTATGTAATTTGAATCTTAGTCTTCTCAAAAATACCATAAATAAATGCTTTCACTATACATTATTGATTAAGTTTCTCACTTAGATATAGGATTCTTGGTACTTTCTGATGAGAAAATTAACTTGGAGAGATTAAAGTTTTTATCCAACCACATATAGTAATAGAAAAAAAAAGATTTAAAAACTTTAATACCAGTTTTTGTTCTTCTTCTAGTTCTTTATTCAATGTTAGACACTCAAGATCTCTGTTTGCAAACTTGCTAAACCACAGAACCAATGTGGCAACCATTTGTTAACTCAGCCATAATTACACCTGCAGTATAAAACCTTCCACTAATACTGTCCTTTGCAATGACTGAGTTAAAAATTATCAAACTTACTCATTCAAAGTTATCGCCATTGATCTTGGATACCTTCTAGAATTTAATGGTAAGACCCTAGTGTGCTCAAGACATATTAGAAATCAAGTAAATACAGACCTTTTTCTTCACTACTTGATAGCCTTTGCAGTGGTAAAAGTTGTTATGCACAGTATTGAAAAAAAAAAGTAGTCATTACTCTCACCCAGCTATGAAACTATGCTCAACAATAACACCTGGTTTGAAAAGATGTGCCTGTTGGTGAAATAGTGTCATGGATGTTTTGGGAGTAGCCTACTATATTCTAATGAAATGAAAGTTCAGCTGAAAAAGAAAATGGAACTCTTACCTAGCACCATTAAGGGGATCAAGAACCTTTGAACAGCGAGCTCACAAAACCTAAGCAGAACTTCCTACTATTATTTTGCTAAATGGATATAGGATTGAAGTGTTCTCCAATATTCATCGACATTCCCATAGATCAATCTATCTCTCAACTCTCATCAGAGAAGCAGGGTTTTGATGTTGATAGTCATTAACACTAACCCAATAAATAATTTCTGTGCAGAGAATAATACATTTTGTGGTATTCATCCCTTAATGGGACTCTGTATCACATCCTTACCCCTAAAGCTCAGGAATCTTTATGAAAGAGAGAATGGAAAAATTGCAAGAGTGGTGGTAGAAAATTTCAACCAAATAATGTTTTCTGGAATCAATGGGGTGATCACACACATAATATCATAGATAATACCGTTCAAGCTCCTGCCAGACAAACTATGTTAGCTATCCTAACATAGCTGATACTGGCTGGGAATAAAAGAAGCAGTTTTCCTTTGGAGTGTGACTCTGGTAATTTCACCACACTCCAGCATGTGTCTCATTTCTGAGAGTATTTGGGCAACACCAGTTGGTTTTTAAGTGTTTCAGGACAGAGGAGGGCAAAGAGCAAATATGAAGTTGGATTGGGATTAGAGTGTAGATTTGAGAGGAGTGGATCCTGGAGAAGAAATATAATCAAAATACATTGTATGGAATTTTCAAAGAATTAATAAAAATTATTTTACAAAAAAACTGCCATTTTTGTAGCAGTTTCATTTGTAATAGCCAGAATCTGGAAACAACCCAAATGTCCCTCAATTGAAGAATAGATACAGAAATTGTGGTACATCTACACAATGGAATACTACTCAGCAATTAAAAACATGGAAATCATGAAGTCAGCAAGGAAATGGAGGGATCTAGAAAAGATCATCCTGAGTGAGGTATCCCAGAAGCAGAAAGACACACACGGTATATACTCACTTATAATTGGACATTAAACATATAATATAGGATAAACATGCTAAAATCTGTACACCTAAAGAAGATAAGCAACAAGGAGGACCCTGAGTAAAATAATCAATCTTCATTCAGAAAGGCAAATGGGATGGACTTTGGAAGAGAGAAAAAACATGGAACAAGGACAGGAGCCTACCACAGAGGGCCTCTGAAAAACTCTACTCAGCAGGGTATTAAAACAGATGTTGCGACTCATAGCCAAACTTTGGGCACAGTATATAGGGAATCTTATGAAAGAAAGTGGAGACAGAAAGACTTGGAGGGGACAAGAGTTCCACAAGCAGAACTGAAAAATCTGGGCACTGGGTCTTTTCTGATACTGATACTCTAACCAAGGCCCACGTATGAAGATAACCTAGAACCCCTGCACAGATGTAGGCCATGGCAGTTCAGTGTCCAAGTGGGTTCCCTAGTAATGAGAACAGGTATTATCTCTGACATGAACTCAGTGGCTGGCTCTTTGATCACCTCCCCCTGAAGGGAGAACAGCCTTACCAGGCCAAAGAGGAGGACAATGCAGCCAGTCCTGATGGGACCTGACAGGCTAGGCAAAGATGGAAGGGGAGGAGGTCCTCCACTATCAGTGGACTTGGAGAGGGGCATGAGAGGGGATAAGGAAAGGAGGGTGGTATTTGTAGGGAATGAGGGAGGGGGCTGCAGCTGGGATATAAAGTGAATAAACTGTAATTAATAAAAATAAATTAATTTTAGAAAATTGCCAGTGTGGACTTTATTCATAATTAATGTAAAGGAAGTTACTCAAGTTATCTTTTTTCTTTAGACTTTTTTCAGATTAAACAAAAAGTTTCCTCAGTGAAAATAAGACTAGAATTTTTTACAAGAATTTAAGATGGGAGATGAAGGTTAATTTTATGATAAAAATTGAACATTTCCTTTAAAGGATGCAGCCTCTTATTATAGGAAGAGAAAAACTGAAGACATAAAGTGTGGGAAGCAGACATGTCAGAATATAAAATGACTTACTACACATATGATAGAAAAAAGGTTTTCTTGGAAACTTTTTTCAATGAATTTAAGTATTGCAAATTAAAAATAATAATTATGGAGAATAATTAAAACTAATGTTCAGAAGCCCATACAATGAGGTATGCTCAGATGTTATATGAAAAGGCATTAACTGAAGTCTATAAAATCATCATATACTATTTCATTTCAAAACTCAAAGGCTAATATCTTTTATATGGCTAAAAGAATGGAATATTCACGTGTTTGTGAATAAAATTATTCTTTCTTATTCTGTGTACACCTAGATGATGTTATGTAGGCTGGCCTAAACTCACAGAGATCTACCTGCTTCTGCCTCCCCAAGTACTGGGATTAAAGGTGTGTGCCACCATGCCCAGCTATAAAATATCTTCTAAACTGGTAAATAATTTTCTTTTACTGTTAGATGAATGGGATGGATACAAATAAGGTAAATCAGTAAATTTTAAATTGGTTGATTTATGATTTTTTATTGCAGACAATGGAGTTATACATTTCTATCTCTATAATTTACCTAGAAATGTTTATGTAAATCACCATTGAGTACATTTCTAATCTATTCTTATTTTTGATTCTTTAATAATCTAGCTATTGTTTCTAGTGAAACACTGTGCATGAACATGTGTAGTCCTTTAATTTCTTTATTTAGAATAAACCAATAAGTTATTATTTTTCTAGCAATTTATTATCTAATAAAATATGCTAAAAACAACACTATCCTTGAAAAATCTTGCATTCTCCCTGAGAAATTAAAAGAAAGAGCACATGTATAGTTGAGAAAAGATATATATATATATATAATTATTCTGTAATATATCTATATATAACTCTTATATCTATATACAACAAGTATATAACATGTGTTAGATAGATAGATAGATAGATAGATAGATAGATAGATAGATAGATAGATAGATAGATAGACAGACAGATAATTATTTGAGAAAAGCAGAGTTTCTTACAAATGACCTTTTGAGGATAGTTTTTCCTAACTTGTTTGAGCAGAATCTATTAGATCCTTTGCTGCATATGTCATAAACAAGCTGCCATGGGCTTCTAAGTATACACCTGTCTCTGACTCCTCTACGGGTAGACTGAAATTACAGACTGTATATCTGGGCCTTTCATTGGTTCTGGGGATGTGAGCTGAGGTCCTTGCATTTGGGCAGCAAGCATTTTTACTCTTGGATACAGCTCATCTGCCCTTCATAATTTTCTAATGAAGTTGTTATTTTTGTCTTGAAGTACTTCAACCCAGAACACGCTGCTTCTTGATTCTCAGTCTTGGGGCATTGCTCTTCATTCCCATCACGATCCTCAATCATCAGTCCAAATACTTCAATTTTCTTGGAAGTTTCATTGATTTGAATTGATTGCTATACAGATAATTAGTACAAAACCTTATTTTTAATTCCATGATCTAGAATACCACAATATTAACTTCTAAGAATGTCTTTTTATTGTCAACAACACATTTAAGTAAGCAAAGTAAAAATTTTGATAGGCTTTAGATTTTATTCTATTTTTTAAACTTTCTAATATTTTACAAGAAAGTAGTCTCTGGAAGGCTTAAAACAAAACTACAGTAAAATCCTTATATCCTTATACTTAGAAACTAAATATGAAACTGACATGCTGCATACTCTGCTAAGGAGGCAAATTTGGGCAGAGTGCAGGGAATCTTATGAAAAAAGGGGAGGGAGATAATAGGACCTGGAGGGGAGAGGAGCTCCACAAGGAGAGCAACAGAACTAAAAAATTTGGGAAAAGTTGTCTTTTCTGAGACTGGTAATCCAACCAAGGACCATGCATGAAGATAACCTAGAACCCCTGCTTAGATGTAGAGCATAGACTCAGTCTGCAAGTAGGTTTCCTAGTAAGGGGAACAGGGGCTGTCTCTGACATGAACTCAGTGGCTGGATCTTTGATCACCTTCTCCTGGGGAGTGCAGCCTAATCAGGCCACAGAGGAAGACAATGCAGCCAGTCCTGATGAGACCTGATAGTGTAGGATCAGACAGAAAAGGAGGAGGACCTCCCCCTCAGTGGAATAGGGGAGGGGCTTAAGGGGAGGAGGGTGGGTTGGATTGGGAGGAGACAAAGGAAAGGGTCACAGCCAGGATACAAATTAAATAAATTGTAATAAATGATAATAATAAAAAATTAAAAAGAAACTAAATAGTTATTCAACAAAAATTAATACACTACTCTTGCCATTTATATAATGGACATTAAAATACACATATTATAAAATAAGCCAAATATACCTTAATAAAGATACCTTAATAAAGATACCTTTCAGACAAGAGTGAAGTTATGGAGATTATGTGCATATATCCATAAAATGGAAACAAGTAATGTAATGTAATAATCTTGCCTCTATACTATATAATTTTTCAGTATTCTGAGTATATGTCCCACATTTGGGAATAGCAGGGGCTTTAGTTATCTGTATTTTCTTCTATTTCTAAATCCTTTTTTGTTGTTTCTTTGGCTTTATAACTGAGTATTGTCCGGGTTTATTTCCACCATAAAATGTTTAGACACACTGATGAAATGTTTGTTTATTCCAATTCTATGACATCCAAAGATATCGTCTAAGTAATTTCTCACCTATCAGTATTGATCCTGCCTGTTTTCTTAATCTTTCATTCAGTCATTTCCTTCTCTCTGATGAGAAACAAATCACTCACCTGAGCTGTTGATAGCTTTGATAAGCAATCTGAGACTGAATGAATTTAATGACACGATCCTTCAGCATGAAGATCCAGTGCTTGCCTACACTGGGCAAACTTAAAGGGTTGGGGGCTCTTATGTCCTCTATAAAATATATCTATTTGCAACAGTAACAATCTGTGGTTGAGCAGAAGGAAACTCTGACCACCTCAGCAGGGAACATGAAATTTAACTGGATTCAAGAAAAAAAAAAAAGAAGACAGAGTTTTTACCAACTTTAGTATTCTCTTCCAAATTTGGTGTCCAGCAATTTATCCACTGAATCACTAGCATGAATCTGATTTCATAAGATAGCCCTTTGTTTTTCTTGAAATGAAGTTAGGGAACACATGTTGATAAGCCTGTGAAGTAAGATGCTGGCAGAACATTGCCTCTTTGTCATTAGCGCTGACTTCATAGTCATTTGACTTCATTTTGATGAGAACAGGAAGTCAAAGGTGCAACCATAGAGTAATTATATAACAAGTACTTTGGGAGCAGCAATTATGACTCCACACTCAGTTTTGAAGCAGACAAAAATGTTTGTCTCTTTTGATAATGTATACTTTTGATTATGACTCAACAAATTTCATAATGGTTCATAAATGTTGTTCTTTGAAGTATCTGATTTTAACTTGAGAGTACCTTTGATAATGCTATCCACTAGGTTTGATTCCTCCTAAACAAAATTTTCTCTTGAATAACTACAGAAATTAACATTTTCCAGAAACTTCTCAAAGTAGAAAAGAAATCTTTTTTAGACCAGCAGATGTGGCTTTATTTTTGAGGCTGGTAGACATTTAGAATTTCAGGCTGCACTCCAGACCTCTGTGTTAACACATCCCCAGGTGATTTTTGAGCACATGAATATTTGAGAAGCTCTACTTTAACAGCCCTTTGAATGCATGCATAATAACTCTTTGATGGTAAGCTATTGTCTTTTTTCTGCTAAACAGTAACTTTGGTGTTTTTCAGATTTTGTTTAAATATAGTATTCATTCTTTTAATACCATGTTTAAATATAGAGATTTCTGTTTCAAAATAAGCTTTATATTTCTTTAAAGTATTAGAAAGCCTATACCAGTATCCCTTGTGAGCCAGCCTTATTCTGATGCTCAAAAGTAGAGGAAGAATAAAGGTGCCATCTTACTTCAACTCCTTAAACATCTCACTTTTCCCTGTATGCTCAGTGTTATATCTTACTAACAGAGTCTAACATCTCACTGTCTGGCCTCATAACTGAAAAATGAGTTATTCCCAGATGAACTACAATGTATGCCTTATTTTTTTCTACTTCTCACTCCATTTATGATCCCCTAGCTTTAAAGGATCTCTCCTTTTGTAAATATACAAAGTCTAGTCCAGCTCATAATAGAAAAAATTACAGGTTACTTTTTAAATTTATATATTTATTTATTACAATCTATTGACTTTATATCCCCACTGTAGGACCCTCCCTCATGTCCTCCCAGTCTCACCCACCCTCCCTCTTCCCTCACTATGCCCTTTCCCTAGGACCTCCTCCCCTTATATTTTTATTAAATGTTTATGTTTTTATATTAATTCCAGTTTATTCATTTTGTATCCCAGCGTTAGCCCCCTCCTTCAGCTCCTCCCAATCCCACCCTCCTTCCCTCATCTCCTCCTATGGCCCTCTTCAAGTTCACTGATAGGGGAGGTCTCTGACTCTAATCTGTCAGGACTCAAGGCTTGCTGCATCATCTTCCTCTGTTGCCTGGTAAGACTGCAACAGGGTGATGTGATCAAAGAGCTGGCCACTGAGTTCATGTCAGAGACAACCCCTGCACCCATTACTAGGGAGCCCACTTGAAAACTGAGCAATCTATGTGCTTTCCTTTGAACAGGGTGTGTAGGTCCTCTCCATGCATGGCCCTTGGTTGTATTATAGGTCTCTGCAGTCCCCCCGCCCCTTCCCAGGCCCAGGCTTTTTGGCTCTGTTGTTCTCTTTGTGGAGTTCCCGTCCCTTCCAGGTCTTTCCATCTCCCTCTTCTTCCATGAGGCTTCCTGCACTCTCCCCAAAGTTTGGCTATGCAGGTTTTTCTTTACTCAGCAAATTCTTCTCCGTTCTGTTACTCAGTTTCCCCAAACAGCAACCAATAATAGTTATCTGAAATAATTAATGTGTAAGTAGGAAAAGTTTATTTTGATTCATGCTTATAAAAGTTTTACCCTGTAGCTGCTTGGTATGCGTCTGCCTTTGTGCCGGTGCTCCATGAGCACAGGATGGCAGGGAGAATAAGATAAAGCAACCTCAGCATCTGCTTCATTCCCCTGTTGGGTAAATCATCTCAGAGGTGATTAATATTCATACTATTATTTTAGAGTAATAATTCAATTGTTGTTTAATCTGGCTTGCCTTCTACAGTACCAATTCATACATCCTACTTAGCGTAATTAGTTAAGTGCTTGAAGTTTACTCTTTTGGTTTGGACACAGTTTATAAGGCTCTCTGGTGTCAATTGGTAAGAACCAGTAAAGACTTAGTTTTGGAATTACTGAAGGGTACAAAAATATAAAAGTTTGTGTCATTAAAAAAAAAAAAAGATCACCTCCCCTTGTAGGGAGCAGCCTTACCAGTCCATAGAGGAAGACAATGCAATCAGTCCTGATGAGATCTGATATGCCAGGGTCAGTCAGAAGGGGAGGAGGACTTCCCTATCAGTTGATTAGGAGAAGGGCATGGGAGGGAAAATGGGAGGAAGGGAATGAGGGAGGAGGGTACAGCTGGGATACAAATTGAATAAATTGAAATAAATGATAACAATAATAATAAAGGAAAAAAGAACAGACAGACAGACACACACACATACACACAGAGAGATGAAACAACCTGATTGTTACCTGTAGTCAGGAGCAAAGTCAGGGAAGAATTGACCCCTGCTCCAAGACAAGCCCTTAACACCAGGTTTTAAGGTTCGATTTTACTGGTATTTAGGAGAGTTACAGATAATTAATTCATAAACCATTACCATGCTGCATCATCTCAGCAGTCCTTTGTTTTAGGTACTGTCCTCTCCACATTAGGTTAATCTTAGCCTTCCTTCCATATTCTTTCCTTATGTATTCCTCTCTGTGCCTTGGGAACACTCTTTCCCTGGATTTCTTCTGATCAACTGCGTATTGTGCTCCCTCCACTTACATAAGGGACTACTCACTATGATTTGTAATTCAAATAGTTATCAAGATCTAGTTCATTATTTCTCCCAATACTCCCTTTGCTCTTTCTTCTTACATTGTGATGGGTTGACCTATATTCTCCAAAAGGATATGTTGAATTCCCAGTCTCTAGTGTCCTAGAAGACCTCATATGGAAATAAAGCCTATGTTAATTTGTCCTACTAAATAAAGAAAAAATCTGATTAAATATTATTAATATTGTTGTAAATGGACTTTCATGTACGGAGAATGCTGTAATTACATAAAGGCTAAAATTGATGGCTTGTTTCTGCAAGCCCAAAAAATGACAGAACTTTTCTGCACACCATTGGAATCTAAGAGGGTTTCTTACTTTTAAGTGTTCAATAATAAAATAAAAGGCAGAAAGAGTCTGGGCTCCCAATATGACAATGAAGGGCACACCTCTCAGCCTTGTATTTTTCTATTCAGACTGGCCACTCCCAGTGGTACCATAGGCTGATGACTAAAACTTCTGGAAATAGAACTTTGGGAAACATTTCAGCTTCAACCTGTTATATTTATCACCATGTAGAATTTAGAGATTGATACAGCCCGAACTTCTCAGCATGGAGCATAAAGGCTGATTATCACCATGCTTTGCTTATTTTTCACCTCCATATGTTTGTGCCAATGTCATCCCCTATCTTATGTAGATTGAATACAAGCCCTTTTGCCATGTTAAGTTGTTACACTCCTAAGCAATTTTGTGCGTTCTGCTTTCTACACCATTCTCTTCCTCCACATGCTTTGTCTGCGATGATAACTACATCTTGCCTGACAGAAGCACTGATTCTTTTATCCTACACAGCAGTTCTTATATATTATTTTTATTTTAGGAGCTTCTTGCCCCTATTTTGAATTTGCACACTCATCCAGTTTTTGTCTGTGCCTATTTTAACTCTGAGGTTTGGAAAGCTGTGTATTATTTCTCAGTCCCATCCCCTGACTCAGGATCTAACTTATAGTAATGAGTAATTTTGTTATTAAACAAGAATGTAGTCACTCATTGCCTTGAGCATGTCCTAACAGTCTTAATTTAAACAAAATAATGAGGTTGAGGCAATATTCCATGCAGTGTTGGTGTTTTACAGTGGACTTGTCATAATGTATAAGCACATCTATGGTACCACATATTATATGACATTCAAGCAGTGAAATATAGTAGAACATAAATTCTCATTGAAACAGCATTTCTTTTAAAAACAAAAAATAAACATTTATTGACTCCCCAAATACTTGACAACTTTAACATCTTCTCTATACACAATTTAGGAAGAAAAATGTGAGTGTTCATTAATAAAAATCAATTTATTGATTTAAGTGTGAACTTGCTCAAATAGGATGCTTAACATCATAAATATTTCATCACACATTGATTCTACTGATGCCAAGAATCAGTCAGTCATGATGCAATGGGAACCTTAGAGCAGGGAGATACACCACTTCCAGCACACTGTGTTCGTAAAAGCAGGTGGCAACCTATGGGGAATGGATGCTAAGGGCAGCAGGACACATAACATTTGTCAATGGTTATTATATCTTCAAGCACCCTTCCTTCCTTTTGACTTTTATTGAATTTTTCTATTTTATTTTATTTTTATTAATTATAATTTATTCACTTTGTACCTTGTACCCCTCCCGTAGCTCCCTCCCTCCTCTTTTCCCAACCCCACCCAGCCTCTATTTTCTCCACCCAAGACCCTCCCCCAGCTCACTAATAGGGATGCCTTCCTCCCCTTCCTTCTAATCCTAATCTATCAGGTCTCATAAGGACTGGCAGCACTCTCTTCCTCTGTGGTCTGGTAAGGCTGCATGCCCTTCAGGAGGAAGTGATCAAAGAGCAGGGTAATCAATTCATGTCAGAGACAGTCCCTGTTCCCTTTCCTAGGAAACCCACTTGGACACTGAACTGTCATGGGCTACATATGTGCAGGAGTTCTAGGTTATCTCCATGAATGGTCCCTTGGTTGGAGTATCAATCTCAGAAAAAAAAAAAAAACAAACCCTGTGCCCAGACATTTTGGTTCTGTTGCTCTCCTTGTGGAGCTCTTGTCCTCTCCAGGTCTTACCATTTCTCACTTTTTTCATAAGATTGCCTTCACTCTGCCCAAAGTTTAGCTATAAGTCTCAGTATCTGCTTTCATACCCTGCAGGGTAATACCGTTCTGAGGCCCTCTACCTTTCTGGTAGGCTCCAGTCCTGTTCCCTGTTTTCTCTCTCTTCTGATGTCCTCCCTCTTTGACTTTCTGAATGAGGATTAAGCATCTTACCCAGAATCCTTCTCCTTGAGTAGTTTCTTTAGGTGTACAAATTTTAGTATGTTTATCCTATACTATATGTCTAATATCTACTTTTGAGTGAGTATATACCATGTGTGTCTTTCTGCTTCTGAGATACCTCACTCAGGATGATATTTTCCAGTTCTCACGATTTGCCTTCAAATTTCATGATTTCCTTGTTTTTTAATTGCTGAATAATATTCTATTGTGTAAATATAGCACCATTGCTGTATCCATTCCTCAACTGAGGTGCATCTGGGCTGTTTCCAGCTTCTGGTTATTACAAATAAAGCTGCTATGAACATGGTTAAACAAATTCCCTTGTGTACATGAACACCTTTTGGTAGCACTATTCCTAATTGTCTGAGAAAGAGCCAGATTGATTTCCAAAGTGGTTGTACAAGTTTACATTCCCACCAGCAGTGGAGGAGGGTTCCCATTTTCTCCACATCTTCTCCAGCATGTATTGCCCCTTGAGTTTTTGATCTTAGACATTCTGATGGGTGTAAGGTGAAATATCAGGGTCATTTTGATTTGCATCCTGATGGCTAAGGATGTTGAACATTTCTCTAAGTGTTTCTCTGCCATTCTATATTCCTCTATTGAGAATTCTCTGTTTAGCTCTGTACCCCATTTTTAATTGGATTACTTGATTCATTGCTGTTTAACTTCTTCAGTTCTTTATATATTCTGGATATTAGTCCTCTTATCCATACTTCTCACCCTTCACAAAACTAAAGTCCAAGGGAATCAAAGACCTCAATATAAAACTAGACACACTAAGCCTGTTAGAATAAAAAGTGGGAAAGAACCTTGAACTCATTGGCACAGGAGACAACTTCCTGAACAGAACACCAACAGCACAGGCTCTAAGTTCAACAATCAATAAATGGGACCTCATGAAACTTAAAACTTCTGTAAAGCAAAGGACACTCTCATCAGAACTAAATGACTGCCTACAGACTGGGAAATAATCTGCACCCTTCCTTCCTATGGATTCATCACCATTGACTTAAGGGGAAAAAAAGGATAAAAGGAACTCAACGAAGGTATGTTGGTTACAGTTTTAACTCCTGGGTTCATGCTCTGGAAACTGAACTTGAACTAAACAATATAAGAGTCTATCAGCTGCTTAAATCTATAGCTGCTGTTGTGATGCAGCAATATGTTCATTCTTATAACCAGTTCTGCAGGAGTTAAATATTTCTTTGAAGTTTTCCACTTTGAAAAAATATGCCAAAAGTTGATTTTTTGAAATATAATTATATAAACGAAGGCAAGTTTGCTGCAGATTGACCAATAGTGACAGATTAAAGAATGAACTCTGGTCACTTATCATAATAATAATCACATCTGACCTATTTCCATGGCAATCATTGTACAAATCACTGAAATAGTAACTGTGTTCATCATTTTGCTTTTAGCAAAATTCCACTGCCATCTAAACTTTTGTGCATATTTTATGATGTTAGAACACAGCCAAACTTCCCCAATACTTCTGGACAATCTACAACTTTCCCCTCATACATTTCCTCTTCCATCTCTTTTACAAGTGTTCCAAACCTTACATTCCCTTTCCAAAAACCCATCATTCACTATATATCGGCATACATTCTATTTTATAGTGAAAATAGTTGTCAATATGTTCAAGTACCAGCTACCAAATTAGCTAACCTACTTTCCTTTCTCCCTTCACTGTTTTTCTAAGGAGGAACTGTCTACTACCTTTTCCAGGCATTCTCAGAAATCTTGTCATTTAATACTATTCTCCAGAATACCCAAATTTACATTCTTTACTAGATTCATTCATCCCCTCCTTCTTTTAACACTAATCAAAATACTCCATGTGGTGTAATTAGAATAACAAATTCCATAGTTTATGGCAGGTAGCTCTGTTTCTCAGAGCTCACAACACAGTAGGAAGTATCCACATAGAATATTGTCCGGACCCTATGTTGTGTAATTTCCCAACTGAAGATGAAGCAAATATGAGACATATAGCAACTCTCCATTTTTCTTCACTTATATCTCATTTTTCTTTAGTTTATACTAAAATTTATGACTATATTTAGTTATGGTCCCATTTTTTCTAAGTCCTTTCAATATCTTGTTATATTGTGGGGTTTTGTTATTTTTAAAATTAGAAGAAAATGTTTCTGCTTTGTAAGCCCATATTCTTTTTAATAAAAAATTATCATTCTATGCCTCTGTCCACTGTAATTCAGCTTAGGTTTATATTTTCACAAAACAATTGATGGATTGTTTTGTTTTCTTTTTAATTCTCCCATATACAATGGAATGCCATTTTACTTCTACACAATGCCTCTTCGTCATTACATTTCCAACTTAGCTTCAGTCTACACATAGAGAGAAACATTGAGCCAGGATGCCCAAATCCAATGCCATCTGAGATATGTTGTTTGAAAGATGAGATTTTAAACACAGAATTATTCTTGAAGGCACTCAAGACTTCCATTGCATAGAGAATCTTTACACAACATAAAATATTTGCTGTTTCAAAGTTGAATTTCAATATGTTATTGGTAACAGGTGCTGGGATAGAGTGGATTGTAGTAACAAAAATTTAAGTTCATGTCTGTCTTCCCAGGAATTCCTTGAAAATAAGGTATTCTTAGAAGTAACGAAGACAGACATGGAGGATTGAACTAGGTCCTAATCTAGTGAGTTTTTACCTTTATTGGAGATAAAAGTGGTTATTTGCACACAAAATGCATTGCACACCTATTAAAATGCCCTGTGACAATGGGGCAGAGAACGGAGCTGTGTCAATGAGAAGATGGAATGAGAAGTGTTGGGCGGCGTGAAGAGTGGAGTGACATTTTTAAAAAGTGCCCAGTGTTGCTACCAGTCAGGATGAGCACATATCCTTTCTTCTCTAGAGCTGTCTGAGCGCACATGGACCTGCTGACCTCTGCTTTAAATACAGAGCTTCTCTAAGTGTAAGGGAATAAAGCAATGTGGACGTCGCAGCCCTGGAGTACTAATACAGATTGTGGAAACCTGTGCAAAGTAGTTCATTCAATATTTGTACTAAGCAAACAGAGCATCAAAAAACCAACTTAAAGAGACATGAAAATTTAAAGCAACCCTCAGGATAGTTTGCTAAATTTGGAGTACATGAACTTATAACCTATTCAGTGTTTACAACTTGTCACATCTGTTTTAAGATAAAATTCAGAAAATTAACTTTTCCTTTTCTACTATCACCTAATATACGAGCATATCTGAGTTATGCAAAATAGCAATAGCAAAGAAAGTATTTGGATTTTACATTATTCCAGTGAAGTTTAAAAAAACAATATAGAATATTGATTTTTAGTTATTTGACTAGAAATTACATTTAAAAATCAGATTTTCAATTATATCTTTTCTTCTAGGGAAATGATATCCATTATTAAAAGTAAAGAAACTAAAGTGATAATTTAATTATATTCTTTGAACTTTATATCTTCTGTAGCATAATATTATTTATGTTGAATAGGGATACATTCAATTTTGCATTCAAGCAACAAAAATCTTGTATTCTAACAATTGTAAAATCTTGTGTATGAGTACAAGTACTGGATTGTATATAGATATATGTATTTATATAAATTTCTTACGGTGTTGAAGTTTCTTCTGTAATCTCAACTTCTCTCCAAAAATGTTTCCTTAAGTATAATGTATGATTAAATGAATGCTGTGTATTTATTGCTACAAACTTCTATATGTATAATAATCATATTTCATTAAGGGAGTTGGGTTCCCCAAAAGCTATATCTGAGAAGTCCCTTGTAAAGTTATTCTGAGAGATTTCAATATTAGTTAAGTGATTTAAGGAAAATATTAGTGATTCCAAGTTTTGCTATTTTATTTTTCTTTGGTATTTTCATGACATGTTTTCTCAGTGTTGACCAGGTAGCTTCAATCTCTCCAAAAGTTTGGGCCTCTTGCTCTTGGACACTGAGATTACCAGGGTGTGGCAGCATATCCAGGTGTAGTTTCTTACGACTAGAAATGAAAACACAACAGAAATTGGAATGGGGCATTTTTTCTAAAAATGATAAGTACAAGTGCATGTTATAATTCTTTTTAAAAACATATACTATTAAATGATTGCTAAATTTTGTTTAGTTTTAACTATCCAAATACTTAACAATTATATAAGAAATAGCAAAAGCATCATAAGAAAACTAACCATAGAACACATACTTTCCTTTTACTAGGTTCTAAATATGTATCAAAAATATTTATTACAATAGCTTTACACTATAAAGCTTTACACTATTTTATAGTAGCCTATCAATGGTTATCTCATACTAGAGATTCTGAGAGCATGGTTACTCTTCAGTCTACTGGACTGAATGTTTTGGCTGCTTCAATGTAGTCCTTAAGGACTGGGGGATTCCTTGAGAACCATTGCTCTGCCATCCACACTGGACTTCTAAAGTGGCTGCGTTCTGCCTTCCATGGAGGGTCACAGCACCACAGGTAAATGACCTTGCCAGAGAGAAGCCAAAGCACTCTTTCAATTTTCCATCTCCTTTCAGCTATGCTGCAGCTAAAAGATATTACTCACTTTTCCCGTGAGCCTACCCATTCTAAGTAACTCCAGCAAGACAATCCTTCACAGGTGTGCCTAGTTATTTGCCAGTTTCTTTATTCCAGATCCAGGCAAATTGACAGCCAAGATCAATTGTCACAATATGTAACTATTTTAAAATTAAGTATTAAAACCTAATGCATTATTTGTCATATAGATTTATACCATTTTAGTTGTTTCTAATTTAAAATACTATTATTCTTTATAAGTTTGTCTAAACATTTGGGAAACAGTAACATACATGGCAGCTTATACCATTAATTGGATCAATTATAGTGAGATTTACTTAATTCTCTTGACTTTGCTTCTGTGAAGCATATGAGTTAATTCTTCCAGATATAGAAACATAAAATGATGACTTAAAGAAATGTTGACTTCAAAGTCACATTGATTTTGAGATTATGACAGAATGCCTGTATTATTCATAGCTGATCATTGTAACTTACAGTTGAGGAAAGCTATCACTATTAATTTTTTTCTTTTGTTGCATGTATTATATTTTAAATAATTAAGTAAAACTTGAATTTTGAATGAAAGAAAAATTTTTAAGTTTATATTTCCTTATCCACCTTTGGAAGATGCATATAACCTATTTAATAGAAATTCTGAATGAATAGATGTTCATCAGAAGAAAGAATTAAACTATAAACAGTTAAACTATTAAACAATTAAACTGCTAAACATTTTGTTTTGGAGACTTGCATTGTAGTCAGTCCATGCTGACCTTGAACTCACAGCAATCTGCCTTTCTCTACCTCTCTGAGCACTGGGATTACAGATGTGCAACATCACCGCTGACTCAAACTATTGAACATTTATCCTAATGTAATGGAAGAAGAAAATGTTACTAGTGTATGGATAAAACCAATGGAAGTGTGCAAACAATGAAATTAAAAAAAAAAGTTTCTTCAAAAGCTCCCACTTTTTGCCCACAGTCCTCCAATATGCCTTCCCAAATACAATGGACTGCATTCTTCCAAACTTATCCAAAGTACATGTTTAGTTCTTCAAGTCGTTTCTTGTCAGTATTTGGTCATAGCATTAAGAGAGACAACTTAATACTAATAAACTAATAAAAGGAAGGAACTTCCTTCCTTTGTAAGAAAAGGAAGAACATGGTAATATGCAATTTTTTTCTCTTTTCCCTTGCAATACAGGTATAGTTCCAGTGAGGTTGCAGATGCTGAAAGACAGGTTTCTTCTTCACCCAACCCACTGTAGCTTATCGAACATTTAAGGAAGAAATATACAGTAGCATCAAGGGAGATTCCATTAAGAGGGCCATCTCTCAGAAAAGTAGCTATCTCATATGATAGTGTAATTTTATCCCTGAGAAATATTGCCCAGCCTCCTGGAATTTCTAGAGATTTTACTTTGCTAGGTAAACATACTGTGCTGATGGCATGACACCTGACTCTTAAAATATGAGCAATATACTCATTCGAATAAGAAAAATTAAGAAAGAACATGCAGCAACCATCTGTAGACACATTCTTTTTTATTTTTATTAATTACCATTTATTCACCTTGTATCTCAGCTGTAGCTCCCTCCCTTGTGCCCTTCCAATCCCACCCTCCCTCCCTCACCTCCACCCATGCCTCTCTTTAAGTCCACTGATAGGAAAGGTCCTCCTCCCCTTCCAACTGACACATTTCTGTTCACTTAATGAATATAAACAGAATATTTACTAAAGACAAGGAGCGAACATGAGCAGATTATAGAGGCATGAAAAAACATCCTCAATTTTTTTCCTTGTGAATCTTGTATATTTGAATAGTAGGATGTTAAAAAAAAAAACACCTTCATAGCTCAAACTCTTGATTCAGAACTTGCTTTTTCTTTAAACTTGTGCTCACTTATATTAATAAATGAATAGAATAGCCCATTTTACACCTTAGCGCTTGTGCAAAAAAAATGTTTGAATGTATTACTGAAACAAATTTCGTGTGATAAAAAGCTCATTTTCAAATTGTTGCTAATTGTGTCTCTTATATATGTCTTTGCTTCATTCCATGTGAATTACAGTGGTAAAAATGATTGTGTATTTCAATGGAGGAAAAAAAATTTACTGCCTGTGTGCAATAAAATTTAATGGTCTTTTCTTGAGTAATGTTTAACATTGGTTCCAATGGTTTAGGACAAGTTTCTTGGTGGAACTGTGAATAATTATGCATTCATATGTGAACTAAAGTGAGAAGAGATTAGATTTCTATTTCAGGAACACTAGAACTGCCAGTTATTATAAATAAAATACAATGATTAGGAGGCAACTAAAGTCCTGATTACTCCTCTGAAATATTATAATAGTAGCTCCTGAAATGTGGTTACTCCCCACCCCCAACTCCTAAGTGGCTCTGAAAACTTTGAGACATCCCTTCTTCCTTTTTTATTAAGGAGTTAGAAAATGGATATTGGTTAATGCATTTTCTTATTGCCAAGTATAGCAATCATCTTATGAAGGTGCCTTCTAAAATAGCACTTGGCCATGTTTCAATAAGTTGCATTATGAGTCTGTGTACCTTCGGTTCAGATGTTCTCAATGCAAAAATTTACATCTGTCCCCTAACCAAATGAGACTTGCTAACATGCATCCTATCTTTCCCTGCCTCCAGTGGGGAAGCCTTGGCCAAATTCTACTCATATTACACCCCAGAAGGCTGATACTAAGTTTGTGATGAATTAGAATTTTGAGTTTCCTTCATGGAGTTAGGGAAAAGCTGATCTCCAAGCAGAAGCCTTTTTTTCTTTAGTTTTTACCACTTCTGCAATATTTTACCTGCATCCTTTATGACTTTCCCTGCACTCTCTCCAATAAATACCTATATAACAATGCTTGCCTCAAGCTCTTTCCTGTTGAACACGCCATAAGATACCACTACTACTTGTCTGTAGTAGGAATCAAAGTAGTTGCTGTATGAGAAACTTCACTTCTCCCAGGCCTTTGCCTTTACTGGCTCTATAAATCTGTAAGATTCACACATCACCACCAACAATGTGTTTCTCATTCCCTTAATTTCTAGTTTGTTCCCAGGTTACTTGATTACTGGAACTTCTAGGGCTGAAGTGCATAACTGACCTCAGGGTCCCCCTCTGTTTTCTAATCCTTCTTGTAGATTGAACTCTGCTTCCAGCTTTTTTGAGATTGCTGGGACTTCCATCTTCTTTTATTTCTTCTAAGAATCCATCTGGTTTGCACTTGTTCAAACTATACATGGTTGATGGGACAAGTAACGTTATGTCATATTTTTATTTGTTTGTTTGTTAAAGAATAAGGCAAGAGAAAACAAGAAAAGAAATTCCTCCTCCCACATAATAATCAAAACACTAAATCTACAAAACAGAGAAAAAATACTGAAAGCAACAAGGAAAAAGGCAAGTAACATATAAAGGCAGACCTATCAGAATCACACGAGACTTCTCAAAGGAGACTGTGAAAAAGGCTTTGAAATTAATATTAAGATCTAATTTCTTCTCAGTTCATGCACATTTTCTATATTGTTCCCTCCTGCCATCATTCAGAATAAGAGGTCTAAATATTTGCTTTCCTCTGTAGAGAAGTGCCTGCATCTGAGGTCTCACAATCGTGGTTCAAGAATCTGTTCGTAATATTCGTTGCCTCATCAGCAGGGATAAATTGTAATATTGAGAAATTCCTTCTCTCTAATCAAAGTGTGGAGATAGGATGGTTTCAAAGCTTTTAGTATGCATTCGTGGAAGGAAAATTTCCTAACATTTCATAATTGGCATGCTATGGCTTTCTTTCCATGAGTGCTGTAGCTAAAAATTCCATGTGAGCAATGTAGAAGAATGAGTTGAAATGCGTTGGTACCTCTTGAGGGCCTCCCTTCCTTTGAGAAGAGAGGGGAGAAAAGAAGCAGAGGCCTGTATGAAGGCAGGGCTGGAAGGAGAGGAGAGAGGGGGCTAGCATCAGGCTGTAAAGTGAGTAAATAAAGAAAAAAAGAATAGATTAAAAAAATTACTTATGATGGTGTATATTCTGATGAAGACAGTCAGACCCAATCCGATTTTTTTCTTGTGAATGTTCAGAAAATGCAAAGGTGGGATTCTGTTTCCTACAAAACAGCTTCCAAGAACAACTTTCTCAACAGCTGTGAAGCAGCAAATGAAATATTGACTGAGTTTCTTGTCATTTAATTTGCAGTGATTTCAGTGCTTTTCAAGTGGCGAGCAAGGCACAGGGTATAATTCAATTGTATCCCTCCTTATACTCTGTGGTGGCAAGACTACAATTCACAAGTTAACTGAAACCGAAATGTCAATGAAGGCTTTGAAGTGATTAGTAAACAAATACCTTACCATGACTGATTAGTTATTTAGCATTTTCTTCTATACTACATTTCTCCTAAATATTTGATAGAGGTCATTATTAAATAGCTCATGAGTTATCATTCTTTTTGATGCATGGCTATTGAATGGATTATATAACTGTCATAAATATGTTTATGCCCAGTCACCAGAATGTAATTTTGGTTTCTTTATAGAATACGGTTTTGTTTTTTTTATTTTAAAATCTTGGAAATTGTTGCTTTGTTTATTATGCTTTTTATTTGAGGCACAAGGGAACTCTTAAGTATTCAAATGGGATGTTGAATTTCCATTCCTTAGGTACATCCTTCCAGGTTTCCACAGTCTAAGAATATTATGGGCTATTTTAGACTTTTGTTTCATCTTGCATTGGCTGGCATGGTATTCAACACAAGCTTTAACTCTCCAAGTGTATTTGTGTATTTTCCTTTAGAGAACTATAGTGATTCACTGACCTCTAAACTCTAGATATTCACCATCTGTGCACTTTATTTAGAAACTAGCAAATTAAATTGGCTAGACATCCTATATGTACATTTTCTACAATGAAATGATTTTTTTACTTTTATTTTTTATATTAATTATAGTTTATTCACTTTGTATCACAGTTGCAGCCCCCTCCCTCATTCCTTCCCTATCCCACCCTCATTACATTATCATCTCCCATGTCCCTCTCCAAGTCTACTGATAGGGGAGGAGACCTCCCCTTTCATCTAACCCTAGCCTATCAGGTAAAATGTTTTTTTTAATGCAACGGTTTTCTTTTTTATTATTTTATTTTTATATTCATCACAGGTTATATACTTTGTATCCCAGCCATAGCCCTAGCTTCCTTCCCTCCCACTCCCCCTATCTCTCCCTCATCTCCTCCCTGCCCCTTTCTAAATCCACTGGTAAGGGAAGACCTCCTCCCCTTCCATCTAACCCTAGCTTATGAGGTCTCTTCAGGGATGGGTGCAATGTCCTCTTCTGTGGTCTAGCAAGGCTGCTCTTCCCTTGGGGGATGGGAGTAGGGTCGAAGAGCCAGCCATTGAGTTCATGTCAGAATTAGTCCCTGATCCACTTACTAGGGTACCCAGTTGGATACTGAGCTACCATGGGCCATACCTGAGCAGGGGTTCTAGGTTATATCCATACGTGGTCATTGGTTGGAGAAACAGTCTCATAAAAGACCCCTGAGCCCTCATCTATTTGGTCCTTGTGGAGCTCCTGTTCTCTCCAGGTTTCACTAACTCCCCCTTCTTTCATATGATTCCCTGCACTATGCCGAAGCTTTGGTTGTGAGTCTTAATATCTGCTTTGATACACTGCTAGGTAGAGTCTTTCAGAGGCTCTCTGTGGTAGGCTCCTGTCTTGTTGCTTGTTTTCTCCTACATTTGATGTACATCCCATTTGTCTATCTAAGTGAGGATTGATCATCTTACCCCAGGTCCTCTTTATCTTCTTTAGGTGTATAGATTTCAGTATGTTTATCCTATCTTATAGATCTACATAAGTGAGTGCATACTAAGTGTGACTTTCTGCTTCTGGGATAGCTCACTCAGGATGATCTTTTCTAGATCCTACAATTTGCCTGCAAATTTCATGATTTCCTTGTTTTTAATTGCTGAGGAGTATTCCACTGTGTGAATGTACCACAATTTCTGTATCCATTTCTCCATTGAGGGACATTTGGGTTGTTTCCAGGTTCTAGCTATTACAAATAAAGCAGCCACGAACATAGTTGAGCAAATGTCCTTGTTGTATACTTGAGCATCTTTTGGTTATATGCCTAGTAGTGGTATAGCTGGATCTTGAGGAAGCACTAGTTCTAGTTGTCTAAGAAAGCACCAAATTGATTTCCAGAGTGGTTGTACAAGTTTGCATTCCCATTCCCCTTCTCCACAACCTCTCCAGCATGTGTTCTCACTTGAGTTTTTTATCTTAGCCATTCCAATGGGTGTAATTTGAAATCTCAGGGTCATTTTGATTTGCATCTCCCTGATGGCTAAAGATGTTGAGCATTTGATTAAGTGTTTTTCTGCCATTCTACAATCCTCTACAGAGAGTTCTCTGTTTAGCTCCACACCCCATTTTTTAATTGGATTACTTGATTTCTTGCTTTTTAACTACTTGAGTTCTTTATATATACTGGATGTTAGCCCTCTGTCAGAAGTAGGATTGGTAATGATCCTTTCCCTGTCTGTAGGCTGTCATTTTGTTTTGATGACAGTGTCTTTTGCTTTACAGAGGCTTTTTAGTTTCATTAGGTCCCATTTATTGATTGTTGATCTTAGAGCCTGTGTTGTTGGTGTTCTATTCAGGAAGTAGTCTCCTGTGCCAATGAGTTCTAGGGTCTTCCCCACTTTTTCTTCTAACTGGTTTAGTGTGTCTGGTTTTATGTTGAGGTCTTTG
>CM053753.1:88002991-88040570 GCA_028658305.1 Pachyuromys duprasi | reverse complement strand
TCTATTCAGAGATTTGAAGTTTTTTTTTTTTCAAACAGGTATTTCAATGACTTTGTTAGTACCCAAGGTACTTTATGTTATTAATGGCTATTGTGAAGGGTGTTGTTTCCATGATTTCTTTCTCAGCCTTTTTGTCTTTGGTATACAGGAGGGCTTCTGATTTTTTTTTTTTGAGTTGATCTTTTTATCCAGCTACTTTGCTGAAGCTGTTAATCAGTTGAAGGAGTTCTCTGAATTTTGGGGGTTGCTCATGTATAATATCATATCGTCTGCAAATAGTGATACTTTGACTTCTTCCTTTCTGATTTCTATCCCCTTGATCTCCTTTAGTTGTCTTATTGCTGTAGCTAGGACTTCAAGTACTATGTTGAAGAGATATGGAGACAATGGACAGCCTTGCCTTGTCCCTGATATCAGTGGGATTGACTTAAGTTTCTCTCCATTGAGTTTGGTGTTGGCTCTAGGCTTGCTGTATATTGCCTTTATTATGTTTAGGTATGTGCCTTGTATCCCTGATCCCTCCAAGACTTTAAACATGAATGGATGTCAGATTTTTGTCGAATGCTTTTTTTGCATCTAGGGAGATGATCTTGTGGTTTTTCTCCTTCAGTATGTTTATATGTTGGATCACATTGATGGATTTCTGTATATTGAACCATCTTGCATGCCTGGGATGAAGCCTACTTGGTCATGGTGGATGATATCTTTTATGTGTTTTTGGATTCAGTTTGCAAGTATTTTATTATTTTTATATCAATGTTCATAAGATAGATAGGTCTGAAGTTCTCTCTCTCTCTCTTTTTTGTTTGGTCTTTGTGTGGTTTAGGTATCAAGGTGACTGTGGCTTCATAGAATGAGTTTGGTAATTTTCCGTCTGTTTTTATTTTGTGGTATAGTTTAGAGAGAATTGGTGTTAGCACTTCTTTGAAGGTCTGGTAGAATTGTGCACTGAATCCATCTGGCCCAGGGCTTATTTTGGAAGGGATGCTGTTGATGACTGCTTCTATTTCCTTTGGGTATATAGGTCTATTCAATCTTTCTACCAGGTCTTGACTTAATTTAGGTAGATTGAATCTATCAAGAAAATTGTCCATTTCATTTAGATTTTAAAATTTTGTGGCTTATAGGCTTTTGTAGTAAGACCTAATGATTGTTTGGATTTCCTCAGTGTCTGTAGTTATGTCCCTTTTTCTTTTCTGATTTTGCTGATTTGGATAGTTTCTGTCTGCCTTTTTGTTAGTTTGGCTAAGAGCTTGTCTATCTTGTTGATTTTCTCAGAGAACCAACTTTTGGTTTCATTGATTCTTTGAATAGTTTTATTTGTTTCTAATTGATTGATATCTTCCCTGAGATTTATTATTTCCAGCTGTCTGCTCCTCTTGAGTGTATCTGCTTCTTTTTTTTTCTAGGGCTTTCAGTTGGGCCATTAAGTTGCTTGTATGAGATGTTTCAAATTTCTTCTTGAAGGCACTTAGTGCTATGAACTTTCCTCTTAGCACTGATTTCATTGTGTCCCATAAGTTTGATTATGTTGTTCTTTCATTTTCATTGAATTCTAGGAAGTCTTTAATTTCTTTATTTCTTCCCTAACCAAGCTGTTTTTGAGTAGCAAGTTGTTAAGTTTCCATGTATGTGCAGGCTTTTTGCTCTTTCTGTTGTTGTTGAGGTCCTGCTTTAGACCATGATGGTCAGATAGGATACAAAGGATTATTTCAATCTTCTTTTATCTGCTGAGGCCTGCTTTGTCACCAACTATTATGCCTATTTTGGAGAAGGGTCCATGAGGTGCTGAAAAGAAAGTATACTCTTTTGAACTTGGGTGAAAAGTTCTATAGATATCTATTAGGTCCCTTTAATTTAGGGCCTCTGTAAGTACCCTTATTTCCCTGTTTTGCTTCTGACCAGATGATCTCTCCTTTAGTGAGAGTGGAGTGTTGAAGTCTCCCTCTATTAAGGTGTTGGGTTCAATGTGTAATTTCAGCTTTAATAATGTTTTCTTTTCAAATGTAGGTGGTCTTGTATTTGGGGCATAGATGTTCAAAATTGTGATGTCCTCCTGTTGAAATTTTCCTTTGATGAGAAGGAAGTGCCCCTCCTCATCTTTCTTGATTAATTTTGGTTGAAAGTCTATTTTATTTGATACTAGGTTTGCTACCGAAGCTTGTTTTCTGGGACCATTTGCTCAAAAAACATTTTTCCAGCCGTGTACTCTGAGGTAGTGTATTATTATTTTTTTTTTTTTTTGCATGGGTGTGTTTCTTGGATGCAGCAGAATATTTTATCTTGTTTCTGCAACCATTCTGTTAGTCTGTGTCTTTTTATTGGAGAGGTGAGTCATTGATGTTGATAGATAATAGTGCCCAATGTCTTTTAGTTCCTTTTATTGTGGAATTGGTGATCTTACTATGATTCATTGCTTTATTGATATTTTGTTGTTGTTGGGAAATTATCTGTATCCTATATTCTCTTTGCTGTAGTAATTTTCATTGGATTGGAGTTTTCCTTCTAGTATCTTCTGTAGGGCTGGGTCGCTATGTAGATATTCCCTGAATTTAGTTTTGTCATGGAATATTTTGTTTTCTCCATCTATGTTGACTTAAAGCTTTGCTGGATATAGTAGTCTGGGTTGGCACTTATCTTCCCTTAAAGACTGCATGACCTCTGCCCAGGCCCTTCTGGCTTTCATAATTTCTGGTGAGAAGTCTGGTGTGATTCTGATCAGTCTACCTTCATATGTTACTTGACCCTTTTCCCTTGCTGCCTTTAATATTTTTTCTTTGTTTTGTAGGATTAGAGTTTTGACTATGATGTGACCAGAGGTATTTATTTTCTGGTCTAGTCTATTTGGTGTTCTTTAGGCTTCTTGTCAGTTTATGGACATTTCTTTCTTTAAGTTCAGAAAATTTTCTGGTATGATTTTCTTAAAAATATTTTCTGGTCATTGGAGCCTGGAGTCTTCTTTTTCATCTATTCCTATTATTCTTAGGTTTCGTCTTCTCATGGCATCCTTGATTTCTTGGATATTTTGTGTTTGGGACTTTTCCAATTTTACTTTTTCTTTGAGTGAGGAATCCATTTCAGCAAGTGTATCTTCAGCTCCTGAGATTCTCTCTTCCATCTCTTCTATTTTATTTGTAATGCTTACCTTTGTGGTTCCTGATCTTTTCTCTAAGTTCTCCAGTTCCAGGTTTTTCTCTGTTTGTGTTTTCTTCATAGATTCTAATTCTGTTTTCATGCTTTGCATCATTGCCTTCATCTGATTGAATGTGGCTCCTATTTTTTGTTTGTTTCTTCTCTATATGTCTCTAATTGTTCCTCTACATGGGCAATTATATTCTTCTGTATTTCTTTGAGAGCTCTGTTCATTTCCTCTTTTTGTTCCTCTAATAACTGCACAAGCATAACTTTAATGTCATTCTCCTGTGTTTCTGCTGAATTAAAATATCCACTGATTTTGGGTGTTGCTGATGGGACCATGGTGTCCTGGTTTTTGTAGGGTGAGTACTTATGTTGACCTTTGGCTTTTTGTTTATATGTAATCAAGGAACTCTGTTCCTTGAGTAGAACTTCAAGCTGAAATTGTCTTTTTCTGATGTCTGGAGTATCCTTCAGGAAGATCAGGGAGGTCTAGTGGTTGAGAGTATGGGTTGTTGCTTCAGTTGTACCTGTGGAAGGAAAAGCAGCAGGCACAGAATCGTTGATGCTGGCAGGGGGGGGTGCGGGGGGGAGGTTAATTATGCGTGCAGAGATGTGTGTCTTCAAGGGGAGTGCTAGAGAGTTAGATGCTTGGGATATAGGGGTTGGGAGCAAGTGCAGAACAGGATGTGGAAGCGCCTGCACAGGTTTCCTGAATACCCAGTGGTCTTCAATCTGTGGCAGGCTCAGCAGGCTGGAGCCTGAGATCTGTGGCTGATGCTGTGAGGCAGGACATGCACTCCATTGTGGGCTCTGTGTGCCTGGCTCTGTGCTCTGTGCTAGAAGCTGTGAGCACCTCAGGCTGGTTGCTGCTCTCTCTCGGTATTGGTCTGGAGGCTTGGCACCTCACTCTGGGCCAGAGGCTGTGTGTCCTGTCTGAGGGGCCATCAACCAAGGGCTCCACTCTGGTCCAGAGGCTCTGCACTCTGATCTGGGCCAGTAACTAAGGGCTCCGTTCTGGGTCAGAGGTCCGGTGCCTCGCTCTTAGCCAGAGGCCGCACACTGGTCTGGGAGGGCAGCTGGAGGTGCTGCAGGAGGCTGCGTGCTCAGATCTAGGCTGGGAGATGTGCACCCGCTGGTCACCCGGACCCTTTCCAGGGATTGACTGGGTGATCTGAGGACTGTCCCATTTGATTTCCCCACCGTAAGACCTCCTTTCACCTGGCACTCACAATGCTGGTGTTTTAGGTCCCAGAGTTCAGTCTCCTGGTTGCTGCACTGTCACTGCTGTCCTACTCCTCAGATACAGTGTCCTCCCGGGGCTGCCATCTTGGATTGCAATGGTTTTCAAAAGTGAATATTATTGATCATTGGTGAAGAGAATCAACGCTATGATATCTTCCATACTTTATAAACAGCAAAAATATTACTTGTACTCTATTGAATTAGTCAGAGAAGCTGAGCTAAAAGGAATAAAACTGAATGCAACAATGGTAAACATCATCATCAGAGAGAACCAGAAGCACATAGAAGGTAGAATCAGTAACGGTCAGGGATCAGAGGTTGAGGGTAGAAATTGGGTTTTTCAAGTTGGAGATCCTATTGGCTTTGAGAAACTTGCAAATGAGCTGTTCAATTGACTATTTACCCAGCTGAACAACCAGAATGCTATTTTTTTTTTTTTTTTGCTGAATGGATTAGTGGGGATAGCCTAAAGCAAAGTATAAAGAGATTTATTAATCTACAATATTGCCATTCCTAAGCAAAACGTTTCTGTTACAGTTAAGTCTCATTGACACAGGTGACTTAATTCAGTAGTGCTATTCGCCCTGCCATGTTTGAGGAGGATAGGTACAGCGCCCCTGAGAATTATAATGCTCTATTTTACAAAATCAATGTAGTATATATTTTTGAAAATGTCTGAAAAGGAAATACTAGCTTTAAAATGTATATGACTAAGAAATTTAGAAAAGGTATTTGGTAGATGGGTTTTCCAATTTAGGCCATTCTTCCTCAAAGGATATTTAAAGATTATTGATTGTAAGGAAGTTTGAAGTGCTTGTGCTAGAAGTTTCCTACTATATTCAAATATATTAGAAAATCTTAGAGTTAAGTAATGTTAAACACTCATCCATTGTATTTTGAAGGTGTTTTTTTTTACCTTTATTATTTTGATGTATCTTGTAAGTTCCCAACAGGAGATAAAATAAAGAAAATTTGGCAAGCATATAAGACTGAGATGTTTATGTATTCAGATTCTCCTGAGATTGATAAGTGATTGAGTCTGTTTTATGAAATGCTATTGTAAGTTAAAAGAATTATATAATATTATGAAATGATGTTATGATTTATTGAGCTTCAAAGCCAGGTAGGAAAAATTATTAGTAATAAGAACATTTACAATTACATGGAAACATTAGTACAGGTTTAAAAATCTTAATGATAACTCTGTTTAGAAGAGATAAAATTTTGTTTATACATTTGTTGATAATGATAGTTTACTTACAAAGTTATGATGAAAGTGTCAGTTTTTTGAGATATCTCTCTTTATATATAGTTCTAGATAACCTGGGACTCTTTTTCTTTTTCCTGCTCCTGCTTCCCAAGTACTGACATTACAGACCAGCCCCAGCATATCTGATATGTTTTACTAATATCAAAGAAAAATAAATATTGACTCTGTAGTAACTATGAAAATGCATTGTGTCTTTTGAGGAAATATCATTACACTGAAGGTTTGCAATATTTTGCATGCAGACATGTTTGGGTTTGCCATATCTGTCTAAGATTCAATGTAGTACTTGTGTGACATGATTTAGCTCCACCTTTTCCAAGAAATCTGGCCTTGAGCAAGTAAATATACATGTTTTTCAGTTTATTCATAGGTAAAATGATTGATGTGGAAAAAAGACCAGACTATGAAATTCACTAGAATTGAAGCACTTCAAACAACCTTCTTTAACTTCTAGTTATCAATATGAACTAGAAACAGTGAAACTGAGAAAAATTAAGAATGAAAAAAATCTTTTTTCTCATTGTTTTTTCTTTATTTTTTGTTGTTTATTATCATTCTTTTTATTATTATTATCATTTATTCAATTTGTATCCTGGCTGTGGCTCCCTCCCTCATCTCCTCCCAGTCCCACCCTTTTCTTCCCCTATGCCCCTCCCTAGAACCTCTGCTCAAATATAGCCCATATACAGCACAGTCTCCAAGTGGGTTCCCTCTTAAGAGGAGCAGGAGCTGTCTCTGGCATGGAATCAGTGACAAGCTCTCTGATCACCTCCTCCTGAGGGGTACAGCTTTGCCAGGCCACAGAGGAAGACTATACAGCAAGTCCTGATAAGACCTGATAGGCTAGGGTCAGAGAGAAGGGGAGGAGGACCTCCCCTATCAGTGAGAAAAAAAATATCTCCTTTTAATAGTTTCTTTTTTATCTGAAATTTTTTTCTTATAACCCAACAACAGCTTGGGAGGACCCAACAAATTTTTACATTGCTTTCATTGTTTCAGTATCATCCTTGGGTTTTTTTTTTTTTAATCAAATTATGTGTTTTTTCAATGCTTGATTCCAGAAGTGAAAGCCAAACAAACACAAGCTTTCATCTCTGTATGTACTTTGAATTAGCTGAGCTATGTGAACCCAGAAACATAAAACAGTAAGACATACTTTTATCCAAATCAGCCCTTCCCTTCCCAGAACATACTATGTCCTATCTGTTCCTAGCTGAACATGGTATTATCACTGACACAAAGAACCATTATCAGTGGTTCCCATTCCACCCCTTCAGCCTTTTGGTTAAGTTGTTTAGATATAGACATCATCTACAAATGTGTTCTTTTATCTGAAGACAGATGACCAAATTAGTCATTGTGCAACAAACATTGTTAACTACAGTTGCGTTTATTATTTCCAAGGGCAGATTTAAAACTAAATAAAACAAAACAATTCTACTTTCATTTTAGGGAGTGTGTGAAGGAGGAAAAATGAGTGTGAAGCAGGCAAACAGTTTCCCTTTGCTAGAGAACAGTTGTAGATCTAGACATGAAAGGGGCAAAAAGTAGATTTATGTCCTGAATGAAATTAATATAAATCCCCAGTTTTACCCAGATGGTGTGATTTCACAAGTTTCATTTTATAACACTTGGTTTGGTGGTAAAATGGTCAATTTCTGTACTGGATCATACTTGTAAATTTTCTAGCAAAGTGTCAAAATTTTCATGTAAATACTTTCAAAGTAAGCCTTATTTTTAGAATCAACTATAGGAAGAAATCATGAACATTTTCTTTGGAGTCGTTTATGTAAGTGTTTTCCGTAAGAACTGAAAAAAAAAAAGTAAAGAAATGAAAAATAGTCAAACATGTTGTTAAGGAACATTTAGCTAGCATGACTGAATTAGTATGAAACTAAGATTAAATCTTTCCTAGGTGGTTTTGAAGATTTTAATTGAGTTTGTGTCGTGATGCAGTAAAGATGTGTTACTATTGGAATTTCACCATCAAGTGAACTTTGATTGGGAGTTATCCACATGAGATCACCTTTGCACAACTAACTAGGGAGGTGATACACATCACAAAGAATAAAATTTCTTTGAGTCCATGCAAAAGTGGGTCACTATGAGCATAATACTATAGTGTATTTATTTCTATTTATGGATAGTGAGATGTATGTGAGTTAGCGTAAACATTCCAATAATTGGCAAATACTTTTTACTGTCATATCTACAACCCCTTTTTGTAGTAGAAGTATTTTAGACATATCTGTAGTAAAATACATACATTCCTATCAGAAGAATTCTCATATTGAGAGAAGAAAAATTAGGAATCAACAGATTTTCAGAAGTAATTGAAAGCTAAACAGAATTTTCTCAGGTGTATTTTGATGTTTTATGGCAATCAATGTATAAATTGCTAATAACCATCTGGTGCTGCCTATTAAAGCAATAGGTAGTTATCTAGAGAGTTGAAATCAGAAGCAGCAGCCTTCCGCAGACCTCTGTTTTCCTAGAGTTTTACTCTGAGTCCAAAACAATGGCTATTACACAAATGTGAGACACACGTGCTGACAATCACTTTGGTTTATTATTTCTAAAAAATAAAAGTAGTTTTGGAACTAGGTCACTGATGAAGTCACCAAAATACATAAGCAAGACTCCTAATTATCACCAAGCAGTATCTTAAGAGATTAAAAGGCAGTGTTTATTTTTTATCTATATGGCAAGACATATTTATTTCATTTTGTGCCTTCATTTATTTTTTATTTTTTAATATTAGTTACAGTTTATTAACTTTGTATCCCAGCTGTATCAAACTCTCTCATTCCCTCCCAATCCCACCCTCCCTCTATCCTCTCCTCCCTGCCCCTTTCCAAGTCCACTGATAGGGTAGGACCTCCTCCCCTTTCATCTGACCCTGGTTTATCAGGTATCTTCAGGACTGGCTGCAAAGTCCTCCTCTGCAGCATAACAGGGCTGCTCCAAGAGCCCACCATTCAGTTCATGTCAGAAATAGTCCCTGTTCCCCTTACTAAGGGACCCACTTGGATACTGACCTACCATGGGCTACAACTGAACTGAGGTTCTAGGTTATATCCATACATGGTCATTGGTTGGAGAAACAGTCTCATATAGGACCCCTCTGCCCAGATATGTTTGGTCCTTGTGGAGCTCCTGACCTCTCCAGGTCATATTAACTCCCCTTCTTTCTTATGATTACCTGTACTCGGCCAAAAGTTTGGTTATGAGTCTTAGTATCTGTTTTGATACACTACTAGGTACAGTCTTTCAGAGGTCCTCACTGGTAGTATCCTATCATGTTACTTGTCACCTTACACCTATCACAATGGCTAAGATCAAAATCTAAGACAACACATGCTGGAGAGGTTGTGTAGAAAGGGGAACCCTCCTCCATTGCAGGTGAAATGCAAACAACCACTCTGGAAATCAATCTGGTCCTTTCTCCAACAATTAGGAATAGTCCTTCCTCAAGATCTAGCTATACCACTCCTAGGCATATATCCAAAAGATGCTGAAGTACACAAGGACATTTGCTCAACCATGTTTGTAGAAATTTTATTTGTAATAGCCAGAACCTGGAAACAACCCAGATGTCCCTCAGTTGAGGAATAGATATAGAAATTGTGGTATTTTTACACAATGGAATACTACTAAGAAATTAAAAAAAAGAAAATTATGAAATTTACAGGGAAATGGTGGGACCTAGAAAAGATCATCCTGAGTGAGGTATCCCAAAAGCAGAAAGACGCACATGGTATATACTCATTTATATAGACCTATAAGATAGGATAAACATACTGAAATCTATACACCTAAATAAGATAAAGAGGACCTGGGGTAAGATGATCAATACTCACATAGAAAGACAAATGGGATGGACTTTGGATGTAGGAGAAAACAAGTGTCTTCATTTCTAATTTAGTAATCTGTAAGAGCTGTCTGTGAATGAATTCAAACTAAAGCAAAAGTTAAGGTATTTTGTTTACCTGGTAGCTGCCTATATGAATTACATAATCAGCTGTAAACTTCCTGATTCTATTGTAAAAAAAATAGAACATTTGAAATCTATAAGAACAAATGCCTGCAAGGAAACGATATTTTAATTATTTTTTTCATTTGTTTTTTTAAAATTTACTTTACACCCAAGTATATCCATTTCCTTCTCTCCTCCCAGTTCCTCTTTAGCCACTTGCCCACTTCCTCTTTTTCCATCTCCCTTACTCCCCAGAAAAGGGGATTCCTCATCTCCATATATCAACTCTCCCCAGCACATCAAGTCCCATCAGGACAGAGCATATCCTCATCACTTGAGGCCAGGCCAGGCACCTCTGCCGATGGTAAGTGATCCAAAAGCAGGCAATAGATTCCATGTTAGAAACAGCCACCTCCCTCCTCTACTTGGCAGGCACCCCATATGAAGATCAAGCCTCCCATCAGCTACATGTCTGAAGGGGACCTAGGTCTAGAACATGAATGCTCCTTAGTTGATGTCTCAGTCTCTGAAAGCTCCCATGCAATAGAGAAATTAAAGATAATGTGATTGTGTTGAGGAAACTACTTGATGTTTTTATAGTAGCAATCCCTAATAAACACATATCACATTGAACATATCTAAATATATAAATATATACAGATATACATAAATACAAAGCATATACATTCACAGGAATGAAGAAAACAGAGGTGATAATGTCTGTATTGTATCAGGATCCATTATAAATTTAGTTGTGATGCTAAGCTATAAGTCTGTTAATGGTTACCATTGGGTACAACTTTTAGAACTCTAAAATAATTCATTTCATTATTTTATAAAGCAGGGCGAGAAATCACTGTAGAGCTTGATATACCAAACAAGACTTAAACTTCATTCTCAGATATAGTTGAAATATTTACATCAACCTTCCGTTCCCTCCCCTCTTGCCTGAAGCTCAGGCAAGGTCACTCAAGAGGAAATGGAAATATTGAAAGAGCCAGAGGATAAGGTAGAGTGCTGTGAATTGCTGTCATTTGAACTTGACATAGCTTTTGCAAATAAGGAATTAATGGCAACTATGGTAAATTGTACAAGATTAAGGCACTTACTCATTCCAGATGTGGGCAGGGGTTGCTTCCAGAACTGGGTCTGACAGAACAGCTGTGTTAAGTTGATGTTTGCTGGGAAGGGAGATCTCACATTTCCTAGGTGGTAGCTGTTGGTAGACTGCTTCTGTGTCAATGGATGACACACAAACACGAGCATAGGGGCAGCATGAATGGGTTCAGTGAGCTTTACAACAAACAAACAAACAAACAAATAAGACACGAGGTTAGATGAACATGAATTACAGGAGGTCTGGAGGAAGTTGTAGGGAGGAGTGGGATAGATGTAATTCTATACATGTTTGAAATTTTTGAAGATTATGAAAAGGAAAATTTAGACTTATGCTCATATGTGCTTGGATGTTAGACAAATTGTGCTGCTGTCCAGTAGAATAAAAGGAAAGAGGAATAACATATTTGAGAAATATTCTTGGATCTGTTGGTGCAGTTTATTGGTCAGGAGAATTTATATATTGGTTTATTGTTAAATATAAAGTCAATTGTTGATATGTGTTGATATGGTTTAATGTCCTCAGTAAAAATATTTGTGGTCCTGGACATCCATGAGTACTTATGTAATATTTTATTGTTCTTCAATGAAATATATAGCTACAAAGAGTCACAAAGGTCATAAAATTGACATACCATAATGTTCCCATTGATTTTCTCATTGTCTCTTAATATTGCCAGTGACATACCTTTGTCTTCTACCAGGAATGTCTTTGAATGACCGATAATTTAATCATGGATCATGCATGGAGAAGACCCAGACTCAGAAGAAGCCTATAGGCTGCTTATTTTCCAAATGGTTCCCCAGTAAGGAAGGCATGGGCTGTCTCTGACATGAACTCAGCTCTTTCATCATCTTCCCCGGGGAGTGCAGCCTTGCCAGGCCACAGAGGAAGATGATGCAGCCAGTCCCTATTATACCTGATAGGTTAGGGTCAGATAGAAGGGGAGGAGGAGCTCCCCTATTAAGGGATTAGGAAAGGGACTTAGGAAGAGAAGAGAGAGGGTGTGTGGGACTATGAGTGAGGGGGCTACAAAGGGGATACAAAGTAGATAAATTGTAATAAATAAATAAATACATTTAAAAATAATTACACAGACTTTCACATGAAAAAGGAAAGATTTTTTCTTAATGAGTTTCTTCCACAAAAGCCAATTCTCAAGATCCTGGCTCCAAATTAAATGGGACAGTATTACTTAAATCTTAATATCAGTGATCTTGAGTTTCTAGGATTAAACTATTTTTACAAGCTGTTATATTAAAATAAAATATTTTATTTTATAAAGACCAAAGATACATACTACTTAAAATTAAATCAGAATAGTGGATTGGATTACAGATTTAGTTATTAGTTTTCAATATGAAATTATGGAAAATGTTTTCTAATTCTTTCTCTCCAATTGATAAACGGCTAAAGCTGTCTCACATAGTAAATAATAATCAAATAAAATAAACTTCTGGAAATAATTACTTTAATTCCTTTAGTACCTTGCCTCATTTTGGGGAAAAAACAAAAGTGAAATAAGTAATTCATAGACCTCCTTACATATATAGAAATACACTGAGCTTTTAAGTGCTTCTTACAGGCATGAAATGGTGCAGATTTTTGGAGATGGTTGCAGGATACCATTGTAGTTGATATTCAGAATGTTTATCTAGAGTGGAAGTTGGATCATATTTGATGATTAACTTCTATTTATTAATCATTTTGTTTTGTTTTATTAATCAAATGTATGATTAATTAGAATACCGCCAATTCCTTTTAGAACTAAGTATATGTACATAGGCATATGAATAGGCATAATATTTAGAAAGGCATTATATTGGATCTTGAATAATTGCTGATTTGGTGCCTGGGACATAACCCAAGTTCAGGCACATGTTACATAATTATTCCACAACTGAGCTACACCTAGAGTGCATATAATATATATGTTCATGCCACATACACATGTATATGTAAATTGTAATATTATTTCTTAGCTTTTTTTTTCCCGTGGGATATTTTGGCTTATACTTGCACATAGTGAAAGGATTTAGGGAAGTAAGCTGAGAAGGAAGAGAGATCAGGTCATGAAGTATTTATATAGGGATGGAACTTCTATTGAGTGTATTAAGTTTTAAAGATGCCAAAGAAATGACCCATAATTGTGGGAAGTGGTATATGCTGCGATGGTTAAAATTTAGTGCATTTAAAATTTGAACTGACTCTTACTTGTACTGCAACCGAATGTTCCTAAGTCATCAGATAAGTAGGTCTAAGGAAAAGAGAGAGGAATGATGTATTTCGAAGACTTAAAATTTTAAATTGATACATGTGTAATAGAAGACCAGATTGGATAGTTCACATATCTTGACCTCAGGTTTATATCATTGACCTTCATGGAAACTTTCTATACCTACTTCCATTTTACTCATTTATTGATCCAGTGGGTAGAGTGTTCCAAACTCAGATCCCTTCACAAAAGTTTTCTCTTTGTAGTAAGCTTCTTATAAAAGTAAATACTGCTTCCTCAATGTAAGCATCATGGCATTTTTGATATATTTGCAGTATTTGAAGTTGCATCAATTTTAATATTCTTAAGCAGTATTTTTGTTGTGTTATGTTTATGTTCACGCTTATCTTGATTCTTTATCTTATTTTATCACTAATCTGTATGAGACAATAAATTCTTATCTGACTAATATTAAAAGTGACTATTTTAAGGTCTTTGGTTTTAAAAGCCAAAATGAATGATATTAAATTATTATCATTTCAATGTGAAATTTACTTTGTGAATTACTAGCAAAATAATTTCAACTTTGAATTAATTTAATATGCTGTACAAAATTTGCCTTACCTATAGGTCATTTTCCACTAAAGATTACAAATATGAACTACAGTGATCTGTAGCTATTCATGTTATATTTTATTTTACAGCTCTGTTGCTGTATTCATTTCTTCTTGATAAATGACCATGCTTTTTCATCCTAACCTCTCTTTCTCTTCATATATTGATACAGATATGGATTGAAATATACATGCTTTATTTTCAAAGACTATCTTATTTCAAAGTCTTTATCTTAAAGACTTATTTTTGCCTGGACTCAGACTTCAAAGTAGAAGTTCTCAGAGAGAACAGCCGGCATCTTTCTTTTATCCTTAATGTTCTCAGTCAAAACTTTAGTGTTTAGCATATTCTGCATGCACCCTTCATTTTTATCAATAGGTTTTATTTTTTTTATTTTTTATTTTTTTGCTAAAAAAAATATCAGCGTTTGCATTGCGGGAAAGAAGGAAAAAGATGCCAAATGTGAGATGTCTTGTTTCTATGTTCCTGGCCACTTGCTGACATGAAGACCAACCTGCCCATTGGTTACATATGTTGTGGTGGCTTAGGTTCAGACCATGCATGCTCATTGGTTTATGCTTCACTCTCTGTGAGCCGTGATGGGCCTATGTTAGTTGACTCTGTTACTCTAGTGTCCTTTTAAATTTTCAATTTTTTTCCTCATTTCTGGAGGAAAAAGAAAGACAGTACTATAAAACCAACCATAACAATGCGGGCTCAGAAACTATAATGAGTTACTTTTAATATCTATCTCATCACTAACATGGTAGTCATTAATAATTCATTTAATCAGATGTACAAATTAGTTCTTTCTGTTGGTTTGTTAGGTTAAGTTTATTCCTCTTATATTTGGAGGCAGACACAATGCTAACAGAACAACCCGGAGACTTGTTACAAATGCTTGCAGATGATTACTGGATGATTTTGGATCTACATGAGAGTCAGTTTCACATACACAGCTCTGCACATCTTTTTATCAGAGACTCTAATGGCTTTTGGAGACTGTATTGTTAAGATAGCAAGTTGTCTTATAAATTATAGACAGCATCTTCAGAACAGAAGTTAGAATTGTTTGCATACAATGCATTGAAGGTAATATAAACGCTGATAATTTATACTTCATCAACAAATATCTGACTGATCACCTTGAAGAAAAAGAGAATACTCATGAAGAACACACTCATGTTGTCTGCAATAACATGGCTCTTTGATTCTGATCCCCATGCATTGTTATCTATAGGACTAACCCATGTGTCAGCCTATGTGTTAGAAACCCACAAACAAAGTAAAACTGAAAACATTCACAGCTCATGAGAATCTTCTGTGAAGTGGTGAGCAAGGGAGTCCTTCACTCATGAAAATAAATGACAATACTTTTCTGGATCCCTAATAAAGTCTGGGTCAAAAGAATATGGATTTGACATATTTTAGCACATAGTTAAAACCACAAACCTACTCATCCAGCATGAAATTCAATACACGTCTACATGAGGGAACAAATTTTATTATACGAAAGGCGTTCTCCTGATGAGTTTGTGTTTAATTGTGTGGTGTGTGTGTTGCAAGGAAATTCAGCTCAATTGTAAATTCCTAAAATTCAGAAGGGGTAAATGATGTTGTCATTCATAAAAGTTAGAGACAATGGAAGAAAGAAAAAAAAACACTAGAGATAATATTTTAGAAGTTACTTCAAAAAATGGTCTATAATGGAGCCTACACCCACAGATGTTAATTTGGAGAAAGACTAAAAATGAACTTTTGGTTTGATTTAGAGGAGTATAGCAACCTCACAATAAATTTCCATTGAGAGGTGAGAATAGAAAGTTGAATACAACTGTGCGGAGACTATGCAGATCTACATTCCAGACCGTTCTAACACTGATGACTTGGTGAATAACTGCAAAGGTAAATAAGGGAACTTCAACTTCTCTGGCTCTCTGAGACGGCATTATGCCACTTCATGGAAATAAATTTAATAGATTAAATAGCATTGAAGGTGTAAACTGAAATCTGGTCATAGTTTTGTGACACAAGACATTGAAGATTAAATAGTGAAAAACCCAGAATGACGTATCTATTTTATTCTTATGCACAATGAAACATACAGTTGTATGGAAAGAAAAGTAGACAATGGGGCGGCATGTGAAGGTAACAGACTGAGGAGAGATAAGCTTTTATCTAACACTGTTTTTTTTTATTTTTAATTCTCTATACTGCATTCTTTCAAACAGGATATGGGACAGGATCCCCTTTGGACTACAAGAATCTCATGACCTACAATTCATAAGAGTACATCAGAGATATTTTTAACAACCAGCTTTTGTTCAGAGAACCAAATATTATCACAACTTATTGTGTTTTTTAGTAGCTTTGGGAAAGATCAACTCCAGTTTTTATGGGTGTCTTCAAGATATATTAATTTTCATCCCTTGGGAATGAATGAAAGAAGAAACAGAAAGTTTCAAACAAACTTTTCTTTTTAAGCTTATATTTTAAATTTTAATTAAAATATAAATGCACTATCTCCTTTGTTGTTTTCCCTGTAATCCCTCTGATATTATCATATTCTCACTTAAACTGATGGCCTTTTTTCTGTTATTATTATTGTTACACAAACATATTCATAAATATATAAATAGATGAGTACTTTTAGTGTGACTTGTATGTATATATAATTTGACAGCTGTGTATGGAATAGCCAGGGTAGCAGCTCCCCTCTGGGAGAAACTAATTCTCTTTCTCATCAGTCATTAGTTGCTTAAAGTTCTTGTCCTCAGAGTAAGACCCTGTGAGAATTACATCTTCTGTGTTATCATCTCTATTATTATTATCATTGTTCAGGTCTTGCTTAGGCCGCCATATTGTTGAGATATCATGAGTGTAGATCCTTTCGTCATTTTTGAAAGTATAATATCACAACAGACATCAATTTGCTCTTTCTTGGTTGTTCCCTGGGTCTTAGATACAGGCGTATTATTAGATAGATTACTTGGGGATGAGCAACAAAAGATTAGTTGATCTTTTTATTATGACCAGTTGTGGTTTTCTGTAATGTTCTCTATCTACTGCAAAGAAGCTTCTTAAATGTGGAATGAAAGCTACATTTATCTGACGGTATTAGGAGAAGTCCTTAGAATGCAGTTATTATGATAGACTAATAAAATGACTGTACTTGATTTTTCTTTAAGATCTATGACTTCATCATTTCAGATAGTTGGCTATGTGTATAGTATGATATATCTCCTGTTAAAAGAGCCCATAAGTCCAGTTAATCAGCTGTTAGTTACTGCCTATTGATACCATTAATCATGTCACATTATACTGTTTGCTATTTTAATTCATAGGTGTTATATCTGAATATGATTATTGGTTATCTTCTTCCATTGGAAGTTTGTTTAACATCTTTTGGAACTTTGAAATCTACACTGCAGGAAGAAGGATTTCAGGGTAGATCCATCTCAAATCATCCAAGCCCTGTGTCTTAAGTGTGCAGTGTCTTCAGCAATTAGGATTTCTTTTCAAACTCTAAGAAGCAACCATGGACAACAGAAATAGCAAGAAGTATTTGGGGAGTCACTTGACACCCTAATCAACAACTGTAATAGTGGTTTCTCATGTGCATACAGGACTTTTTGTTAGATATTCTATGGCTTTTGTGAGTGATGTTGTCAGCCCAAGTGGCATAATTTTGCTTGTATGTGTGTGTGTGTGTGTGTGTGTGTGCATTATGCATAATTGTAGGTAAACATAGTATCATATGATTCCTTTTAGGCTTTATGAAAAATCTTTAGTGTTATTTGTCCCCTGTGCCTTCCTCTCTCTTCTGTAATGATGTCTCCTTTCCTTATCTATGGAGAGATGAGTAGCAGCTACTGATAGTATGAAGGAAGAAATGGGGAAAAAATAGGGAGATCTGAAAAGTTCATGTCAGAGGCCTTCATCTAGGGTAAGCCACAACCTTAAGTTAGCCCTCATTTCCTTTCTAAGTAAAGTTCACACTGCTATAGAAATCAGCACTATATCCTGCAAGGTCACAATACAAGATTATTGTTTGTTTAAAATTATTTACTTTTTGCCCAGCTGTAGTCTTCTCCCCATAGCCATCCAGTCCTACCCTTCCTCCCACTTCTCCTCCTATGCCCCTCGCCTAATCTATTGATGGGAAAGGTCTTCCTCTCCTCCTATCTTACCATAGTCTATCAGGTCTCATCTTTTGGCCTGGTAAGGCTGCCCTTCCCCCCTACACACACACAGGAGGAGGTGATCAAAGAGCCAGCCTATGAGTTCATGTCAGAGACAGCCCCTGAATCTCATAGCTAAACTTTGGGCAGAGTACAGAGAATCTTATGAAAGAAGGAGGAAATAGAAAGAGTTGGAGAGGACAGAATTTCCACAAGGAGATCAAAAGAACCAAAAAAATCTGTTCCCAGGGATCTTTGCAGAGACTGATACTCCAACCAAGGACAATGCATCGAGATAACCTAGAACTCCTGCACAGATGTAGCCCATGGCAGCTCAGTCTCCAAGTGGGTTCCCTATTAAGGGGAGGATGTCTTACTTTAGGCAGCTGCAGGCTTGTGTTAGGCAGGGCTACAGACTGCAATTGGGAAAATACTGGTCATGTCAATCTGAAAAGTGTTGAAATTTCATGACTGGCATTTTCCTTTACAAGTTTTTTTCCTTTACAAGTAAATAGGGGAACATACAGTAAAATATTTCATAAGTCAGAAGGAGATACAATATTAGCAAAAGTCCTAATGTCACATTAGGTATGCCTGACATTGACTTTAAATGTTTAGGGACAATCTATGTTTTTCTTACTGCTTTCTAACCTCATATGAAATATTTTTTTCCCTAACATAACAGCTATCTTCCTTTCTCTATGATCTAGCTTTGACTTCTTGGTATATTTATTTGTTCAAAAACTGTACCAAAAATTCATTATATATATATATATTTAATTTATTATGAAATATAAAAAAGTTAAAAGATCTGATATATTTCAGGTGGAATGGGTGCAGTTTGTCTTCAGGTTCCAAGTTTTCTTCGGTTTCTTTTCTTTTGATATCTACATGAAGCATTCACAGGTTTCTAGTAGCACAATATACCAAAAAAAAAAAAAAAAGACCAATTTCTTCTCTCACAAGTTTAATAGCCAAAGTGTGCCTGCTGGAACTGGATTGGTGTCAGGTTTTACTAAAGTGTTAAAAATATTATATCCCTCAACTGAGGAATGAATATGGAAATTGTGGTACATTTACAAAATTTACAGCAATTAAAAAATAAGGAAATCATGAAATTTGCAGGTAAATGGTGGGAACTGGAAAACATCATCCTGAGTGAGGTATCTCAGAAGCAGAAAGACACACAGGGTATAAACTCACTCATAAATGAATATTAGACATATAATATAGGATAAACATACTAATATCTGTACACCTAAAGAAGCTAAGCAAGAAGGAGGACCCTGGGTAAGATGCTCAATCCTCACTCAGAAAGGCAAATAGAATGGGCCTTGGAAGAGGGAAAGAACAATGAATACGACAGGAGCCAAACATAGAGGGCCTCTGAAAGACTCTGCCCAGCAGGGTATTGAAGCAGATGTTGAGACTCATAGCCAAACTTTGGATAGAATACAGGGAATCTTATGAAAGAAGGGGGAGATTAAAGACCTCTGGGGGACAGGAGCTCCACAAGGAGAACAACAGAACCAAAAAATCTGGGCCCAGAGATCTTTTCTGAGACTGATACTCCAACCAAGGACCATGCATAGAGATAACCTAGAACCCCTGCACAGATGTAGCCCATGGCACCTCAGTGTCCAAGTGGATTTCCTAGTAAGGGGGACAGGGACTGTCTCTTTTATGAACTCAGTGCTGGGCTCTTTGACCAAACACCCCAAGGGGTGAGCAGTCTTACCAGGCCACAGAGGGAGAGGATGCAGCCAGTACTGATGAGACCTGATAGGATACAGTCAGAGGGAAAGGGGAGGAAGACCTCCCCTATCAGTGGACTTGGGGAGGGGCATGTGAGGAGATGAGGGAGGGAGGCTGGAATTGAGAGCAGGTGAGAGAGGATGCTACAGCTGGGATGCAAAGTGAATAAACTGTAATTTATAAAAAATAAATTAATTTAAAAAAGAGAAAAGTATTATGTGTAGTACTTGAGTCAGTCCCTCTCTGGTCCTTGATATTAGGCCTATATTTTGAGCTATACTCTCAACAATAGATTCATTTTCTGGTGAGCCCTATAGATTCTTATTTTAATCTCTGCATTGTTGCTCCTCTATAAAAAAATGTGTCACATCTTCTGCATGAGGATTAAGTGTCTTCACTAGGTTCCTCTTTGATGTTTATCATCCTTAGGGTAAACATTTCAGTATGTTTATTCTATATTATATGGCTAACATCCATTTTTAATTTAGTATATATGTGTATATCATATGTCTTTCTCCTTCTGGGTTACTTCACTCAGAATTCCTGGCCAGGGCACAGAAGAAGATGATACAGCCAGCCTTGATGAGACCTTATAGGCTAAGGTCAGATAGAAGGGGTGAAGGTCTACCCTATCAGTGGACTAAGGGAGGGTCATAAGCAGTGAAGACAGAGGGTGGAGTTGAGAGCAGTGTCAGAGCTATTTATTAATTTGGTGACTATATTGATAACAACAGAAGGTACAGCTTTCATGTTTTCGATAACCACTTATTCCATCTTCATGACCAACCAATGAGGTAGACATTACTATAAGCCTAATTGTACAAGATATAACAAAAATAGTGTCAATTATTAAAAATAAAAAAGACGAATCCAAAATTTAATATGGCAGTGCTGAATTAAGTATTCATCCCATAAAGTATCATAATCTATTCTTAATGGAGTGAGTTAATAAGTGCATAGATTTGCACATTCAAGTTCATCATCCAATTGTTCCTGTACCTGTGTGAAATTTAATTTTATTAACCTTAGGATGGGTATATTAATTCATGGAATGATTGAAGTAAGGAGAAGTTCTGTTCAATAGAAAGTTTTAAATAGCATAATTACATTTTGTTGTTGTTTTGGAGACAGGGTTTTTCTATGTAGCCTTGTCTGTCCTGAACTTCCTTTGTAGATCAGACTGGCCTCAAATTCACTAATATCTGCCTGTCTCTGCCTCTCTGAGTGCTGGAATTACCTGCATGTACCACCGTGACAGCTCATAATTACATTTTTTAATGGAAAAATTAAAAACAACTGGAAGATCTTTTAAAATATTCATATTTGTTTATTATTTATTACAATGTATTTGGTTTTTATCCCAGCTGTAGCCCTCTCCCTTGTCTCCTGCCAGTCCCACCTACCCTTCCTCTTCTCCTCCCATTCCCCTTCCCCAGTCCACTGATAGGGGAGGTCCTCCTCCCCTTCTATCTGACCTTAGCTTATCAGGTCTCATCAGTTCTGGCTGCATTGTTTTCCTCTGTGGCCTGGTAAGGCTGAACCCCCCTTAGAAGGAAGTGATCAAAGAGCCAGCCACTGAGTTCAAATCAGAGAAGGACCCTGTACCCCTTACTAGGGAACCCACATGGAAACTGAGCAGCCTGTGGTCTTCCTTTGAACAGGACGTCTAGGTCCTCTCCATGCATGGTCCGTGGTTGGAGTATTGTTCTCTGTAGACTCCTCTGCCTAGGGCCCAGGTATTTTGGCTTTGTTGGTCTTCTTGTAGATCTTTTTTCCCCTCCATTTCCTTGGATAGAGTGCAGGGAATCTTATGGAAAATTACTGTTTCTAAAGAAAAGATTTAAAAAAATTTTTTGTTTTTCTTTTAGAAAATAGCGATGCTTTTCCTCTAAATCAAAGGTTATATGAATTTCAAAGAGAACTATCTGGACAATGAAAGGAGCAATAGAAAATTGCAATGGGGACTCAGGAGGGCTATGGAATAAGAGTAAATGATATAAAACATGATGAAGTACATTAGGTGCTTCGGTGAGAATATCATAATGCAGTCCATCATTATGAACAAGAATGTAAGCTAAATGTAGTAATAAATCATGTCACACTTACTGATCAAATCCCTAGAACATTTGTGAAAATGTGTCTTTGCCTTTTTCCCTTTGTCTTTATTTCTACCTTTAGCATATATTTTCTATACAATAAAATAAACTGTATCACTTTTGTACATGACTATAGCATCTCTCTCTCTTACTCTCTATGGGATTAGGTGTAGATCGCAGCCCAATCCATTCATTCTCAAATTGCCTATATCTGCCGTCACTCTACACTGGTCAAGTTGAGTTCCTACTGGAATAAATTTAATAATCTTTATGGTTTCTCCTGTCATATAGGTTTATATTTGTTAAAATGACACAAATCTAATTGACCCTAAACACACACAGTTATGCTTACCTATTTGTACTATTACTGTAAGTATTTATGAATGTGCTGGATAGATGTTCCAGAGTGACTTTTGATGACCTTATTATGACAGCAGGAGATTGTACAGCCCTTTTAGACTATCAGTGTAGTTGTTTTAAACAGTGTGAAACTGTTCTTTCTGAGCATCATGAAACTCATTTGATATTTTGAGGACTGATTATACATGTTTTCTGTTCTGTAAACAACCCCTCCCCATATTACAGGGCATTTTTCCCTTCCTTTAGATTATTCAAGTAAGTAAATTATCTCTAATCCTAGGAAATAGCTGTGCATTCACTTAGGCACTTTAAAAAATCCACATGTTCCTTTAGCACATAAGTGGGAACATCTTTAATTGTTTCCAAAATGGAACACTTGAATATGATTTTCGCTGTGTGCACATCTCTTGGGTGGATGTTTCACAATATTGATTTGTATTTCAGACGATGTAGGAAGACGCCCTGCTGTTCGCTCAAAGCACAGAACCCTTCTGAGGGATGCTCCCTTGTCTTTGCATCCTACACAGACCCCCATACTTATCTTATATGCCTTATTAGTCAAGCTGCCTCACTGTCCCCGTGTTCAAATGAACTGTAGAGGACATTAACTTGCCCTTGGCAAATAGATTTATTTTTCCAAGATAAATGCTTTTATAAATTTAATGTGTGACAGTTTTACTACAAATTGTAAATAGAATGCCTGCCAGATTTTTATGATAGCCATCACTAACTCATTTGGACCCTTATTACATTTTAAGCCTTTTTGTTCGTGGATCCTTTCTCTTTATCACTAGCAAGTCTATTTGGGCTGTGGTAGGTTTTAAATTTTAGTGCTGGGTTCATATAATTAGCCCTGTAAGCAGTGACCAAGTCTCTGACAACTTGATTATGCTATCAAACATTAAATTTATCACTTCTGATTGAAATAGTCTTTGTCCCGTTTCTGTTCTAATGTCTTTCCAGACTTAGAAATTGTACCAGCAAGTGATATACTTTGTGGATTCGCTTTGGTAAAATGTTGTATTTAATTCAATTTGACTAGCAATTTCCAGTGCATGTATAAGCCTAAAATGGGACATATTATATGTGGAAATGATTTATTGAATCAAATGTAGACTTAGTTTTAAAATGATAGCTATATTAGTGTGGCATTTAAACTTTTTACCATAATAATATACATTTAATTTTTTGTCCTCTATTCATATACATCACAGAAGTTCCAGTTTCCTCGATGTAGTTTGAGTATTTGATGAAATTACAACCACAGTTTTTAAATCTATGACCAGAAGTTTGACAGAGGCTGAATATATGCTGTATGTTGTACAGAAAATGATGTAAGCAGCCAGATGTGGATGTATATGACTACAATCCTAGCACTTGTGAGAGGGACTCTCACAAATAGAGGACAGCCAATCTATGTGAAGAGTTCTGGCACAGGAAGGGATAAGCATTGACACTCCATCACAAAGCAATGCTATGAACCTCGTGCTTTTCCATAATAGGGTGCATTTTTCAGCCTGACTGTTGTGCCAAATATTGGCTGTGTGTGGCTTAAAGAATAGTCTTATATTTTTGTGGTTCTGAAGGATGGTAAATTAAATTCAGGGCTTTTGCATGGTTGGTGCCTACTGAGGCCTCTCTTATTGACTGTCTTACTGTCTAAAGGAGTTGATCAAGTTCATTTTTCTGCCAAGTACAGAGTTAAAAGGCAAGGAATCATTCAGAATAACAAATTGCAACAGGTAAAAAAAACTTGTTATAAGTGATGAAACATAAACATGCACACACCCACAGACACACAGACACACATAGACACACACATATACACACACATACACATATTTTCACAGATACTCATGCACACACATGTAGACACACACATATACACACATAGGCACATAGATACACATCCAAAGACACACCCACAGTCTCACAAATGCAGACACATATGCATTCAGGCACATACAGGCACAAACACATGCATGCTCGCGCGCACATACACAGCAAGTCACATAGAGAAATAGATTGTCTGTTGGTCAAAGAGGATTACACAATTTATTTTCATCCTTGGTGAGTGGCCTGGTGTAAGTCTCCTTCTACTAATCTTAGGTTGATCGTAAAAACCTTCAGGTAAACATCTGTTTACAGTGGTGAAGTATTGAAGTAATTTTCCATTGGTCAACTGAGTCAAAGAGAAAGGAGTTGATGGGTCCACAACTTTTGGTAAGCACAGTCGGAAATAGCCTCCAACATAAGGGCTTGGATCAATGAAATGGTGAGGCTGCTAGAACAATCCCCCATCCCACTTCTCACATCCCCCAGGACTGTGCCTCAGGTCAGGAAGATAAGGAAGAAGCTACAAGTTTGTCATCATTACTATTTACTATTTATTTGTGGCCCTTTACTTTTACTTCTGCTTGCTACGGATCTGTCTAGTCTGTGGCAGTTGTATCTCTCCGGCAGTTCTTGGGCTTACTCATGATGAGAAGACTTCCAGGGTTTTCTTCTTCAAAGAACACAAGTCTCAATGAACTGCTTCTTTTATGACTTCATTTAAATATAATTACACCAATTACTCCCCAATCCTTAAATTTAGCTTCACTGGGGTTAAGATGATAACATATGGCATTTAAATTGCATATTCCAGTTCATACAGTGCAATAGTTTAGTGTCATTGTATCCTGTCTTCAGTGGAGATTTTATTAAGTTTTCAGGGAAACAAAATTTCAAGGAAACCATATTTTTTATTTTGATCTAGAATGTATCCATAGGAGTTTGTATGTAATAAAACCTGTAACTATGCAGAAGATATGCACACATATGAATTCTGTTACCTGTGGCTGGACTCATGCTTCCTCACAATACAATGTTATTATCAGTAATACAAGTGAGACATTTGTTTACTGTTATAGTTTATGCAAAATTCGCAGTGATATTAGCCCCCTGGTTTGAAAACAACTGTACACTGTGGACTTCTTATTTCTGAGAACTCTCCCTGTCCTTTATGTCATGTTCTCTCCTCAAATGGGCGCTTAATCTTGGGAAATTTTTCAGTTACTATAAGCATGAATCAGTCCATATCTCCTACCAAGTTTCTAAAGGATGGCATCTTTATTCATTTTTACTAGTAGTACACTGTACTGTATACTCAGTAACTGAATAAAAACATATAATGGGCAGAATATACACATTAATGAAATCATGATGATCATAGCCAGCATATTTGTGTTTCGCAAGACTTAACAAAAGCAGTGCTTACATTATCTGAATCTTTTGTAATAGTTCCATGGGTTTGAGTTTTCATGCAGTAATCATGTCTGTTTATTGGTATTCATTTTGTACATCACCTATATTCAAAATATCAAAACCAATAGTTACTCACAAGTTCTTTCTGTATTTGAAAAGCAATTCAGATCATTAACCAAACATTAGCTTCCATCATAAGTGACTGATCTTCTCTATTCTAGTCACACTGAGACTCAAAGGATCTGAGTGAAGTTACAAATGAAAGAATATCTTAGGGACCTTGCATGGAATTCTTTGTATGAAAATTGAAAAAAAGCCTACCGCTTGGCCATATAAACATCTCACCCGTCATACAGTGAAAAACTGCGATTGACTGCCAAACTCCTGAAGGAGCTTAGATTAGTGTTCTCATCCTATGAGTCAGAACCCCTTGGAGGGTGTCACATCTCATATATCCTTCACGTCATTATCATTCACAACAGTAACAAAATTAGAGTTATAAAATAGAAACAGATACTTTCATGAGTAAGATCACCACACCATGCGGAACTGTATAAAAGGGCCGCAGCATTAGAGAAGTTAAGAACCAGTGTCCTAGAAGATTGCTTATTGAAGCCAAGGTGTGTCCTGCTGATTCCGAATTGGTCATTTAAACATTACTTGTAGAACCATGGGTATTGTGGTTAAAGGAAACGTCATTGGTACATGTTTGCTTCGCAAGGGTTGGCTACTGAGGGGAAGTGTAGGACAGCTCCTTTCTGAAGATACATGTTTCTTCTTTATGTGCAACTGTTCTCATTACATTTACCCCATTACCAGTAATATAATAGATACTGTTCAGAAGCATGACATATTTCCTTGGAATACCCTCATTTATATACTGTAGCAAAGATAAATTATGACCTTCAGTTTTGAGCAATTCCCCATCCTGCAGTTAAGTGAGCATGAACTCATCATGTGCTGTGATGAAGCAAGGTGGCCTTACTCTGGCTGGAATACTTACATCAGTGTTTTTTTCCCTAACTCCAGTTATCAGAATATCTATTTATTGTTCTGGACAAAACTTGGGAATATGTAATATTTAATATTTACTTAGTTGCTTTTAAAAATAGTATGTGTAGAAATGTTGAAAATGAATAACTTAAATCAGCTTCATCATTGAAAATATGAAGAGAAAAACTAGGGTAGAAAGGAGGAAGAAAGGACGAGGTTAAAGGATGGAAAGAGGAAGGGAAGGAGAGAGAGAAGAGAGGAGGAGAATACAGCATAAATTAATTTTTCAGTAGTTTCTGTAAATAATACAGACTAATTGAAGGATGCTAAATTTACATTTACATACCTAATCTCTAATCTCAGACGTGGTACTGAGTGAAGACCTTAATGAAATATGTAATAATTTTATATAACACTTTTTTTTATAGCTAGAACCTTCTGTGTTAAAATAGCCGGATAGAAATCTTATCATCATATCATCATATCTATCCACTCTCAGAAGCTTTTGTTGGTGTGGGTGTGATAAAAACTGAGTGGACTTTACGCCTAACATAAGTGCCACAAATGTTTCTTGTTTATTCTGAATAATTACTGTAAGTGGCAGATAGTTCATAAACCTGAATGAAGTTTGTACAGATTATCTAAATTAGCCTCTTTGTTTTATTAATATAAGAAAGGGTGTATCACTTGAACAAAAGAAAAGTAAAGGAAGCAAAATGTAGTGTGGGTGACCAAAGTGATTACAAGAAATGTATTTGTATCTTTTCCATTGACTTGGAGAGTTATTCCTTAAAATACAAATTTACATTAATAGATTGGAATGTGTTTTAGTCCTAAATCTCACTACATGCTATTTTTTATATTATAGTGTCTATTTATAAACTATAGAGTAAAAACAGAATGGAAGGATCAAAACAAAAGAATGAAAGTAGTCACTGGAAGTCAAATACTTCTTTCTGGTAGGTATTAAGATTCCATTGTACACACATTTTTCAACAAAATATGTCATTTTCTAGTTAGACACTCTTCTTTGCCATTATGGATTTATGCATAGTGTCCTCACAATTGAATAAATTGATTCATATTGCTTAAAGTAGAGGTAGTTACATTACATTATATAATTTGTTTAGTAGACTCTGTATCCAAGTATGCATTCATACATTAAAACATGGCTATTTTATAGCACCATTCATGAATAACCAGCACCCCTAAGCTCTCCCTACCTGGCGTGTCAGTGACCCTTCGAAGCTCTCACATACATACATCATTCCATTAGTTCAGTCAGATTCAAGACTTCATTTTCACAGTGATTAGCTGCTCCATCTTTGCATTTAAAGATAAAATCAAAGTCAATACACATTGACTTTTAACAGAACTCTGATTAAACCTAACTTCCTTGGCATAGAACCAGCTCTGTGCACAAGCATGACAGGATTTCTTAATTTTTTTAAAATTTTTAATTAAAATTAGATGTTTTTCACATAATACATTCTGATAGCAGTTTCCATTCCCCAACACCTCACATATCCCTTCTACGTTCTTACCCACACAAATCCAGACTGTTATCTTCCTAATTTTAGAAGGTGAGAGTGATTGTACAATAACAGGTACAAAAAACATGGTAGAAGTTGAGAAAATGCTATGTGAGCATTTCCATTCTGAGTGTTGAACATGCTATGAGGTGAATGATGAAGCTCCCCACATTTTGTACAAGAGTAAAAGTAACTTAAACAACTCTCTAGTCCCTGTTAAAGCTTTTGATGGAAATAGAATTCATGGGGTATCAGCATTAAATTTTTAATTTATTTATTTTTGTTTGTTTGTTAATTGTACTTTATTCACTTTGTATTCCCCCTGTAGCTTCCTCCTCCCCTCCCAAACCCTCCATTCCTCCTCCTTCTATACTCATGCCCCTCCCCAAGTCCACTGATAGGGGAGATTTTCTTTTCCTTCCTTCTGATCCTTGTCTATTAGGTCTCATCAGGAGTGGCTGCATTGTGTTCCTCTGTAATCTGATAAGGCTACTCCCCCCTCAAAAGGAGGTGATCAAAGAGTAGGCCAATCAGTTCATGTCAGAGGGAGTCCCTGTCCCCATTACTATGGAACACTTGGACACTGAACTGCCGTGGCTACATCTGTGCAGGGGTTCTGGGTTATATCCATGCATGGTCCTTGGTTGAAGTATCAGTCTCAGGAAAGACACCTATGCTCAGATACTTTGGTTCTGTTGCTCTCCTTGTGGAGATCTTACTATTTCCCACAGCTTTCATAAGATTCCCTGCACTCTGCCCAATGGTTGGTCATAAGTATCAGCATCTGTTTTGATAGTCTACAGGGCAGACCCTTTCAGAGGCCCTCTGTGGCAGGCTCCTACCTTGTTCTCTGTTTTCAACTTCTCCAGATGTCCATCCTCTTTGCCTTTCTGAATGGGGATTGAGCATTTTAGCCTAAGTCCTTCCTCTTGATTAGTTTCTTTAGTTGTACAGATTTTAGAAGGTTTATCCTATATTGTATGTCTATATGAGAGAGTATGTACCTTGTGTGTCTTTCTGCTTCTGAAATAACTCACTCAGGATGATCTTTTCCAGTTTCCACCATTTACCTGCAAATTTCATGATTTCCTTGTTTTTTTTTTTTATTGCTGAGTAATATTCCATTGTGTAGATGTACCACAATTTCTGTATAGATTCCTCAGTTGAGAGGCATCTGAGCTGTTTCAAGCTTCTGGTTATTACAAATAAAGCTCCTACAAACATGGTTGAGCAAATGTCCTTATTGTGTACTTGAGCATCTTTTGGATATATGCCTAGGAGTGGTATAGCTGGATCTTGAGGAAGCACTATTCCTAGTTGTCTGAGGAAGCGCCAGATTGATTTCCAGAGCGGTTGTACAAGTTTACATTCCCACCAGCAGTGGAGGAGGGCTCCCCTTTCTCCACATCCTCTCCAGCATATGTTGTCACTTGAGTTTTTGATCTTGGCCATTCTGATGTGTGTAAGGTGAAATCTCAGGGTGGTTATGATTTGCATTTCCTTGATGTCTAATGACGTTGAGCATTTCTTTAAGTGTTTCTCTGCCATTAGATATTGCTCAATCAAGAATTCTCTGTTAACCTCTGTTCCCCATGTTTTAATTGGATTACTTGATTTGTTGGTTTTCTTTTTTTGTTAATTTTATTTTAATATTAATCACAGGTTGTTTACTTTGTATCCCAGCCATAGCCCTCTCCCTTATTCCCTCCCAATCTCACCCTCCTTCCCTTATCTCCTCCCTGTTCCTTTCCAAGTCCACTGATAGAAGAGGTACTCCTTCCCTTCCATATGACATTGGTTTATCAGGTATCTCCAGGACTGACTGCCATGTTCTCCTCTGTGCCCAATCAAGACTATTAAGTGCCCTATTAAGGTGGGGAGGTAAAGGAGCCAGTCTTTGAGTTCATGTCAGAAATAGTTCCTGTTCGCCTTACTAGGGTACACACTTGGTTACTTAGCTAACATGGGCTACATCCAAGCAGGGGTTCTGGGTTATATCCATACATGGTGATTTGTTGGTTTTCAACTTCTGTAGTTCTTTATGTATTCTGGATATTAGCCCTCTGTCAGATATAGGTTTGGTGAAGATCCTTTCCCAGTCTGTAGCCTGTCCTTTTGTTCTGACAACTGTTTCCTTTGCCTCACAGAAGCTTTTCAGTTTCATGAGGTCCCATTTATTTATTGTTAATCTTAGAGCCTGTGCTGTTGGTGTTCTGTTCAGGAAGTTGTCTCCTGTGCCAATGAATTCAAGGTTCTTCCCCACTTTTTCTTCTAACTGATTTATTGTGTCTGGTTTTATATTGAGGTCTTTGAACCACTTAGACTTTAGGTGTGTGCAGGGTGATAAGTATGGAGCTATTTGCCATTTTCTACATGTAGACATCCAGTTAGACCAGCACCATGTGTTGAAGATGCTATCTTTTTCCCATTGTATGATTTTGGCATCTTTGTCAAAAATCAGGTGTCTGTAAGTGTGTGGGTTTATTTCTGGGTCTTCTATTTGGTTCCATTGTTCCACCATTTTGTTTCTATGCCAGTACCATGCAGTTTTTGTTACTGATGCTCTACAGTACAGCATGAAATCAAGGATGTAGATACCTCTAGAAGATCTTTTATTGTAGAGGATTGTTTTAGCAATTCTGGGTTTCTTGTTATTCCATACGAAGTTGAGAATTTTCTTTTTGAGGTCTGTAAAGAATTGGTAATTTGATGGAATTGCATTGAATCTGTAGATTGCTTGTGATAAAATGGCCATTTTTACTATGTTAATCCTGCCAAGCCATGAGCATGGAGATCTTTGCATCTTCTGATATCTTCTTCTAATTCTTTCTTCAGAGACTTGAAGTTTTTTTTTTTTTCATATAGTCTTTCACTTGCTTGGTTAGGGTCACACCAAGTTACTTTATGTCTTTTGTGGCTATTGTGAAGGGTGTTTTTTCCCTAAGTTCTTTCTCAGCCCTTTTGTATACAGGAAGGCTACTGATATTTTTGAGTTAATTTTGTATCCAGCCACTTTGCAGAAGGTGTTTATCAGCTGTAGGAATTCCCTGGTAGAATTAATGATTGAATCTCATATGGTATTATAGAAAAAATATAGATCAACAGTCATTACCCTTAGTCTTTTGCATACATGCTTCATTTCCATATTTCTACTCATCCTTTACTGTTTCTAAAACAACACAAACATTTAATTATTTGCTTTTAAACTAGACTAAATAGTTTACTACTGTATTATACATAAGAATATTAAAAGACTGAGAAAGCTACTTCAGTCATAAAGGAATGTTATTAAGTCAGATATTACTTACATAGTTACATGAACATTTGTATCTAAAATTAAAGCAGTGAACAAAAGGAAACCAAAAAAACTAATTTGTTTTATGTAGATTAATGTTCAATAATAGTATCACTTAAATTATCCAAGTTATATTAGTTAATATCAATACTCTTCACATTTCAATGGATGGTAGTATAAAATGAAAATACAGGGATCATATTGTGTATTTAGAGCATACATTTTCACTCATGATTCTGTGCAGAAATCATGCTAGTCTCATTCTTCTCTTATTCAGAATAAAATCAAAAGTTTACCACTTACACAAATTTCTAAAAAAGAACCATTGTAATAGGAAATGCATAATCTTCTGGAACACAGCTGTGAGGTGTCTACTCTACTCTCCCTTGACTTCCATTCTGCCTTCATTATTTGCTTTGACTCAGCTAGTGAGGGAAACAGGGACTGTTTCAGTCATGAACTTGATGGCTGACTCTTTAACCCTCCCCCATACAAGCTGGGGAGTGACAGACTGGCTAGATCCCAGGGGAGGACATTGCAGCCAGCCCTGAGGAGACAGGATGAGCTGGGGTTGGATGGAAGGGGAGGAGGTCCTCCCCTGTTGGTGGAGATGGAAGGGGCAGGGAGGAGGGAGAGGAGGGAGGGAGTGGGAGGGTGAGAGGGAATGAGGGAGGAGGCTATGCCTGGGATGCAAAGTACCTAACCTGTGATTGATATAAAAATAAATTAATTAATAATAAAAAAAAGAATATATTTCCTTGACTGATAAATGCTCCTGCATCTTCATATGCCCCTGAAGGGTGATTGAGAGTCAGTGGAAGTAATGAACACTTGGAACACTGCGTGTCCTTCCCAGCACAAAGCAGGTTCTCAACACAGATGATCAAAATGTGATGAGTCATTCTTGGAAAAATTAATGCACATATGTTACATGGGTACTCCAAGGAAAAAGATAGCAAATTAAACAGCTATTCTACTACTTCCTAAAAATCAGATATCCTACATTTCTCTCTCCTTATGCATTAATGATGACTTCAGCATAATTTGCTCTGGGACTAAAATTTCTACTTTATAGAAAAGGTACTTTGGCAAAGACCTGGGCAGCTTTGATATTCAATTATTCTAAAACTTTCCTGGAAGAAAACCACATGCAGAAATGTTACCCATTCAATCAGATATTAGCTCACAATTAGAGCCCATTAAACTGAATGTTAATTATCCTGTGTTCTTTAAAGGCCTATTTTCTGGACATTCAGCAGGAGATTAAAACATTGAGATTTAGTGCTTTAAATACTCAATGCACTGTGCATATTCCCAAATAAGAAATTATTTTTACACAATAAAGGCCTCCTGCAAACAACTTCCAGAGGTTTGGGTTATCCTGAATTAATCATTCAATAGGATCAAAAGCAGCCTGTGCTTATAAAACATAAAAACAGAAATGAAATTGAGGGGCACAGCACTTAATTGTTCTTAAGTGGATGTTCCCATTTTAATTAAAAATCAAACATATAATTTAGCTACATGAAAGGGATGCTCGTATCACAAAATCAACATATGGATACATCTTGGTGAGAACTTAAGTACGCATATTTTTTTTTATTTCATGAGAATAAGAATAAAAACCCTTAATGATACAAAAGTCAATGGAATTTCTAAATTTGTTCAATGTTTTTTGATATTATAATATGATTAAAACATTTCTTCCCTTTACTTCCTCTAAACTTTCCCACAATGCCCATCGACAGGAGAGTCATGACTTCTTTTAATGGTTTTAACTAATTGTTATTCCATGCATACATGCATATACACATAAATTCAAATATAAAACCAGTTCACTCCATAAGAAGCTGCTTGTATGTATGATTTCAGGGCTGACCATTTGGCCCAGGTCACCCAGTTGGTGTGCCCTTCCCTGGGGAAGGACACTCTCCTGCTCCCAGTTTTGCCCAATTATCAATAGTTCTTTCTGTAAATTTGAGGCCTTGAGGACTCTCTTCAATCTAGTTTAGCATGTTCATTAGTGTCAGAATTGCTCACCTTATGGTTAGTAAGTCATGTTGGTGAAACTCAGTGTAGCTTCTGATGTGTTATCTTACAAGCATTTCTCTGATCTTCTGACTTTTACAGTCTTTTGGCTCCTTTTGCTACAACACTGTATTTATGTTGTTTGCATCCTAAGAAGATATAAATGCTCCCAGTGTGGTATTTTAAAGTAGGAATACTAAACATGAAGTTTTCCTAGTTATTGGGCAGATATTATCTTGTTTAGGACTGTAATTTTCAGTATGGTAAATGTTAGCCACACATTCTTATGTATAGTTAAACTAATTAAAACTACACATTCACTTCATTGGTCATATTGAACATAGTTCAAGTAACCAAACAGCTACCGTTATAATCAACAGAAATCCTGTTGATGGTCTTTCCTTTCAGAATGTCTCTCTAGGCCACGCTAGCCTAAGATTACTATTTTTTCCTCCATAATTTAAAGGAGTACTTCCTTATGATTTGCATGTGGCAGCAGCTAAAATTTTAGGGATTTGTGTAAAACCACAATGTGTAAATTGTCCTAACCATATTAATCACTGACTTTATAGAAGTTAAGTCCATTGATTGTTAAATGATGAAGGAATTTAACTAAAGCATGCCAGTGACATTTAATATGTGACTGTCCTTTGATCTCATCGATGGAAGGATAATGCCTTTACCAGCATCATGTCATGGAGCCTGTAGTGCTGGTTTGATGATAGTGTTTCATCTTTCATCAGCAAAGTTCAGGATTTATAACACTGCTGTTTACTAAATAAGACATAAACAAAAATGCCTGCTACACATTTCATTAAAAACTTCAAGTCACCACATTAAAATAGCAGTAAGATTAATAAGGTTGATTTTAGTAACACATTTTATCCCAGTATACTTTATCAAAAAGTAACATTTTAATGTGTTATGGTTTGTTCATTTAATACTTTAGTTGTTTTCATGCATAGTTGTCAAGACCTGGGGTTTATTTTAGATTTAGGTATAATGGAATTTGGTTGTGCCATGTTTCAAGTGCCCATTGAATAATTGTGACTCTTGGTTTCATGATGGTAAAAATAATTTTATTATATGCAAATCAGCAGACATTAAGATGTTTATTTATTCAGTAGTATCTATTGTAAATGCAGAAAGTGAAGAAGTTGTAACGAACATGTGTTGAGGTACAATGATAAGTGGCATCATGCTTTCTTCATAATTGTGTTTCTGGTCAGGAGCATCACACAAAGAAAATTAAAAAAAAAACATTTGTTGGAAAATGTTCATGTCAAAAGTTCCACTAGAAGGAAATTGGCAAATACAGAAATAATTAGCTCAGTCTTTACATGTGTCACTGAAGACTTCCAGAAAGAAATGTCTAATTTAGTGACTTACTAATGTTTATGGTTTATTTAGACAACACAAAGTGAGGATACCAAACAGAGTATAGAATATACTCTGAAGGAATCTCATATGGAAATAAAGAACATGTGAGGATGGGCTTGAACACGCATGTGTGTGTTTACATATCTGAGCATACATGATGTATGTATAATGAAGACTGAGTACACAATGTGAGTAAGAGCTGGATGAGGAACTGAAAGAAACATTCTATAAAGTTGTACTTTCACTTGACACAAGTAAAACTATGTGATTCCACGTGATTACTGAGATTACAATCATCTATTATATTTATACTTTAATAATTTTGCATGTTTCTCAGTAACACATGGAAACACAAGGCCAGCTGTAATGAAAGAAGTAGGGAGTTATTAAAATCACTGCGAATAGGAAAGTTATTAAAGAGCACAATAGGTTTAAGTTGATGCAAGTTTTGCTAAGTGTCCAAAATGGGCAATCATCATTTAAAAATTCATTAGAAATTAATGATTATTCATTATTTGTAGATTACCTTTAATTATCCCCAAACACCAAACTTATATAAGTGGAAATAAAAGTAAATGCTTTTTCTTTTAATCTCAAGAGAAATAAAATGGTTGATTCTGAGGCCACATTTGAGTGACCCTAATGGTCTATAATCAGTAACTTAAGTTATTCCAAATTTCATGGAAATAGTTTCATGAAACTTATATGGTAACAGAACAAATAAAGTCATGATTCAAACCATTAACAAAACCACATTGGTGAAAGTATTAAAATAACAGGTTAAAGCCAGGTGGAAAAATTAATAGAAGATGGCATGAGAATATTTTATTTAGCAATCACTTTTATTTACTCTTATATGTAAATCTACTAATAAATATGTAAGTACAACTAACATCGTATTTTGGGGGTGATATATATCCAATACACTTAAACCCACCAATATAAAATCTTACAATTGGCAGTGATTGACATTCAGTGTCATAGTTTTATGCAGCCATTTCTTGATACTGAACTATGGTGATTATTGGATCAAAATATAGCTAGTTGGGGAGGAGATGAGGGAGGGATGGGAGAGTGGGAGGGAATGAGGGAGGAGGCTACGCCTGGGATGCAAAGTACCTAACCTGTGATTGATATAAAAATAAATAAATTAAAATATATATATATATATATATCTAGTCTTAATTATCTTAAAGAGGTTAAATAAAAATTCTATAGATTCAAACTTTCCTTTGTAATTCATTGCAAATTTAAATTTTTACCATTCAAAAAATATGTCCCAGAATAAGAAAAATTGAATAAAAATAAAATTGATATAAAATAATAGAGTTGAGCTTAAAAATGAAAGACAAATTTTAAATGGCTAGAGAAACATCTAGAATTCAATTTCATTTACAAAAGGGTAAATTCTAAGATTTCTGTAGCAACATTCATAACATTGCATATATCTTGGATAATTGCATTTAGAGTACTGAAGCTGAAAGAGAAAAATACATTTTTCCTGTTTTATCCTATGCAGCAACTATGAATGTGGTGTGTGTGTGTGTATAATCAGGATATATATATGAAATATATATGTATATATTCTTATGAAATATTTCAATAAATTTTCCACTCAAATTAATGTTCTCAGCTTCTCTTAAACTATTAGATAGTATTTTATAATGACCAGTCAGTTGGTTGGTGATAGGAACAAAATGTTAGGTAAGCCCCCCTGCCCCTTCTCCAAAGTAACAGAAGAGAATGAGAAGAGTCTAAGATTGTTCCATCATTCATTTCTGAAGGTTTTGCTCTGAACTAGAACTTAGAGAACATCTGGAAACTGTCATTCTGTGATGATGGATCGGAATTAGGAGACACATGCATGTCAGTCATAGAAATAGTTCTGCACTCACAATATAGACACCATCAAACAAAAGGCAGGGACATAGACAGAGAGATATGGAACTTGAGAATCAGAGGGGAAGAGTTCTCCAGGAGAACTTCAGAATCGCAGTGATCTGCCTTTACAGGCCCCTGACCAAGCTGTCATCTTTAGAACTTGCACTCTAAGATGCTATCCAACTCCTACACAAGGCCGAGGAGATGACGGCGATATTGTATGATACCTTTGAATATCCTAAGATATTGTAATATTTGTTGGATATCCTCAGATGATATTTCAAGTATCATTGAGTTCTGGAGTTTCTTAAGATACATACAGAGAAGTTTTCCCATTTTTTATTACTGTTATTGCAGCTTGTTCTTTCCTTAGGATGTATGTGTGTACATTTTGTAACATGCCACATGTGTAAAATGTATAGATAAGTAAAATATGTACCTATCTATAATATATAGATAAGCATAATATGTATGTTTGTGTGCATATACTGGAGAGAATCAGAGAGACAGGGACACACGTAATGAGACAGTCACCAACTGAAACACTGGATCTCACTTTGTTTAGAAAGTATCCTTAAAGTACTCAAAGAGATTAACTTGAGGGAAGATTTCAGAAGACACTGAACTTGTGTAGGTCTCTTACCCAAATATAGGTTTGGTATTTATTTCAGTTCACTTCTTGGATCACATTCCTGAAAAATATCTTCAAATGTTTCTATATATCAACATATTTTACTCAAACTTTGATATTGGAATAGGTTTCTAGTTTTTATAAAAATTCAACTTTCCACGCTATGGAAAGTAAAAAGCACAAGTTAAAATAAGTCGAATTGATTATCATGACTTATATTGACCTGACATTCAGGCAAATTGATAATCAACAAGGCCAAATTACTTCCATGTTTTCTGTTCAATGAATTTTACTTTAAGAAAAAAAATTGAAATATATTTATTTTCACTAAAGTCTATTTTTTGTTGAGAATAAAAACATTCTTTGAATACATGTTTTGCTTTATGTAGTGAACTACAAACAAGAGGAAAAGTTACTTTGTGAGAGCTCATGCAACCTGCATGTGATGAAAATGTTAAGAAGGTCAAGAAAATTTCAAGAGATTTTCCGCTTTTTCTATTGTATACCTTAGATATCTGTGACATATCAGACTTGAACTTCCGCATATGTGAGAGCAGGAAGGTTTGTTTACAATATAAAAACCAAGCAAATAGTTCTACAAACTAAAACAACAAGTCACTTTTTTTTT